>JAPYZS010000206.1:0-154602 GCA_030522925.1 Trissolcus japonicus | reverse complement strand
AAAACTTTAAAATAGGATAAAACTTAAACTCAATACTAATAAAACTGTAAGAAACTATAAGAAAACTATACGAATAATTATAATGGCACTAGCAACGCATTTTTGGACTGCGGTCTTACCCGTGCAGAAATATCCAACGCTACAGTTGTTTTAACGTTGGAATGACGTTGGTTTGGCAGACGTCGTTAGCTAACGTAGTGTCGATATTGATAGTATGACAAAACCGTGGTCGGTTTGTTGTTGGTTTGATGTAAATTCAACGTTGAAACTACGTAGACGTCGTTAGTATACGTCGGGAGGTGTTACATGCCAACATTTGACCGACGTCAGAACGACTTTAACTGACGTCGAACCAAAACATTCATCCAACAAATTAAATGATATCACTTCATTATATTTATAATAGGAAAAAGAAGTTTTCATCCTTTGATAAGAGTCTTTTGCAGCATTGCATGAGCCATCGTTGTCATTAAATTGGTATCACCATTTTCATAGTGAGTCTTGGTGCAAAGAAAAAAATTCAATCTGTCAGGCTCTCCCCGACCATGCGAAAAAGTGGCGATAACTATCGACAAAATTGAAAAATGATAAGTCAACCTGAATGAATCGCGTTGTGGAATTCTCGCGCATAAAATGTATTATAAACTCGCGAGAATATGTCTTATAAAATGTTGTCACCTTCTTGAACGGAAAATGTACTCGTAAAAATAACGCATTTAGTATGATTTCGTTGGAACAATTTTTTTTAATTTCATGAAATTACATACAATCCAAATTCAACTTAAATTTGTCGGACGTTTTATTTAAAATGTGGAATTACGTCAAATTAACGTCTGTCAGATTAATACCTTAAAATGAATCGCACAGTTTTCATCAGTTGATTAAACTGCAACGATTCGATTAAAATCAATTAATTTAAAATCCGTGAAAGCTATAAATGAGCAAATTGATAAAAAGATTCGATCGATTTTTTCCCCCATTCCCTCTTTTGTTTTACTTGTGATTGAATGCGGATTATTGCCTCCGACTTGAAAATTTTGAATTTTGCAATGTGTTTTCATTAAATGTTTACTTGCCGAATCAAAGTCAAATAAATGATGAAGTCCATGAATCACAATCGCGTAAATTAATAAAAAGCTTTGCACACACATGTCGATGGACAATTTTAACGGCTTAAGCACAGGAGAGTTAATCTAATTTTTTAATTCAAAAATTCTGTTCAATAATTCAAGTTGATTAAAGCGAATCTGCTTTGGTTACCAGTTTGTGTAATGCGGGTTATCCAATAATGCGGGTTTCAACTTGTTTTTTTAATAAACGACCGCTTGCGATCTTACAAGCCGACTAATACGAGTGGATCATACAAATGTGAAAACATCGTAAACTCGTTGGAACCAGATATTGATTTCCATCACTGTAATTTAATTTTCAGAATGACATTTGAGTTTTGAAAAACCAAGCGGGTCTGATTGCTCGCCGATTAGTCGTATCAATGACAAAATAAAGTTGCCCCGACTCAAGGCAACTTTAAACATAAAAGAAGATTGAAACACGTTGTAATTTCATCATATATACAATTCGGCATACAATTTTTATTGTTTGATTCCTTTGTGTGTGACTTTAATTATCTTTTTTGTCATTCTCAAAATAATCTTATTGTTATTGTTTTCGGTGTACAGGCGGCACTCCAGCCTCGTTGGATCCGACCGGACAACAATGGGACTTCCCAAATGCTTGGCCACCTCTGCAGTCTGTAATAGCTCTAGGGCTCTTGCAAACTAATTACGAGCCAGCAGTGAACACTGCCAGGGAACTTGCATTGCGATGGCTGAGAGCTAACTATGCCGGTTTCGAGAAATATCAGGAAATGTTTGAGAAGGTCGGTTTAATTATCGCATATTTACTCCGTTCCGGACACTTTTATCATCGTCACTCCACAACTTTCTACAACATCGTGAATCATTATCAGCCGGTGCAAAGAAAAAAAAACTTTTTTTAAACCAAAAATTATTTTCTTTAAATTTTTCTTATTAAAAGAAAAACTTAAAAGAAACTTACTCACTAGAGAATGAAAAGTCTAAGAAAAGTTAAGCATCGGTTTAACGTGGACGTGCAAGCAAAAGTGATATTCAAATAACTCTGTTGTATTTATATATTCAAATATGGTTTTGTGAGATGCAAAAAATTCAGATACAATCTCTAAAAGATTTTATACGAGATTTCCTACAATTTCTTGAAATGCTTTGACAAATTTCAAACGCCGCGTTTCATCGCGGAACAAATATTATGAAACGATTGATCCTCTCGAAGGATATGTGCCAGTCAAATATGCATTATATGTAACAATGGCTGCATATCTGGCTATATATGCTGCAATGAAAATAACAAGAATATCATCAAATTTTAAATATAAAAAACTTGTTGACGATTTTTCTTATTTTTTCCAGTACGATGCTGTGAATCCCGGAAGGTATGGCGGTGGCGGTGAATATGTAGTACAATCTGGATTTGGCTGGACCAACGGTGTGGTTCTCGAGTTCCTTGACATTTTTCCTGACGCGGCTGCGGTTGACAGCTTATAATTGACCCAAATTAGCAAACCAAAATCACTTCACCCCAAATGGTACGCTGATTTACAATAACAATTTTTTTTTCTCCAATTTTGGAGTATACGTGGAATGAATAGTCAATTCGTCGAATCCCATTTAGAATCTCTTCCTCGAGGCTGCTAAACAAACTGGCACTAATGAGCTGATGATTGTTTTCTGATTGCAGGTACGTTGCCAGAAAAAGAAATTAAAAATTTAGCTGAATGATTTATTGTTGTTCGAGAGTTGTTGAAACAAGTGACGTTTGCGGTTGATTGTGATTTTTTAGGGTGGAAGAACAATTGTTATTTATTGACTGAATTCATGAATGAGTAAACTGTAAAATCACGCCTGTCCCGTTTGATACCAAATATAATTTCTTCGATTCCAAATAATTTTATCAGTATTGAACTTATTTCGTAATTTAATTATTTAATTATTAATTAAGACTTTTTCATTCCGATTGATTGAGTTTGTTTGAAAACAATTGTGTGTGTCAAATTCTGTTTGTAAAAAGTTTGTGAGAATAAAATCTTTTGATCAGTAATTCGAAATTGCGTTGTGATAATTTTTCGTGTTCTGACACAGGACTTGATTCTACAAAATGACCATGAAAGGGCGCGGAATCAAAGACCGTCCCGAGGATGTAGCTATCGAGTCAGACTTGTTGTAATTCCGGTGGTATTAGTTTATCATGGGTGTTTGTTATTCGAAGTCAACCCTCTGAAATTGTATCTAATTAATGGTAACAAGTTGAACAAAACAAATTATTGATTCAAGGTTATTCTTCAGGCCAAATGTGGGATTGTCAATTAAGGAGCGAGGTTGGCCAAGTGTAACAAAAGCCCAGCAGATCTACACACCAGTCTTTATTTTTCGGTATACAGAGAATTAAACAAAGTTTGATTACACATTGTAGGACTCGCATGACTAAAACATTACAAAATTTGAGTTACAAATTGATCAAAAGCCGATGTGACTGTAGTTGTAATTCGATTCAAAGTTTAGACAGCGGTTGCGTTTATCAAAAAGCACTCACACGGAGTGACCTTCTTACATGATTGAATCTTCAATTTGTTCACACCCGGACGAATTTCAGTGATCGCAATTGCTGCGTGGATTCTATCTGTGCAATCAAAACTCAACGTTAATTATTCAATGATAATTATCTTAAACTCGAGATCAAGAATTACCATGTTGAAGAGAACACCTGAAATTACAACGAAGGTCACGCTTGAGTGTGCAAGAATAAAAACAAACCTGATTCTGTATTACGTTGAGTTTTACTCGTTTTTTCTTTCGTTCAACCGTTTCCGTTTTTATAGCCAAGTTCAAAGAAATCCTTCAGGACAACATTGAACGAAACGTTTACGAAACCTACGACTCTCATTCGTGTCACTGTGAAGAAACGAAAAATGTATCAAAATTGGTTTTAAAACTGTGGAGATAAAAAGATGTCGTCTCTCAAGATTAATTTGTTATCTAAATTTATCAAAAAAATTTAAAATTAAAAAAACAAATTTGTCAAAATATTTTAAATGTGTCAAGCGATTTGAATATTTTTCTCGTCTGAAAAATGTAAGAAAAAAATCTATGAATAGAATTTAACAAAATAAAAAGTAAAAAATGGATCGAATAAGTCTGCGTAATTCAGATAAGGATTTGAATACTCCGAGGAATCCGTTCCGTTCATATCTAGGCTATGGCTTATGAAAAAAAATTTGTCATAAAGAAATAATTTACATTCTCGTCCATCTCCGGCGGCGAGTATCGTCGGATCGATTAGCTCCGGTTTCCTTCCAGTTAACCAACCGGCAAATTGTTGCCAGCTCGAGGACGACTCCGGTACGTAAACAGCAAATCTAATGATTTAAAAAATACATAAGATGAAAAACAGAATTGTAGGAGCGAAATCCAATCAAGACTGAAGAAACATTGCTATTATGTTTGAACTAACCGATGCAACGGGGGATGAACAACTGAACAAAATCGAGCACTAATAAAAATTTATCGAATTTGTCGAAACCCGTTTCAATGTGACTGCGAATTCATTCAAAACTGTTGAGCGAATCATTATTCTTGGTTTCGTTCAAATTATGTTAAATCGTCCCTCTCAATTTAAGGTAGAGAGGGATCTCCGATTTCTCGCTCTTCTTTTCTTTTTGCCCTGGAATTAAATGTCGGGCAGTGGTACAAAACCAAGGATTTTAATAGGACAAAAATTAGAATAAATCATTCTAAGAAAAGGATTTCAAAATTAATGGATATGAAAGAATGAGAAATTACGTACCTGTTTTCGTGGCGTCCTGTCACCAAGGGCAAGTAACACATTCCGTAGCCTCTAATTACATCGTGACCAAACACGTCTAATCCATAAATTGAGAGGATCAAGCGCGGCCCTGTGTAATTGCAAAATGTAATTAGCACCTTCAAATCTTGCGGGACATTTTTCGTAACGACTCAAAAAGAAGCTCAATGATAAACCAAACCATTTCGCAAGATTAAAATTGCATCGTCCTTGTTTTATTGATCCCAAAAAAATAAACAATACGAAAAAACAAGGAAAGAACAATTCAAATTACTTTCATTATTAACAAAATTTTTTCTACTTTTGTCAAATCACTTTATCACTCCGAGATTAAAATGACTTTTTGTCGCAGCTTTTTGTGGGCGGCAAAAACTAGTAGTGAATCAAATAATTCCTCCGTTTCTTCTGTTATTTTAATTGAGTGGATGTCATTTTCTCAAATTAAAATGCGCAGATATATCGTCAGCGGTAAAAAAAAACTAAACACTCGACAGAACTGAACGCACAAAATCGTCTCTCAATATATCCGCTTCCTTTCTTTTCTTGCTGGAGAGTGCATAATTTTCTGTTTTTCGTTATAGCCTTGAACACGCATAATATCTTCAAACGGATTAACGAACCGGGATTTTAATTCTCATTTAAACATTTTTATTGTTGTCTTTGTTTTTTCTTTTTGAAAACTATTTGTTTGAAAAAATTAAATTATACTTGCACCCATGAGGATTGGTGCTCTTGAACGTGATATCCAGTGGAAAATTCCAGATAATAATGCGCCGTGCGTCTCTGCTGCACTGACTTGTTTGCGTCAAACCCTCTTCCACGCCCTGTAAAAAATGCAATTTTGCGTTACATATATAATTCTTCTGGAAACAATTGACTACTTCAAAGAAATTTTTCCATGACACATTTTCACTCCTTCTCATGAGAACTTGAATAATCATTTATTTTAAAGCTACACTTGTTGTATATAATTTTAAAATTCTTTTAGTCTTGAAGTACGTCATTTGGAATTATTCCGAGAATTATTTGTTAAAACAATTTCATGAGCCAATGGCGTGGTCACAAAACTTGAACGAGTACTTCTGAATGTCCATTTCGAAATGTATCCTCAAATAAAGCCCTAAAAATTGCCAAAAAGCACACCATGAGAGCTTCATTCCGGTTCAATCTATATTTTAGGTCAGTGTTGAAAAAGAAACGTTATTTCTCGCGGATCATGAGAATGCATGAATTTCATATGAATCGAAACCCGTGTATTATAATCGTTTTTATATTTTTTGTTCTGTATCATCATTAGTATTCTTTTTTTACTTTGTATTTCGTCCTTGATTGCGATGTTCTTTATTTTTTGTATTACTGAATTTTCATTTTTGTAGCGTAGTCAAGTTAAGATAGTTTTGAGAAAAGGTAACGATTTGTTTCGTTAAATAACGTGGGAAATATCACAGTGGAATCAATTAGTCGATAGGATAGGTTTGTAAGTTTGCGCGGTTTGGATGAATGTGGGTAGAATGGCAGCGAGAAATCAAATTGTATTAATGTGAATGGATGGATGAGTGGCTAAGTATCAGTTGTAAATCAAGTCCATTTCTTGGTGTAAAATACACTGAAATAAACATATATATATTTTTTGTTTTCTTCGCTTAAGCATTTTTAAATCTTACGATTTGATTTTAGTTGAAAATATTTGTTCAAATATTCAAGCTGCCACCAGTTTTGACGAAGAAATGTAATTTAATCATACCGATCAGCCAAGTTGGATTAAAATCTGAAAGCCAACTATGTTTTCCTTTTTGTTTCCCAATTATGCTCGCAGCAACTAATATTGCGTTGCGTTTAAATTATTTCCGTCATAATGAAACGTAAGCCACAAAGTGGGAATTTTCATAAGAATCGTCAAATAAAAGTTTCGCTGCAAATTTCGTCTTTACAAACACTGACTATTTTATAAGCTAGAACGCATATGAACGGCTTTTATATTGAAAAGTTTTGAACATTTATAAAACTAATATTGAGGTTTACATACATATATTTAAAATATTTTTTCACAAATTAACAGGGTGGATCAAAAATTGTTAAATGGTAAATATTGGTATTTATACAGGTCGTAGAAAATAAATTTGAATAAGCATATTCGGGCTTGTAAAAAATAATCACACAGGTTAGTTAAAATGTGTAAAATGAAACAATAACAAACTGTGTACTGACAAAACAACTCACAACGGAAATTTTCATGCTAATAATAAAAAAATAAATAATACTTTTTCCGGATTTTAGTTCTACTGTAATATTGTGTGATTCAACTCTGTAAATTCGAATAAGTGAAGCTCATTCCAGCAATTGCAAAATCTGAAATTTTTCACTTATTTCGAGTAAAAATTACAATGGAATTTTTACTCTTTGCAATTGGTGGAAGACTCTGGACTTATTCGAATTCAAAGAGAAGAACCAAAGCCCAATAAAATTGATACAAAAAAATGTAAATATAATTTCTGTCGTTTCATTTTCAACCGAACATGAAGAACGGTACAAAAACTGTTATATTTTCGTTTCGAACAGTTGACATAACTTGAGGCATCTCATGAGAATTATTAGGCGTACGTGATCTGGCATCAGGTTGGGTTTCAGAAATAAAATTTCTCTCTGCTATTGAGATGGCAACAATATACCATTCAGATTAACTGGGTTGTCAATTTCATTCGAGAACAGACCAATTTAGCCCAACCTCAGAATGCTGGTAGACAAATGGGAATTAGTTCAAACAAGAAGGAAACAATCAGATTCCGATCTAATTATTATAATCGATTACCTGCATATAACTCAATTTTTTTTTCATTTCCAAATTTTTTACGATAAATCTGTTTTGTTTTCTTAAATCGTTTCAATTCAAAGTTGTTTAATTCATGAAATTCTACCAACTCATTATTTATCATTCGGATTAGAAATTTTAATACTCCTAACTTTTAATTTTGTCGATTCGATTTGAGCATTTTTATTCATAAAATATTTTCATTTTCAAGTTCACATAAAAGAAATTATTATTCAAAGGAATAAACATTGCAAAATATTTGCATCTTTTTAAAACTGAATTAAAATTATAAATTTGAAAGTTATTTTGCAAAACAAAAGCAATTTAAAAAAAAAACTCGAGGTAACTAAGCACGCAGTTTCAAGTATGTGAACAATATTATTATTAAATGAAAATTTACATAATTTTATCAACAAAAAGTAACAAGTTTCAAAGAGTAATTTTGAAATTATAAGTATAAATTAGATAATAAAACAAGAAGACCAGATACGATAATGATAATTTATCTTATCAGAACTTAAATTAATTCCCGTTCAAGTTTCAAGTGAAAGGGAGAACGAATTACGAACGTGACTTGTGATTTAAAACGACGTTGATCAAAATGTTTGGTCACGTTGCCGAGAAAAAGAAAACTAAAATTATCACAGATTTGAGAAAATGTTGATTTATTTTACACACAAAATTACTCACTAGTTGCATGCTCTTTGATGAAATTTTGAGTTCAATCACGCGGAATGAGCAATTTTAACTTTTGATTCGCAGTGCAATTGTAACAAACACAATGTGCGAAATGTGCGAATGAGTTTAGAAACTAATTAACCGTTATAATAGAATAGGATTTTTAACAGTTATGCACATTTCATAATTATTATTAAATATGAGAGTTAAAAAGTGACAACAAAATTAAATACAGTTTATAATTGTTAAACCCTCACGGAAAAAAAATATATTTTGAAAATATAAAAAAAATATATTTTTTCTATATAAATTATATTGCGGCAATATGGATTTCTTATATATTTTTTTTTATAAATTTCATTATATAAATTTATAAAATATAAAATAAAATATATTTTTTATATAAAAAATTTATAAAAAGCGGCGATAATGACTATAAAATAAAATATATTTTAGCGAATATATTATCGATCGTGAGGGAATGTTCGTTTGTTAACATATATTAATCATTTGATATTTATTACTAAATATGAGCATTGCCACAATTAAATCGGGCGATTATTGTTATATTTTCGATAATTACGAATAATAATAATTAAGAAATATTTGATTCCATCTAACGAAAATTCATTGTTGTTATGAAATAAATAAAAAAAAACTCTCGATCGCGTAGAGTTCATAACTGTTATGAATCCTTTTTCTCAGTGTACATACTGAAACAACTAATTTCGATTATTCAATGCATATAAATTTTATTGTTTGCCTTAACCAAGTAAAAAATATTTTTCTATTATTCAAACAAAAATCTGTTTTTTTTTTTAATTCAACGTTGTGTAATGTACATCAATTTCCTACTTAGTTTCTTAACCGTTAATAATATCAAAAAGAAAACAAGTATTTAAAACTCGTATAATTTAAAAAAAGTATAATTTCCGTTTTGTACTTTGCAGATGTATCATCTTTCCATGTTATATGTTTTCCTTACCAAGAAAAACACTTAATGTGAAAGTCCGATTTTTAAGAATGTTGTAAAATGTTATGATGTGTAATGTAACTCGATTCGGAAATGAAGTATCTTAACCGTCGTGAATAATTCAAAAAGAAATGAAAAATTTAAGCTCTTTAAAAAAGGCCAATTTACTTTTTCTACTTGAAATTCATCTTTCCTTTATATATGTATTAAATTGCATTATTTTCTTAATGAGAAAAAAAATTTCAAATCAGATTTTTTTTCTCAATGTTGTTGAGTATAATGTTCAGAGATGTAAGTCAGTTCGGAAACGATGTTTCGTAACCGACGTTAATAATTCAAAAGGAAACGAATGTTCTAGATTTTAAAAAAAGTTCCATTTCTTTTTTTTTCTTTCTTGAAATGGCATTGTCTCTGTATTATATTTTAACGAGAAAAAAAAGACAACTTGAACGAATGTTAAGAACCAATGGCATGCGATCAAATCACGCACTTGTTCCAAATCATCGATCATTCTGTCGTGATAAAAGCTATGGTATTAAAGTAAAAATTAAGGAATCACAATTAAAAATTGAAATTAAAATTTACAATTAATACATTACAATTAATGATCTTCGTCTGAAATGGCACTTTCGAAATGTTCCAGCTTTTTATATTGTTTCAATTAATTTTAAAGGCAGCTATATTTCTGTCGCTTTGTAATAACCTCTCACGAATTAAAATATGATCCATTAAAACTTTCTTTGTCGGCTTTACACCGTGACAGTTTTTTCCTGTTGGTGAAAATGACCTGTAACAGTAATGCGGGCACTGAGTAGTTTAATTTAATCACTTTTTTAATTCAACGTCGCGAATTTAATGAATCAACATATATTTAACCAAATGATATATTTACTTGCAACAGTCGTGTTATACTGAGAACAATGCATTTCAAATATTACTGTCAAAATCGGACAGTCATTTTTTACCAAACGGAAAATTTTATTTTATTAATTTTTTTAAATCTGTGGCTGTGAGAAAAAAACCAGTTAAGTGCTTTTTGTACATTTGAGTTAAAAACATATTTTATCTTGTTTTTTCATCTACTTCTATAAGACGAACTCAAAGAAGTATTTCTATGGGGATCAAAAAACTATAATTCACGTGTTTCAACATTATTCAGAACTCTAATTTTGTTTAAAAAAATGTTTAAAGTTTTATTTTTTAATCTTTTCAACTAGTAATTAACTGGTTTTTTCTCACAGCCACAGAAATTACAAAATTACAAAAGAATATTTTATAAAAAATGGTCCACAAGCATCAATCCGAATAATTAACATGAAAGGAAACACAAGAAATGAAAACTGATCGATTACTTTGAAAAATAAGTGAGCAAATGAATGCAAATTCAACGCCGATAGCGAAAAATCTCGGGAATCAATAACTCATTAATAAATAACACATTCCTTTCATTTCTTCCAGTGTAATTTCAGATTGAGCGTCACGAATTCTTGGAGCACGAATATTTGTGTTGAGTCGCGTGGTATTTTCTTTTATTTTTCGCGATACACCAGCAGTGAAATACGAGCTTTTGTTCGTCGCAAAATTGGCTTACTTCCAATCACAAGATGTCTGGGCATGCTGCTATTAGTTCCTTTTCATTTGGCTTATCAAAACATTTTTCGTTCTAAGAAAACAAAATACCCCCGGACCGGTGCGCCAACGACACTTAATTGTTCACTAACGAGTTGAATCCGAGGAGTATTATTCAAACGAGTAACTATACTGACTATGAAAACAAAAAAAGCGAGGATAGCGCCAGGCTTGATTTAGATGCATCAATATTGAATGTAACACGTCGGCCCGAACTCGAACCTATACTACTGCGGGATATATGCCAGTGATACTGCATTCAGCAACAGATAATATTTTTTTAATTTTTATTATTTAGTTTTCTCGTTTTCTTTGTTTTCATCATTGTAAATATCATTTTACTTTTGTTTTTTTCATTTTGTTTACTTCGATTGTTCATTGGTTTGTTTAATTAACTTTTATTATATTTTGATTTATCATAAAAAGTGTATTGGAAATTGAATAAACGTGATAACAAGTTTTACGACAAAGTTTTGAATAACTGCAAACTTTATTAACCATGAGCCCATAAAAATGTTTAATTTTTGCAAAGATCATTACTTTCGAACAAACTGGCAATTTACAAGTGCATTCATAAAAAATAAATCTGCGAGGAAACGTATTCAAATGTACATCCAGAAGAAAGCTGACCTCACTCAGAAAACACTCGGAGAAAAAATTATTTGAGTCTAATAAATTCAAGTTAAATTAAAAAACTTTTATTGGGATATGAGCCTAATAAACATTTATTAGGTTCATATCATATATAATTAAATTTATTCAATTATAATTAAATTTAAAATTTCATTCTTTTATTTTTAGTGTTTTTTTATTTCGATAAAAATGCAAGGAAAACATAGGAAACGCGGAAGATTAAGGACGAGACGGTTCGCCTCCTGGGGGCTTTAAAGGGCATCCAATCAATAATTAAAAAAAGATGAGTTGTATTCGATCTGATAAAATGGATTTTTAAATCTCAACACGAAAAATCGTTTTACGTTTGTACCTTATCCGTCGGCGCAGTCTTTGCATACTGAACGATTTATAAAAAGTTATTCTCTCTCACTTTCAATCCTTAAAATGAAATAATCGAGAATCGTCGAAGATGAAATTGTCGACAATGACGCGTGACAGGTCGCAAAATTGACAAACGCAACAGAAAAAAGGAAGTCGAGACACTTTTCGAAATCACGTTTCTTTTCTGATGTTAACTTTGGTTTGTCACGGCTGGAACTGCGGAGTTCAATTCAATCTTTCCGCAAGGCGGTAATTGTGACTTGAAATTTCGTCCCAAAATTGGAAAGCAAACTTTCACTCCATTTTGACGTGTTGATACAATCAAACTTCAACTTTTGTCATTCCCTGACAGGTTTTGATATTAATTAAGTCTTTTTTGTTGAACCGGAAAAGAACAACATTCCCAACGTCAAACTGTACATGTGTAATAAGCAAATTCAACAACTAACTGTGATTTTAGTTAAAAACTCAAACTCAACCGAGAAATTTGAATTTATATTTTATAAAAACTAAGAGTCAACACGAATCGGTTTCCCTTTTGAATAATTGAAATTCTGCAATCTCAAACATACTAGATTAAACAATTTCAATTTTTTCCTACCTCTGCAACAATTTATCTATTTCAATATTAAATCAATTCGAATTAAATTTTTATCAATTAATAATACAAATACAAAGGTACACGATCAATATCGTTCGAACCAATTTCTTGTCATGACCAGCTTTTGTGGTTTCGAAACTGGTTATACATTAAAAAATGTTTGACGTTATAGTAATTACAACGACGATCGCAATTCGCGAAGCACCATTGTGAACTAATTACGAGTCGGACTTATTCGAATTTAGAGGGCTGTATATCAATTGCGCTAATTTGATAAAAATCGAGCATATCATTAGCGCCAGTGTTTCATATATCATGTACACCAAAAAACCACATCACTTGCGCCAACAAAGTATATCATTTGCGCCAAAAGATTTTTGGCTCAAATTTTATTTATTGTATGGTTAAAAACATTGGATATAAGAAAAAAAGGAAAAACTTAGCGCCATAATAAACATCAGAATTTTATTTGATTTGAGTTTGATTTTATTCAAAATTATTTTCAATATGAATATATTAAAACTTGTAACAAATAAAGGCAACGAGTGCATAATTGTCTTAAACGAGTTTGCTTTCTAGTTTGGCGCAAATGATGTGCGTCTTTGACACAAGTGATATTATGTTTCTCATTTTAATAAAAGCTAATTCATTATACACATGTTAAGCAATGTTAAAAAAACTTCTTCGTAAACTTCTGAAATTATCAGTTTCCCACAAGATAATATATCCTCTGTGTTATGTTCAAAAAAATTTTGTCCAAATTATTAACCAGCTAATTTATTTTGATTATAAATAAAATTGAAGTTTGAATCGAGGACATCAGCTTGGTTTGAAATTTCACTTTACACAATCGTAAATCATAACGTGATAACGTTTTGATATGCCTGATTTATCTTGCTTTCGTTTCTATAATGAAACCTGACTCATAACATAATAATTTTTCAACGGTTCATACACATTTTTATATTCAACAAAGTATACACAGTGCTCCAAAAAACTGATCAATGAAAATAATCAGGAAGTGGAAAAAAAATTATAATGGAAATATAAAACAAGTGAGAAATAACACGATTACAGGACTATCAATGTAGTTTTGTTTGAACGCAAAAACCGCGATGATAGAACAGAAAGATTAAACGGAATAAAAAGCATAAAATTCTTTTTGTCGCAGCGTTACTTTCAAAGTTGGTGTTCGTTTTTTTTATCGCAGCGGTAACAAACCTGTCAAAATAATGAAATACTTTAAAATTTTTATGCTATCGTCACTTCCCTTGCGAAGTTTTTAACAAGTCAATTGCACCGAACGAACAATACATTTTTCTGTCGCCCAAAAAAAAAACTCCTTCCACTTGTCATAAACCACATTCCATTTAGCGCAAATCAGCTCGAGCTTCCGGTAAAGTGTCAGCGTCAGAGATGGAAAACGTTTCCGTCGCCTGGGAATGGCTGGTTTCGATTAACAAAACTTGTTTATTCTCGATAAGACGCTAATGCAATTAAATTTCGACTGACATCATATTCCGACGCCAAAATATTCCCAATGCTCTCAGGCAAATAGCATTGTAACCATCATTCCACATCCCACACTCCTTCATGGCCACTTAATTTATTGCCGAATTTAAATCCTCTCGAGTTTAAGACGCCAATTACGCTAATTTCTTAAAGAAAAACATAACAAGATGCGCAAAATTTTGATTTATAACTGCGTGTATATTGTTTGAAACTATTACGCCAACCCGGCCACTTTTCTTGGTAGCAAATTTTTTGTACCTTAACATTTTCACTTTCTTTTTCGCCCTCTGCAAGTAGAACGGAAGGAAATCAATTTGAACGTTAAAAATATGCCACAGTGCGGAAAATTTCTTACTGGTGTTTTGAGTGACTTTCGGTGTTTCATTCAAGTTTCCTTGCGAAAAAAATTTTTGCGTGCTTCGTTTAGTTTCGGATGAGCGAAAAAATAAATGTGTACATAGTTAAGAAAATATTTTATTCGCCCAGTCGTGAATATGCTGTTATAAGTTCGGAACCGTAGAAATTTTCATTTTTTTAGGACAAAACTTCGTTTTCATTTTTAAAATGAACATCCAAACTGAAACAAAGTCCAAAAACATTTGCGATTAATACATAAAATCAAATTTTGAACACGTTTTCGTTTAAAAAGTGTGATTGAAACATATTTCATGATCGTCCCGCGACATTCCAATCTTCGAGGGCATGTTTCAAATGCAACGCTATTTTTCCGGCCTTTCCGTAAAGCTGACCAGAATTTAAATTCAGTCGACGAATATAGATACACCGAAAATTTCACCCAAGTTCTTTGGCGAGGTAACTATTTTGTTTGGATACATCCGAGAACTCCGAAAATTTAAATCAAAACTAAACTCACTTTAAAATTCTGATACCTTATTATAAAAGTCACTCATAGTCTCATGTCATTGTATTATTTAAATTATAGTTTTTGTAGTAAACATTGGTCAATAATAAAACATTAGTTCTCTTATATTTTTGAGTGATTTTGTAAAATGTATTTAAGCTGTTACAATGTTCTGTGAAAATTTATAAAAAGTATTCATAATTTTCTATTTTTATTTTTATTAACGTTTAAATATTTTTCATAAAAAATTTGTTAAAACATATTAACTATATATTTAGTGTTTGAAGTGTTTGAGAAACACAAAATATTAAATAGAAAATATTTATGAACGTATAAAACGTAAATGAGAGATGTTGCAAAGAACAATAAGTTTAAAACCATCTAATAACTCCTCGGACGTATACCCATTTTCTTTGATCAGGTTTTTTGTTCTCATCAGAACAAAGAACTTTGAAACAAATTGAAAAATTAATGAAATGATCAACTGCGAAATTTACATTCCAGTCAGTTTGGAACGCATGAATATGCTGGCTCAAAAGTTTTGAAACTAAGTTTAACGTTACATTAATCAAATGAATTTGCACTTTGATTTACTTCTAGTCGATTGCACTTTTGAGTTTCGGTGTTACAAAATTCAGTCGAAGGACAGTTTCAAAAGTACATTGAAATACTTTCTAACTCATGTTTGCAGCTTTTTGTTTCACATTTCCAAAGTGCAGTGTTTCGCTTTATTTTGAAACGACGGACTTTTCTTTTATTTTTGCGGTGGGATGTGTATGTGAACATCCGGCTGATACAGCGCGACAAATTATATTACCCGACATGAAAACTGCGACAGGAAAATAATCAACGAGTACGGGTCCGGTGTGGTTAATGTGTATTAAACTGGCATATTGGCGGTTTTTGTACCAGAATCGTTTCGATCAAACAATGATTCTCAACGATAGCAGTTATGCGAAAATCCGCTTTTGCCATTACATCCGGCATATATTAAATTTGTTCTACAAATGTTCAACATTCATGAAACATAATTTTATGACTTCACATTTAAATTTGTTACAATATACCATACATTGTGTAATTTGATACATAATTTTGTAAGGTGTAACAGCAGTTCGATCAAAACAACAAGTTTTGATCAAAAGTTGGTACCATACAGAGGATATATGAAAATTGAACAACAAGGAAACCCGGAAAAAAATAAAATATTCATATGAAAAATGAGAAAACATCAATTTGCATCTGATCAAGTATTGATCATAACAAACGCGCATTCCAAATTGATATATAGAAGCGTGCATCTGCACACGCTTTATTGTGATCGGTCTCCAAAGGTCAAGGCACAATAGATAGAAGCGCGTATTTAACTCATCGCGCGCCGTTATTTAAAATACATTGTAAAGTACGTGAATTATGCGAGAGCGAGAGTACAACGTTCATTGTGTGACACAATGTGTGCTGGATGGGGAATGCACGAAAATTCGATAGCCAAATTTATTCGTGCCATCTTATCTTCGATCCTGTTCAATTATTGACATCGATTGAATGTTTTTTTTTTACATTTAAATTTGAATTTTATATCACTTCTAAATATACCCTTTATAACATAATTTTATAATTAGTTACGCTGTAAAATATGCAACTTTTTTTCAACATTTTTAACTATCGTTACGTTAAAAAAACTCCTCACAACTCTGATCCTGTCAAGGACCCCATTCTTATCAGCTAATGTCAGAGGATAAAAAGCGGACCGAAAGCTGCTTACACTGAATAGTTAATCGATTTTTAATCTCACGGTAAAAAATCTACCACGTCTTAGCTCTATTAACGCTGATCTCTTTGGTAAAAATTGAGCACTATCTTTTCAAGTTGGGAACTCATGACAGATTGTCATAAATTATGTAATTTTGCCGTCTTTAAATTTGCTTCTGATGACTAACTTCATCGACTAATCTCTAGCCCACTGAATTCCTGGAGAAAAAAAAGAGATAAGAAATGACACATCTGAAAAATGGAAATTCGCAAAATGAAATTGTTCGTTCGTAAACATTTGTTTAACAAATGAAAACCAAAATGAAAAATCACGTTTTTTTATGTTCTGAGTAGTCCGTGTTCACTGGGAGAGCAATTTTTTTAGAAGCGACCATTGTTTAAAATGAGTTAAACGTGGGACATTTTTTACTTTTAAACACAATCACAGAGTTTTGACATTCAAATTAACTTTTTGTTTGAAATACGGTAAAAAAGTAAGTAAAATAAAAAGAAATAAATAATTGAACTTCACACATAAAAAATGAATCGCAATTTTCCATCATTAATTGCGTTCCACCGTTTCAATTTTTGTTCTTTTTGTAATTTTAACGCATTTTATGATACCTGATTTTAAGACTTCTTTTAATGTCAGATACTTTACTCACAGTTAAAATTATAAGCCTCAGTGATTCGTTTTAGCAGAAACAGAATTTATGAGGGATGCATGTCGATGAATTTTACTACTCATTGCACACTGTTTGCTCGATATTGTTATGTCTAAGCAACGGACACCCATCGAACTTGCCATAAAACCAGGCAAGATAAAAAAAAGCACATTGCAATTTTTATATGGACCCACATAAAACAAAACGTTGTCATTCTTTTATTGACCAATGAATAATGTACATTAAAACGTGAACTTTTTATTTTCACCTCAATTCTCGTATTAAAAAACGAGTGAACAAAAACGAGTGAAAATTGTCCTTTGTGTCTGGAAAGAAAAGCGAGTCAAAAGCAAAAGCAAGTAAATTGAAAACAATTAAGCTCGCCGGTACATAAAAACAAACAAATAATCCACCGGCGAAATAAAACAATTCAGATTCTCACCGCAACGACACTCCACTCCGGCCCTATGTAATAGCCATACTTGCAGTAAGCATTACTGACGTCATAAAATTCCGCGAAATCAATCGACCCCGTGACCGAGAGGAAGAATTCGCCTTCGACTGACATCTGAAAATCTCAAACTCCCGTTTTTAGATCGAAGAAAAAAAGTAAACAAACAAAATAAAAACGGAAACTCAAATGAGCAATAACAATCGAACTGGTTTCTTTGTTGGTCTTCGCCGGTTTATTTTCTCCATTGCCATGGTTACCAGGTTTTCGTCGTGCGCAGAAAATCATCTTTCGATTCCTGGCTGCGCCTCTCTCGTTCACTGTAAACATTGTAACCATGAAGTTTGCGAGTGGAAAAACACTCGGCTGCAGCATGCAAAAGTGCCGTTGCGTCCAGTTGCGTGGTCCGAGCGCGCCGTTTGATTGTTTACTGTTGGTGTTTTGCGACTGACCGGGACAGTTGGAGGTTAGGTCGGACGGGCTCGCACACAGGCAAACCCGTCTTTGACATTCGCACGTGTGAGCGCCGACGTCACGCAGTCAGCTGACAGCGTCGGGCTGAACGATGCCCAGTGGTCAAGTAATCATTTAATCCGAGAGCTACGAGGCTGATCGGCCGCTTTAATGACGCTTTCTTTCACTCCGCTGGATGAGTCGGCTTATTTCGTGAGATGGACACCAGTCTGGACAAATTTATACCACAAAGAGGTACGTTTTTTCAAAAATGGATACTAAAATAAGACAGCCAAGGACAGGCAAAAATAAACAACCTTTGACGAACACGTAAACAAAGTCGAGCAGTTGACATTCAAAATTGGTTTTCATTATTTTTAAAACGTCTCAATGTGTTTGTACGTCATAATTTATTATAAACAAAAATAAATTTAAAAAATGAATTAGATGAAATTTGATTTATAACACATCTTATTTTGCTTTATTGTTATTGTCATTGGTGTCATTGTTAATGTTATTTTTAATTGCCGACTTCTCTCTGTTCGATTGATTATATAATTCTTTTGCATTGCAACTTGACGTATGAGGAAGTAGATATCTCATTCTCTGTTCAAGGAGATCAATTTGTTTCGTTTCTTTGTTTGGCAGGGATACGGGAACGAAATGAGATGTTGCAACTAAATATCGACAGACCACTGTATGAGACTGATTTGCTGTGTCAAGATTATCACTATGATAAACCAGAAGTGTCTCGTGAGTAAGAGCGATAGACGCTGATAATGTCTTTTTTCTCAGAACAATGACGTTGTCTGTTTATCGAGTGTCTTCATCGTCCATACCATATCTTATCTTGATCTGACTGATGCAAGTTAAAATTTATTGTTTATTTTTTTGTCCTTTCATTCAGCTCTGGACAAAGTAGCGAATTTTTGCGACAAAAAAAGATGTCGAAAAAGTCTTGCGGTTCAGATCGTTCCTGCGCTGCGATGGCTAAGGAAGTACAAATGGAAAGAAGATATCGTCGCAGATATCATTTCAGGAATCACCGTTGCTATCATGCACATACCTCAAGGAATGGCGTACGGCATTTTGGGCAATTTACCGCCCATCGTTGGCATTTACATGGCCTTTTTTCCGGTCCTCATTTATGTCATCTTTGGAACCTCGAAACATGTTTCCATGGGTAAAAATCAATACCTGAAGCATCAGAAATTCCATAAAATGTTGAACTTATTTACTTTTTTTTTTTAAGATTGCAAAGATTAAAGATATCTGAACGTCTGAAAATTGATACAATACGTAGATATAGATATAAATCAAAGCGCCCTCCAATTTGGTCATATTTCAAAAATTTGCATAAGATAATTCTTATAATGTAATTCTTTATAAAATTTTTCGAGATTTATAACTCATTGCTATTTGAAAAATGCTCTAAGGATCTGAAATTGAATAAAGAAAAATTCACGAAAAGCAAGAACTCCTTAATACGATGAAGTAAAAAATAGCAATCCCGTTGAGAATTTTATGTTTAATAAAAATTTCAATTTGAAAAAGAGACATATCTGTCCCTTGGGTAGTCATAATGTTAAAAAAAATAAGATGTAACCATTCAATCTAAAAGTGTTGACTAAAGTTGTTGAATTTTTCAACAGGTACATTCGCAGTTGCTTGTTTGATGACTGGCAGGGTTGTGAATCAATATTCCTATCATCCTAGAAGCATAGACGAGTCTGGAACAAATCATTCCAGTAGTTTAGATTCGGCTGGGCAAAATTACGGAGGCCCCAGTCCCATAGAAGTGGCAACTGCTGTCACCTTTATGGTTGGAATAATTCAGGTATACTTAAAATAAAATGTTGATTCTTTTTTGGTTTTGTATAAAAAAAAAAGAAAAAGAAAAACGTTCACAATTTTTTGGTTCCAGTTGGTAATGTATGTATTCCGGCTAGGTGTCATCAGTTCGTTACTGAGTGAACCATTCGTTAATGGATTCACCACAGGAGCCGCTGTACACGTCCTTGTGTCACAAATAGGTGATCTTTTGGGACTAAAGTTACCAAAGCAAAGAGGCCACTTTAAATGTATCCGTGTAAGCACACTGAAAAAAAACATTAGCAGTTGTAGCTGAATTGCTATGTTGTTTTGGCTGAACTGATCATGCGACTCAGAATCAGCCGATCTTACTATCGGAATATAAGTAATTAAAGATATTAACAAGATTGACGAAAAACAATTTTAAAAAACGAAATCACAAGTTTTTCTTCACATAAATATATTTTCGTCCGAAAATTAATATTTATTGAAATTTGGCGTTACTAAATTCGCACCGTAACAACTGCTGAAACGACTGAGCAGACCTAGCCATTAAAACTGAAATTGATTTCAGCTATTACGGCAGAACTTTTTCAACTATTTTTGCTGATTTTTTTTCTCAGTGCAATTCAAACTAGGATCAATTTCTCATTCACCAAGTTCGAAGTTCTTTTCCAAAATCGGAACACAATTCGATGTTTCAGAATTTTTTTGTTTTACGAACAAAAAAAATTATACTTTAATTCCTTCATATCTATTTCATTTTGCAAAGATACTTGAACTTTATCGTGTCATTTTGTTCGCAGACTTTGATAGTTGTATTTAGCGAGATAACCAGCACGAACGTCGCCGCAGCAGTAGTTTCCGCGGTGACGATCTTTATTATGATCTTGAACAATGAAGCGCTGAAGGTTTGTTGAGTTTGTATAACGAGATAAAACGGTGGACAACTATTTGAAATAGTAAAACGGAAACCATTGTTTGTGCAGCCATGGGCCAGCAAAAAGTGCAGCTTTCCGATCCCAATCGAGCTTCTGGCGATCGTCGTAGGGACGTTGATTTCGACCGTTTTTGATCTTCCTATAATGTACGACATCAAGACTGTCGGAGACATTCCTACAGGGTGAGTAAAGTGCCGGCTGCTAAACGCACGCGGCTGCCCAATGTGCCACATAATTTCTATACATTTTCAAGGTAACCCTTCAAACAGACTCCCTGCGCCGAATCTACCCAGTTTTGGATTACTCCAGAGTATCATCCTCGATAGCATTGCCATCACGATGGTCTGTTACACCATCACCATGTCGATGAGTCTCATCTTTGCTCAAAAAGATGGTTATGATATCGATTCCAATCAGGAACTATTCGCGATGGTAAAAAAATATTTCACCTCTTATTCAAATTAACTAGGATTTTATATATTTTTTAAGAAACATCTGTAGCTAGATTAACTGATAGGGGTGCACTGAAAAATGTTTCGTTTTTCTTTCTAGGGCTGCAGCAACATCTTTGGCGCTTTCTTTTCCTGTATGCCCATCTCGGCGTCGCTGAGTAGATCTCTAATTCAACATTCCGTCGGCGGGAGAACGCAATTCGCCAGCATAGTATCATGCGGTATTTTATTGATAATTCTCTTATGGATAGGACCGTTCTTCGAGCCGCTGCCGAGGTGTGTCTTAGCCTCTGTGATTGTTGTAAGTACCATCTCTTGTCGGATGAACGAAAATTACGACATCCGCACGTTGTCGTCATCCTTTTGAAATTCTGTTGATGCATTCGTAACTGTATTGCATTTGATTTCAGGTGGCTTTGAAAGGGATGTTATTTCAGGCCAGAGAGATCAAGAGGTTCTGGAATCTGAGCAAATACGATGCTGCTATTTGGACCTTAACATTGCTGTCGACTGTTGTGATTAATATTGACGTTGGCTTGTTAACGGGACTCATAGCTTCTGTTGCCAGTGTTTTACTACAAAGCGTTACCCCATACACTTGTATCTTAGGACAAGCTTCAGACACAGATCTATTTCTGGATATGAAGCGATTCAGAGGAGTAAATATCTGTGTATTAAAAAATTTTTGTTTTATAAATGATTTTATAATTATTTATGAACATTTCTGTTTTAGGTTTTCGAGCTCAAGGGACTAAAGATATTTCATTACGCTGGGAGCATCAATTTCGTAAACGAACGAAGTTTGAAGCCGCGGCTGTGTCAAGAGGTTGACATCAACCCGGAAAAGATAACGAAGTATCGGTTAAAGCTGGCGAAGAGAGGTCTACCGCCGGACGAGAATTCCCAATTGGTGCAGTGTATAATTATTGATATGAGCTCTGTGAGTTTCGTCGATCCGAGCGGCGTCGCTGCGCTGCGCACCGTGGTCGCTGACTTTGCGAACGTTGACATATCAATTTATCTAGCGGGCTGTTCAACGCCCGTTTTCGAGGCAATTAAAACGTGTGACACGTACAAAAAGAGCGAAACCAATCTTCAGTTGTTCGCAACGCTGCTCGACGCTGTTCAGTTCTGCCAGAAGGAACATTCTTTGAACCAAAAATAATTCACACTTTACGATAGATCAATGAGAGACTTTGTACTTATTCATGCTTTTTTTTCGTACTTTTAGGAAAATTTTACGCGGGATTAATTTCAAATTACTGAAATTGTTTCCAAATTTATAATGAGTATTAATATGGATAATGGGTGCCTGTAAAGATCACAAACTTGTCAATCCCGGTAAGATTTTCTGGAAGTCACAAACGAAGTAGGATGCTAGAAGTTTGCATGTATTCATAGTCAAAGAAAAGTGGACAAATGAAAGAGAATATTTTTGTAGGCATATTTTATATAAGACACACGACGACGATGCATAATACTCGTGATAAAAAAAGAATGAGCTCTGCATGAACAAAACGTACTGTGATTTTTAAGGGGTAATTCCATAAAACGTACTTGAACTTGTGCATTACGCTCAATTTGTGAGCGTTTTATAACTTAAACCGGCCGCAAACCAATAAAACTTGAATTACGTCTTTGTAAACGGAATGATTCATGAACACTCAACTCTGTATCTTTTTAAATCTTGTAAAAACAATTAAATAAATTTGCACTTTTATATGTAATTTCTGTGGAATGAAGAAGGTGAAAGAAATTCAAATGAACCCAAAAGTTTTCATAACATATAATTAATTTATTTTTAAAACTATCCCCCATAAACATCAAATTTGTTCAACGAATATGTCATAAATATAGACACTTTTTATCAGTTACTTTCTATTGTAAAATATTACTATGTAAAAATAAAATAAGTAATATTTTTTGTCTGTTAAGATAAAAGTGTACTTTTTGTTTGTCTTACGTATACACATTTCCCTCAAACTTGAATTAGTTTTTTTTACAATAATTGAAACAGTTTATTTGATCAACGATGAAAAACGTAAATATATTAGACTTTGAATGCAGAAATATTAATGGTTGTCCGAACCCGCGATAAAATTTAATTACGTTTTAGACATTTCAAATTTAACTTCTGTTAATAACAATTTCTTGTTTAACAATTCATTATAGTCGTCCATAAAATACGTGCGCTTAAATTGCGAAATATATTCATTTATTAAAATGAGAGTGTGTTCTTTCAAAAATGTTACATTGAGTCAATTTTTTGCGCAAAATATTGTGGACGACCTCTTGTACAATCATTTGATTTGGGTTGTGGGCGTTCGGACAAATATTAGCATTACTGTAACATGTGAAAAAATCCAGCGAGCAGTTTCAAGCATAAAGTATTCTAATCGCTAGTGACAAAACTTGCAGGATTTTCTCAGTTCAACATCAAATTGTTTCGCTTTGAAAACGTAATAAACAATCTTGAACAATTTTGTTACCGCATTTGTTTGTTGTTTCATAGTTTGCATAGATTTTTTTATGTACGCATAGATAATAGTTTAAACAAGCGATTTCATGGATTCGCCAGTGCTCTCCTTAGACTTTGATCGCCTTCACAGAATATCACAACTAAAACGTGTAAATCCTTTGTCAACATTAACGTGAATAAATAAATAAATACATTTCTCAAAGATGGGTATAACAAAATAATCCGCAGACCCATAAGCGTTGAATTTACCGGCAAAAAGCGTGACAATTGTGGTTATATAAACTTGACAGTCAATTATCTGACGCAGCCAAAAAGAGGAGAGAGAAAAACTATGCGATCCGTTTGAAACCCACATCAACAACAGCGTGCATAACAATTCAAAAAATATAGCACGCCACGCTCTCTGAATAAACATTTTTCTCGTCGTTTTTCTTTATACAGATATGCTAATTATGTTATGTTCGTACAAATGTTCGCAGGTAGAGGCAGAAATATTCTGCAACATCAAAAAGTTTGTTTCATTTTAGTTGGAACTAAAAAGTAATTGCCAACAAGCAATGAGAGTAAAAAACACAAGAAGTTGTAGAATCAACCGCGGATAACAATCTAATTATCTGTCATCGAACGCAAAGTTTGCAAAACTCGATGAGAAAATCCATAACTCATAATTCCAATAACACGAACGACAAAAGCTGTTCGGTGGTTGAAACAAAAAATTGAATTGTCCTAGAGTTATATTGACCGATGAACAAGTGGCATGATGTTAAATGATTATTATCGAAGAATAAAGAATTGAAATTGACTAGCGTGCAGTTGAGTTCGGCACTTTATTAGCAGGGATGCTTTTCGATGGTGTCTAGAATTGCTTTGCAGAGCTGATGAATGTGGTATTGTGAAGTCGGTACATCCTCCTGTAATTTGTACAGTATCCTCACGCCCTTCTGTCGGATTAACATCTCACAATATCTCTTAGCTGAAAGGAAAAAAACAAAGCAAAT
This sequence comes from Trissolcus japonicus, assembly GCA_030522925.1. Classification (NCBI taxonomy): domain Eukaryota; kingdom Metazoa; phylum Arthropoda; class Insecta; order Hymenoptera; family Scelionidae; genus Trissolcus; species Trissolcus japonicus. The sequence goes on along the minus strand of JAPYZS010000206.1, from coordinate 129,643 downwards.
GATAAAATCTCATTCATAAATGACATTTAATCTTGATATTAAATCAAGGCTATTACGATTTTTTGTGCAAACGTGATGCATCGCCCAGATGGCCCACAACTGAACGGGGTAAGCCTCCTCGCAAGTCAAAAGTGGGAAAAACGGTTTAAAACTCCTGTAAGCCACCATCTCTCTCTGGGGCGTTTCCCATTCTGTGACCGCGCGTTCAAGCTGATTCAGCAAGCGCGTTCTTTTTGATTTCCAAGAGATTTCCGTGACCCAGAGACTGGCATCGCTCAAAAGATGGGCCGCCACACCGGCGGCAAAATAAGACACGTCGATGTACTCGGAATCCAACAGACTCGAGAGCATTCGCAAAAATCGTCGTTGCATCAAACGTGTTCTTAAAAAGTTGACCTGCAATCAATTAAATTAATACCTTCCGTCGACAATTTACCAGAGAAACTTAATGGATACGAGAGACAAAAAAAGAAAAGAAGAAGAATCTTTACTTCAGCTATGTTGTTCAGCAAGCCGAGAACTTTGGCCTCGACGCTGGACTCCCCTTTGAAACACTCAAGAACTTCGAGGAATAATTTAAACCCTCCCTTTTGGAGAAAAACTTTACAAGTTGTTGCACTCTCGTCGGTCAGATTCCAAAGAGCACTCAAAGTGAACTTCATAGTGATGTCCACTGATTTGGCCTCCACTTTCTCACGAACCATCGCCAGTAATTTTGTCATGTACTCGGGCTGGGCACCGATCATCGACGTTTCAATCGTTGATATTCTCGCAGCCAGTATAGAACAAATCGCCACCGACATTCGGTTCATAAACGAATCGTCGAAGGCTGACAAACAATTCATCACCAATTTTGTACACCTGCAACAGCAAACATTTCATAGTTAATAAACAAACAAAACACCATGAAAAAACAAAGATGTAAAATTGAAAATAAAAAGTACCTGTACTTATCAAAAGAAACATCCTGCAAAATTCGGTCACTGCAAAGTGTAAGGAGGGTGTTCTTTTGAAGCTGATAATGTTTCGGGTGCACCTCCATGGCCGTGAGAGTCAGATCGACGATTTGTTTGAGTATCGTCGAGTGGATTTGCGACGCCAGTTCATCCTTGGTCAGTTTGTAGAGGCATGCGGTGGCCGCCGTTTGCACTTGGGATATATTCGGATGTGCCTTCATGCCCGGCACAACCAACTTGATGATGTCAACGCGAACCTGATTGAAATTACGCGTCAGCCGGAACAAACTGTACAGACACTTTTGTACATAGAACGGCCTGGCCGGGTACCTCCTAAGGGCCTCTAGAATCTGCGGCTCCGATGCTGTCCCACTTACCTAATAATTTCGAACAACCAGATTTAAATATTTTTTGAGTCCGAATCCCTATTAGAATAAATTTTTGTCGCTTATATTGAGGTGGTTCTAGCGAGACAAACCAAATAGCATTTTTCAAATGCAGTTGAAAAGCAGTTCGACTGTATGTAAGGATTTGATTCAGACTTAACCAGCCGTATTTTTAGTTACTACATATGTGCAATATTTTATATAATACTTTCAGTTAATATCATGCACCTATCGCTAGAACCACCTTATAGTATTTACCACAAGATCTGCTCTGTAGTTCCTGTGCACAGGATTTGTGAAACATTCTTCAAAGCAAACGTCTAAATGTACAAGACCTAGGAACTGTAGGTGATGATGCGCACCAATGAACTGCCTCAAATCTTCCGCGTCCACTTCATCTTTACCTGGTTTGCAAAAAGGATATGTTTCCATAAATTTAATTTTAAATAAAAATATTAAAACAGTGATCTCATTAAGAAATTACGAACCGGATATGTCCAAACTGATCAAATGCGGCATGCAGTTAACATCTTTCAATAGGCACGTTATCTCAAGCTTCTCGAAGGCATGCAACCTTTCTCCTGAAATGTCCAGGTGCCTCAACTCGTGCATCTCACGTAACACCGATATCAAATTTCCACAGCCCGTTATGTGAACGTTATACATATTCAAGACCTTGAGACGGTCTTTACATTTTTTTAACGGACTAATGTCATCCACCCGAGTACAAGATATATCTAAGTTCTCTAACAGAGGAAGGTCTTTCACAATCGTCTCAAGTCCGTGACGGTTGAGTTCCGTGTCTGACACGTTCAATGTTTGCAGGCTTTGTAACTTGTTCAAAGCCATGACCACTCGATACCTGCAAAAAATTGATCCATTCATGAAATTCAAATTCAAGTTCATTATTTTTATTTCCAAACTGTCTTTTGAAATTTAAAAACTAATTTAAAAAAAAAACAAGTTGTAACTTTGGTTTACCCTGCAAAATCTAAAAATCGACCCCTTGCGACATTTAATGTCCTGAGATTCTGTAAACTCCATTCGCCCAGACAAGCTATCAGTTCATCCGGAGCGATTTTCATATCATTGACTTCCAAATCGACAACTTTGTGTTGTTTCAAAACGTTCAGCCCCTTCACCGTCAGATTCGACGCATCCTTCAATTTCACATGTCTGAAAAGCAAAAGTAAATTTTAAATTCAAATCCGCACGCTGCAATATTAAGAATAGTGTCATCAGACTCGTAACTCAGGAATCAGCGGGAAAAACCAATTACGCAAATTAGCTCGCTCGGAATAATTAACTCGAGAGTGGCTTCCCCCTTTTATCGGTGGTCGAAATTATTTATCACCAAAATGGCTATACAAGATATGAGACATTTATTAAACTCGTTATAATGGCCTGTGGTGATAAATGTTAACATAATTAGCGTCTCGGTTTAATTGAACCATCATTATCAACAATTTTTTTCTTTCTTTCTTTTTCAGAACTCATTTTGAATTTTTATACAAAACAAATTCTGCGAAAAATAACTTTCCGCTGCAAAAGTAATGCAGCAAAAAGTTATTTTCCATTTGTCAGACGATAAACCAAAAGATGATAAAACAAAAAGTGCGCCGATAACCGATCTGTTGAGTGTCAATTAGTTTTTTTCGATGACGATAAACATTTTATACAAAAATTTCTACTGTCGGCGCGAACCTGAGTCTGGTGGTTTTTGCGTCAAACAATCCTATGGTCAGATCCGACAGGACCTTCTTCTCGCACAAGTTGTACAGCAGTGGTTCCGAAATTTCCGTCGGCAAAAACGTGTCCGGGTCTTTGAAAGTGAGCTTTGCACACGAACTTGGCACATCTGAGGTATTAGCCGGACTTGCTTTTGCACTTTTTGGACTGGATTTAACGTCGCTGTTCCCTTCTTCTTGGTTTTCTAAAATGAAACGTAATTGATTCAATTGATGTTCAACTATCTTTCATGTGTAGATAAAAGAAAACTTATAAAAAATGATAAAAATAATAATAAAGATAAGGGGACCAGTACCAGATTTATTAGGAACTGGCAAACAGCTGGACAGCAATTCTGTCGAATCCGTGATATCCCCAGGGAGAACCCGGCTAATTGAGAGCACATTGTCACAGATGAAGTCGACGCAAACCTCTTGCAAGCTCCGCGGTGATTCGAACATTTTGTTGCATTAGCACAAGTGTGTTCTGAATTGCTCTCTCCCTCCAGTAACTCAAAGTCCCCTCAGTCGATTAAATCTGCAAATAGAAAAAAAGGTCCGGATTAATTGATTTGGTTTCGTCAAGCAACACTTTTCAATGTTAAATCAAGGCATATAATTTTTTTAAACGATTTATAAAACTTCCTCATTTGAGCTGACAAACGGAGACTATTATAATATAAAAGGTACCGGAACTCGAAAAAAAATAAAAGAAAAAGAACTAGAAAAAAAAAACCTGTGATTAAAATTCTAAGGCCAAGATGAAGTAACTTTTGGAAAAAAATGAACAAAAAAGAGGAAGATTTTTGACAGAAAAAGTTTTGAACTTGAATTTTTAAATATCTAATTTGATAAAGAAGTTCAAAATTGTTTTATGTATGAAAACTGTGCATTGAAAATTTAATTTTCAAAACGCGTTGTTTGTCAATCAGCTGTCTAAAAATAAGAGTGCGGTATAGTTTCAATAGTTGATCTATAGCTTGGAAATGCAGGAATTGCAGAAAAAACGCTGTACTAAGCAAACGGTATATTTTACTTTGCATTTGCTATTGTACGAGTGTTGAAAAAAAAGTGGCGTCAACCTGGTAATTGTCATTTCTTTTCTAATACCTCCTGTTTATTAATGAACCGGACAAACAAGAAAGTAAGTCACAATTATGTAAGCTAAAAACTGAAAATGACAATTGTTTTTAACGTTACAAAAAAAATAATTAAGAAAAAAAACAACGATTAATTTTCCAATTACCGACACACAGATCCGGATTGTTTAATTGTTCTTAACTGAGTTAACACTTCAATTACCTTGAAATTTCACACTGTTTCTTTTCTCTCTCTCTTTCTCAGTTATAAAAAAAACATGCGATTGGAAAATCGTCACGAAACAACAAGCATGTAATTGGAGGAAGATGAAACTTTTCTACAATCCTCTGCATAATCAACCTCTTTAGAAATACAAAAAAACAACTAAACAAACAAAAACAAACACAATTAATTTATCCAAAGTGACAAAGTGTCCAAGTGGTGTTGTTTATTTTTGGGCATCGCACATAAACAACCTGTCAAAATGCCCTGGACTGACCCGCGAGAAGATAAACACAGCTTTCACAGCGGTTTTCAAGAGTCAAACAAACCGGAATGGGATCGATTACTTTTCCTCTGTCAGACGGCGCGTCACTGATACCTTTTAGAGCCAACAATTGCCACAACCTTGGCTGCACTTAAACAAACGCATTCGGAAATAAAATTTCAAGTGGAAGAAGCACCGTGACCGAACGCGCGACCGTCCAGCAGTCCGGAGCACGACTTTTTTGCACCGTCGCAAAGAGGCGTGCAGTCCAAGCAGCGACTGTTGTTTTTTGTTTACACTCACTGCAGTTTTTGTTTTTGCCAGAGAGCAAGATCATCGTCGCATCATCCTACCTAGAGATCAGCTGCCATTTTGATGCGTACTGTCAAACGGGCTCAGACAATTGCATCTCAGCGGGTCGACGAGGATGACCAAGGATACCGAGCAGGTCGGCCGAGGATACGGATAAGCGCGGGACCGTTCAGCCGATCATCTCGACAGACGTTTGCCAAAAAGTGCGATTACTTGTAAAACGTGCGTTTGCATCTGCGCAAGGCTCTGTCCACAATTTGCTCTCGCACACACACACACACTCTACTTTTAACTGCATTGGAAACGCAGGTTTAAATCACCTCAGGGGCGTACCTGGTCGCGAGTGCCCTATAGCTGGTCCACAAATCCAAAACAAATCAAATCTGACCGGTGTTTTTTTTTAAACTAGAAAATCAAGATTTAAATTTTTGGTTGATAAATAAAGGTTTAAAGGTGCAAAGAAAAATAAGGTTAATTTTGTTTACTTTTGTTTGTTTTCAGATGTTTTTGAGGTTGGATTTTGGTTAAGGAAGATACGCTCCTGAATGGCGGCAGCACCGGTCAATCGGGAACGTCAATTATGAGCGAGTGACATCAGCTGATACGAGAAAGGGTGTCGACGTTTTGTTATGTCAAGAAAGTGAGCACGATTTTCGGTGAATCGACCAGAGCGATGAGAAGGTGAAGCCAAAGGTCAAATCAGTGACATTCAGCAAGTTTTGGCGTTTCCGATTGCACACGCGAGCCGGTTGGGACAGGACCAGTTGGATTATTGTCAACAATGTCGACAAACGCCACCGACAACAATTCCACAACCAAAACAAAAAAACCGTCAGGTAAACAAGAGTTTTCGCGTGGTGCTTGCGAAGTTTGAGACGCGTTTTGTTGGCCACCTGAGTTCGTGTTTTGGCGCTTTTGATTCGTAATCAGTTTCGAGTTCGATTGGTTTCCACGTTTGAGATGAAACATTAATGGATTTGAATTGAGCGACATTGACGAGGCATCGAAACCTCAAGGTTTTTCGGACACAATTTTTCAAAGACGCGGAATAAAAAGTTGAAAGATTGGGTAATTAATTGCGAAAGGAGGTTATGTTATGTTTTTTGTTTCGTTCAAGTTTAACGTATTTAATGATGAGTAAATGTGTAGTAAATGAATTATTTTTTTATTTTTAAAATTTTATTAAAAATGAGTATTGCAGCCAATTGATTATTGATTTTTAAATAGAATGAATTTTGAAATTAGTACAAGCTTAGTCACGCTTTATAAGTGACTGTATGCGACTAGCCTCTATTTTTTATCTAAATCAATATCTCATGTTGACATTTTAAATACCATCGACATGAGGAAACAAAATCAACTCAAACAAATTGTACGTTTTATCATTTTTAAATTGAAATAAAGGGTGAACAGAAATAAACCGGAAAAAATCGTTCTACAGAAACTGGTCTTTTAACCTACACATTTTTTGTGTGCTCTTTGCAATTGATTGACCACGCTTAATTGCATTAACTTTTTCTTCCAACTTGTGTTGCTATAAATATTATTTGTTTCTAATTCTAATTTGAGCTGCTTTAAAAATTCAAAAACCAAAATGAAAAAAAATATAATAAAACAAACAAAAACAGAAGAACAAATTTACAACACAACGTTGGCACCAAAAAAATCTATCTTATCAATCGTTTTTTACTCTTTGCACATTACAATTTTGTTGCAAAACTTAATTATTTTTATTTCTAATTCAAGCTTCTCCAAACTTTGACAAAGAAACGAAAATGAAAACCACAAAAATAAAATAAAACAAAAGGACCTTGAATAGTATAACACAATTTCAGCACCAAACTCAAACGGCAATTCTAACAATTTTGTTTACTCTCTTTTTGCATTGCAGTTTTTCTCTTCTCACGTGCACCGTCACCTAACCGAGCACATTTTCATTTACAGATTCTCATTCCTTTTCAGACAGCGCTTTCAAGCAACAGCGCTTGCCAGCCTGGCAACCAATATTAACTGCCGGTACCGTGTTACCAACTTTCTTTATAATCGGCATAGCCTTCGTGCCGGTTGGGATATGTCTGCTCTACGTGTCGGAGGAGGTGCAGGAGCACATCATCGACTACACCAACTGCAAGTCCAACAGCAGCGCTGAAAAGTGCGCCGACATCATCGCTCATAATTCCTTGGCCGTCTGTTTCTGCGAGATACCGTTTACCCTTGAAGAAGACTATGTGAGGAATGTGTACATGTACTACGGTCTGACCAACTTTTATCAGAACCACCGACGGTATGTGAAATCCAGGGACGACAATCAGCTACTGGGGAGGCTGACGGAAGAGGTGTCGAGGGATTGCGAACCTTTTGCAAGCGACGATGTGAACGGCACCAAGATGCCGATCGCACCTTGTGGTGCCATTGCAAATTCCCTGTTCAGCGACGAACTCACGCTCTTCTCGAAAAGTCTCAATAGTGACGTGCCGCTGCTGAGGACGGGCATCGCCTGGCCCTCCGACAAGAAGATCAAGTTCAGGAATCCCCCGGGAAACCTCAAAGATGCCTTTTTGAACAAATTCGCTAAGCCGAAGAATTGGAACAAACCCGTCTACGAGCTGGACCCGGAGAACGAGGACAATAACGGATTTTTGAACGAGGATTTGATCGTTTGGATGAGGACGGCTGCACTGCCCACTTTTAGAAAACTGTACAGGAGGATCAATCATGATGTTCCTGGCTATAACGACGGTCTCAGCAAGGGAAACTACACGCTCGTTGTTAAATATTGTAAATATTTTTTAAACAATTGTTGGTGTTTGGTTTTGTTTGTTATTATTACTTTTGTTTAATTGTTTGGTGATCTTTTTCTTACAGCCTATTCCGTGTCTGCTTTCGATGGAAAGAAAAAGATGATCCTGAGCACAACCTCGATTCTGGGCGGCAAGAATCCCTTCTTGGGGATAGCATACATAGTTGTAGGATCTGTCTGTATAATTTTCGGTGTTTCTCTGTTAGTCATACACGTCAAATGTTCAAAAAGGTGAGCTCCAGCGTCATGCAATCTAAGAATTAACTTTGGCATAATTTGTACATACTGTCATCGCTTGACAAAAAGGTGTCGCTCGTTGTTTGCGATGAAAAAGAGGAAACTCTGAGACCGTTGAACAAACGGCGTTACCGACTTAAAGGTTCAAGACACAGATTCGTGTAAAATCAAACAAGTTCATGTAAATGATTAACAACTACTATTATATTTATACGTTACATGTATATATGATGTTAAGATCGTGTAAGTTCTATTATATCATACAGTTACGGTTTATACTACCTTAAAAATGCTTTGTTTGAACTTCTCGTAAAAAGACTAGGTCATTGTGTAGCTTTAAGTACATCATTTGTATAAAAACAAAAGGAAAAGAAAATGATAAGCAGAGTGGTGACAGGAACAAGCAGACAAAAAAATTGATAGGCATAAATTTATTTTCGACTTTGTATGATGAATATGTGTGTTGTACAGCAAGCTATACTAACGGGCTTGGAGAATATATTAGGGCAAATGAATCTTGTAAGTGTTTCGTTGACACCTCAAACTCGTTACAGGTTCATTCTTCCCTTTCCCCCCATTTGTTTTGTACAATCACAATTGATGAATAAACTTTGTTGCTTATTCAACATTGGCGAATCGTTATTGTCGTAACTTTTTGCTTTTTTGTTATGTAAATGAGCATTTTATGTCTTATTGAACACAAACGTTCATTTATTGAAAGGACGTTTATTTTCAATATTTCAGTTCAGTTCTGAATAAGTTGTCGTACGCTTCTGTGATGTTTAGTGATCATTCATAAGGTACATAACATCAGATCGTAGGTGAACTATTATGTACGTATTCGATAATTAAATCCCATATGCATGCTAATTGCATGTTAATGAAAAAAACTCTCGATTAAACTGTTAGTCCAAGCTGTACTTGTGTTCTTGCTTAGACGAAATTGCCCGCATGCGTCATGGTTTCCGCAATTAAAAGTATGAGATCATTAGTTGCTAAATAAAATGATGTAATTTGTCATACAAGTCTTGCTTACCAGTACATCTGAATATTTAACAAATAAGATTTTTCGTTGTCCCCAAATGTTTACTAATTTAGTTTAAAAAATTACAATAACCAATTTAAAAACTTGCATCCAATCTGCTTTTCTTTCCCCTTTTTACTTATGAGTTCATTAATTTTTCTTTTGTTTGTTTTTTAGCGTCAAAGAACAGCTCGACATCGATCAAAATACGACATTTTAACAGGTCAGTTTTCAGGACAATCGCCGTGTCAGCATTACTGATTTTTTCACCAGACAACTGGATTTATTTTCTTTTTTTTCTCAGCAGCACCTAGTCAGACTTCAAGGATGGTTTGTTTACTTTTTTGCAACTGTTTGTTATTGTTAAAGCAATATTTTAATGTGATATATTTTTTTTCTTTGTTGACTACTAATCCTTTACCAAAGCAATTCTGCAGTCAATAAAATTCATGAATTGAAACAGTAATAATATCGTTCAAACAAAAAGAGCGTGTGAGCTTGTGCTTTTAAAAAGTAGTATTTAAATGTACAACACTCGAGGCCTTAGAAATTAATCAATGATTCATAAAAGCTGATGTACGAATGAAGCTTGTAAATATTTGTTTAAAAAACAAAACAATTCATACGAAACAATAACGGATACAAAATAATTAATACAATCACTAGTTGAATATTCCTATGTTCTGTTAATGAATCATTGCAAATTTTAATAACAGTTAAAAAATAGTCATAGAATATAAGAATGTTGTAAAATGAGTTTTTATGACCTCTGTAATAATTCATGAGTGCTAGACAGTTACAAAACTTTCATAGATCTATATTGCTCAGTTTATTTTACTTAAAAAAAGTTCACTATTGAATTTTTACACTTGTACGCTGCTTATCAACTGTACTTATGTTGTATATAAAAAATTATGTGCAATTTTAATAAAAAATAATCATTCACTTTGACTTGTAATCCCTTTTCCTCTGAATAATAAAAATGGGTTTTTAATTTGTTTGTTTATAAAAAATGTCAACAAAAACTAATTAATCTTTTAATCGTACAAAAAACATCAATTAAATCATCATTTGGTATGTTAAGTTTTTTATTGCGAGTTGACAATTGCGCACTTTGAAGTAACACATCTTCATCGATTAGATTTTTATTCCCCAAATCTGAAGATGGTCCATTCATTTTATTGATGTTTTTCCCTCGACACCAGACATAATAGACAAAGAAAGAAAAACAACTAGGAGCAATTGCTTTTATATCAGCCTGCAATTGTAACTTCCTATCTTTGTATTACACATATTAGAAAAGGATGAAAGATGACCTTACTTAAAGGATGCAAAAGTATTGATTTTATTATAAGTACAAATTAGTGTAACAATTTATTTATAAATATAACAAAGTTTTTATTAATAATTTAACAATTAAAAACGTTTATTTGACAAGCATATTTGTTTACAAACAATAAAATTGTCCTGTCAAAAATCACTTGTCACTTTTCAACGAGTCAACAAAAGTCATGTGTATAAACATTATCCTAAACAAACAAAACGAGGTCACAACAAAGCTTTGTGAAAGTTGAATAACGACTTCGGTAATCAGTCGAAAACCAACAAAAACTGTTCAGCCAATTATAGGACATAACGAGCTAAGAACAATTTACAATTGGCCGGCGCGGTGTATCTTCCAAACAAGTGGGAAATCTCACAACTGCCTTATCCAGTTTACCTACAACACAATGTTTTCAACTTGTTTCCCGACGTTAAAAGAATGAGATGAAGTATTTGTATCAACGCTCCGGAAACAAGGACAGACTTTGACGACAGTTCTGCCAATCTGAAAATAGCGGGCATATTATTTAAATCAACATCAGAGACAGACGTAATTTAGACGTAATTGTTGCATTTTAAACCAACCGTCACCTCTCTTTGTTTTATTTTATGTTTGTTTACATTTTAAGTACTCGCTTTGTTTACATCTGCCAATGTTTACATCCGCAGCAAGATCAAGGGCACGAAATATACTCGACATCTTAATTTCGTACACCTCAAAGCGAGACAAAAAAAGTTTTCCCATTTCCCAAAGATCACCGCGCATTGTTTACATCTGGTCCAGTTTGTTTACATCCTCTTGACAATTAATTAAGTCCTCCAAGCCGTTTAAAAACCTTGAACTGATTGTCGTTATCTTTGTTTACATCCAACCCCATCTGTTTACAGTCCATTTGAGGTTAGCAGTGCAGCAGAAGCGTGCGAAAGAAAGAGAGAGAAAGAAATAGTGGTCGCGCAATCACAACGCCGGGGCCATTGTACGAGGCACGCGAAAGTGCTGCGGCGTGGTGTTGGCAATTGTGCGCGCGGAAGGCTATCATCAAGCGAACGTGCGGCGTTCCTAAAGGTCCGGTATGTTTTGGTATTGGTTGAGGGGCAGAAGCGGTGTGTGTGTGCACGGCACATAGTGACTTTTGGGTCGCACGTTGGCGCGCGATAAAATCGGGCTGCATCGCGCAACACGCAAGTGAACCCGTGGCTCGCGCACTTGAACGGATTCCCGACGGCGAAGCGTTGCCGAGGTCGAACGCACGAGTTCGCCCGCACGAACGGGTGCCGCAGCGCCAGGTGGACGAACAAAGCGGCGGGTCGCGGAGCGCGTCGTTCGGGGATTCCGCGCCAATGGCAGCAGTGACAAACGCGTGATGGCCGTTGACGGTGTCGGGAGAGCGCGTACGATCTGACGCGCGCCACCAGGACCGCGCGCAGCCACCGCGTGACAACGCCGAGTGGTCCAGCAACGCGAGGACGACCACAGGTAAAGCCCGACGGCGAAGCTGCCCTGACGCCACACGCGTTCCCGTCCCCTCCCCCTGACCCCCTTCGTCCTTGAGCGCCCGTCCCACGGTGGCTTTGTTTACGTCCCGTCAACCGGACGGAACGCACGGTGCCGCGGGCCCACGCGACACCCGCGGCCCTCTGTTTTCATCCTCTGCGTCAGAGTGTGTGCGTGTGTGAGCGCGTAGGGCGCGCTCGAGCGCGCCTAACATACATAACCTTCAAATCGCCGTCCACCGATCGACTCTCCCGCCGACGGCTTTTCCGTCTTCCCCGTGGTTCCTTGCGTCAAAAATATGAATGGGAAATTGAAGCCGGTTCCCAGCGGTTGTTCCAGTACTTTTTTAAGCCAAAAAGAAAGTGCTTTTTGCAAAGCCTGTGACATCGGTCTGTGTTTTGTTTGGTTGTTGTCAGTGGTTCTGTCAGTGTTTTTAACTTGTCATTTCAACATTTCAACTGTTTTCTGACAGATGAACCGTATGGATTGTTCATTTTGGGGTTTTGTTCGTTTCTCATTCTCACGATCTTGATTGTTACGTCCGGAAACAAAAACAAAACAAAAAATTGTTTGAGATTGTTTGTAAATGAAAATAAAATTGATTATCATATCAGTCCCATTAATTCGATGAAAAAAAATGTACAGATATGTTGTCGATGAATCTCAGCGCTCTAAGTGGAGCATTGTTATCTTTTTCGTGTTTTCTTTCATGAAGTATTTAAATTTTTGTTGAACTGACGAATTTGCAAGTTGTTTCCGATTTAAAAAAAATTTTTAATTTTGACAAAATCATAAAATATCAACAAAAAAAAAAAAAAAAAAAAAAATTGGCAGGGCAGAAGAGACTAATTTGTAATTTCTTTTTTGCAGACAAGTGAATAAAGTGAAAGTGGCCAACATTCCTCATCCGCGACTGAACCCAAAAAGTCGATCAAGATGTCAGCGAAGCATTTTTGGATCATGGACTTGGGATAAACGGGAGAGTTGTTGATAGTGCATCAAAATTGTGCGAGATCGAGAAAATAATAAAATAGTGAAAAATCGTGCCACGAAATCGACCAGTATTCATAAATGGATGAGCAGCTCAAGCAAATGCATCGCAAAGACAAACCGGAACATGTTCGAAACTGTATTGTTTACTTGTTTTTCAACGGATAATACAATTCCGGGGCAATGTTGGACGAATCGTTTGTAACAAGCGAGTGCGGTTAAAATTCAAACTGTGCACGAGTGCTAGCACGTTTCTGGTTTCTGACATCCATGGAACGTTGAGCGATGTCACTTTCTGGTCGATTTTGAGGGTAGACATAAACTACATGCATGTCAGGAATCGGCAACGTCGGTCGTAAACGCGTCGAGTGGCGTCGCAACGCTAATATTTATCAACTATTTAATGCAACTCAATTTTCGTCTAAGTATTCTAGGTACGTTCAGTGTAAAATCATTAATATCTTGATTGAACTAATTTTTCTTTGATGCAAAAAAAAAAAAAAAAAAGTTGTAAAGTATAATTCTGCAATAGATATTTTTTCATCATACAATGTTATGTCATTTTTTACTTTCTTGAGTATAATTTAATGTCAAAGCGATTTAATTGAGTTTCTGCGGAAACTAATTTAATTGTATATCTATAACCAGATAGTGAAACGATGTTTCAATAGATATTGAGTGATTTTTTCAAACATGTGATTAAATTTTGGAGATTTCTATGGTTATGAAGAGATAACAAAAGTTGTAAACCAAAGACAACTGAGTTGATTGAAATGGACTTTTAATTGTCAGTTAATTTTCATTTGTTTGACATTTCTCTTTGTGTAAATTAAATGGTAACTTTTGTCGTTTTACAGATTGTCAAATAAACGCCAAAAGGGGCGTAGCAAAAAATAATAAGGTAGCAAAAGCTGCCTAAAGTCGCGAGGTGCTGCGTGGGCATGCAGCAGCCTCAGTCTCGCCCTCTTCTCGGGGACTCTGTCTCGGGAACTACAACATCCCCAACAGCACGCCATAATCCTGTCACTGTTCTCACGCATCAACAGGTAATTTTTTAAAAACCAGATGTAAATCGAGCAAAGATTTTAATTCAGTCAACATTTTTTTCACATTTATGAAAATGAAATTAAAAATATCTGTATGAGAAATGTAAACACGATTTGAGCACCGATATTATCAATCGAGACAAAATGAGAAATAAGAAAACGAGACAAAAAACATATCACAATAGATTTGTCATGTTTTGATTTTATTTGGATAAGTACAGTCAAGTATGGACAAAACAATAACATTCGTTTTATAGTAAAATTTTGATATGGAATCTGTATAGCGAATTAAAAATCTTTTTGTAATATTGTCAGTTGTAATTTTTCATTGCATTTCATGATTTACATCGGTGTCTAAAATTTATGACAAATTTCTGAAATTACTTTATTTGTTTTCGATTTTCGGTTACAGCTTCAACAATTGCAGCAGCTGCAAACTCATAGTACAACTGCACAAGCTGTGACTTTTGCTCTACAGCAGCCATCGAATAACGTGAGTATTCTTGTTTTAGTTAGAATGTCTTTTAAAATGATTTTTGAAGTCAGAAATCTTAAATATCAATAAAAGTAAAGATAAATACAGAATTAATCATCCTTTTATGCCCCATGTTAAATTGCACAATTGTCCTCTCACCATGACAAATTAAATCCTCTTGTATTGTTCTACTCTAATCTTCTGTAAAATCATTGTGAAAAACTAAAGTCAAGAATCTAATCCGTATCGAATTGTTTTTTGAAACAGAGCCAAGAGGGAAATGGATCATCTTCTGGAAATCACATAGTATACCTGAACCAGGTGAACCAACTGAATCACAGTCAAATAAATCCATCGGGGACTGGTATGGGCTTACCCCCGGCCACCCCTACCTTCGGGGTGGGCCTGAATATGGGATTGCCACTGTCATTGTTCAATACCAGCCTCACGTCGCTCACGTCGAACGTAATCACGACATCGAATCCGTTGCTCAACCTAAGCATCCCCAGCATCAACTCGGGCCTAGCCGCGATCAATCCCAGCTTGAACACGTTGAACGCCTTAAACTCGAACCTGAACGCGAGCGTACCCTCGGACAGTATTAACAATGGGATATCCAACCTCGGCCAGGAGATCAATGTTATGAACTCGGCTGGCATCAGTCGGCTGAGCACCCTGAGCTCGACGAGCATCAGTTCAGGGCTCTCCGGAATCTCAGAGCTCACGAGCGTTAATCCAAACCTCACGAGCCTCAACCCGAACATCAGCCAGAAGATCTCGAGCTCGGTCACGAACATCAGCAGCACCACCTCCAGGCCGCTCAATGTCCTGGCGACGACCCCCATCCAGAGCATCCAGAGCATCGCGCCCCACATCGTCAGCTCGTCCGCCAACGCGCAAATCAGCAGCGCCAACAGCAGCGCCAACACATTCACGAGCTCATGTGCGGGGCCGATTCTCTCTACGACGAGCAGCGGCGCCACCAACCAGTCCGTCAACGTTCCTCAGTTCAGCATTATGAGCTCCAACCTCTCGAGCATCGTAAGCTCACAGATCACCTCGAGCGACGCCAACCAGCAGGCTAACTTTGCGCAACAGCAGCGTCAGTTCTCGAGTCCCTCGGCTGGACAGACTGCGGCCACGATCATCCCCAACATTAAGACCATGCAGAACATCCAGGGCAGGAACACCAACTCACCGGGCAGCCCGTTCTCAATGCCGCTTAAGAGTCCGGCATCGAACATCGCGCCCCCTACCCCTAGCCCGAGCCCCAACCGGCTGCTGTTGAGGAGTCCGGCGTCAAACTCGATGCAGTCTGCACGCAACAGCCCGAGTCCTGTTGCTGCAACTACGCCGAACGCCAGTTTCAATATCCAGATGCAGAGTCCCATGCAGAGCCCCATCAGCGTCGGGCAAATTCAGAGTCCCGCGCCCAGCCCTTATCCCCCGTCTAAGAGCCCACATCCCGTGGGAACGACTGCCAATACTGCGCTTAATAATCGAAGCCCCGCGTCGGCTGGTAGTCCTGGACCTCCGGTGGTTTGTATATTTTTGGTTTCATTTTTATTTAGAAACAATTGATTGAGGAATATTAATTGTTATTTATTATTTTAGCAGGTGAGATCAACGACACCTCTTCTGCAACAAGGAATGCAGGTGTTACAAATCATCCATGGCAATCCGTCAGGATTTGCATCTGCACCAACACAGTTGGTTACGCGCACACACTTGTTTGGTAATCAGCAAATCCAAATCGCCTCGACGAAGGCTGCAAAACAACCGCCTCAAATCTTGCCGAAACCCTCGAATCAACAAGGCAACATGCAACAACAAAAACAGAGGGTCTCCACAACGATAACTACTAATCAGGTCATTATACTTTTGGTTCGAAGGAATTAGATGGACTGTTTACTGGCTCTTGAGTTGCTGATTTATGACTCGTGTGATTATTCGTAAAAAAGATCACTGTTCGTTACACGTTTTGTTAAACTTTTTTTTATTGATTTTTTTATTGAAAAAAGTTTTAATGTTCTTTAGTTTGATTGAATTGCATATTTGTTGTTGCATTATTTACGCTACCTGTTTATTATTGATGACATCCAAAAAAAAAGTGTTTGCAGGTATAAGATTTCGTTCCGCTGTTTTGTTTTTCGTAATCAGTGTCAAATATTTCCCTGACCGTTGTAGTTCACCATTTGCCCTTCCAAAACACTTTCCTGCGCCTTAGAAGTTACTATTTGGTTCAATGCCTCTCAGTGTCAACTGAGCAATTCGTAGATGCACACGTTGTCTGTGTTGCTCCTTTTATCCTCAAATTTTTTCAAATATTATAATGTATTACTTGGTACGTACCTTTTGTATTTACGACATTTAATCTTTTTAAAAGATTAATTTGATTTTTTCGGTTTTTTTTTCTCCTTTTGTGAATCAGAAAGATCACACAAAATTTTTTATGCGGTTTGATAATTATAACATAATAATTTGTTTTTCTCACTTCTCACACAGGTTCCACAACAAACTCAGCCACAGCTAGTTCTGGGCCCTCAGCCGAGCCCAACAATGATTCCTACGCAAGGACTTCTACTCAATCAGGTAATTTTTTCGTCACAATGTTCCAGCCTTTCGTTAATGGGACTTTGAGCTGAACCCTTTATTTCGACTCTCTACCTGCTTTTACACAAAATCACATGTTTCCAAATGAATAAAACAAATCAAACAATTTGTTCCACATAGTGTTGGTTTATTGCATCATAATCAGTGCATTCTACGAATCAATAAAATGAAATTTTTATTTGTTCATTTAAAACGCATTAATTAAATTTTGTTATCGCCATTTCATAACAAATTACATCAAAAAGTACAGAAGTATAAGTGGCGTTATCATTTATACTTCAGGTTTTGCCTTCGACGGGTCCCGTAATCGTTCAGCAACAGCCCGGGGGCGTCCAGCTGATTTTGAGAACTCCAGCGAATGCTCAACAACAAACGCATACCGCACAGGTGACGGTCAATCATTTTTCATCAGTTTTATCATTGCTTCTTCATGTTTTTTGATTTTTTATATCATCAAACAAAACAAGAAAAGAAATATCGTACTTAATTAATTGTTGAATTGTCGAGTCTAGCAAAAAGTTTGATGGCAAATTTGTTTCAATTGCAGTTGACACAACAGCAGCTGGTGCGAGTTGTAACTGCCCAAGGAATATCGCACCTACAAGGAATTACTCCGACTTTCTTCGCGGTTCCAAATGGGTTTCCATCTCCTGCTGCACCTGTGATAAGAGCACATACGCCTTCTAGTCCTGCACCTCGTAAGAATACAAAAATTAACAAAAAAACAATAACTTGTAATAGAAAAAAAAAAAAACAATTCAAATAGTTAAGTAAAATTAATCAATCAAGTGTTCGCAATTTCAGAAAATACCGGGAATGCCAATTCAATAGTGATTCAAAACGCGATGGTACAAAGTCCGCAGCCGCAGATAACCACTCACAACAACCAGGTGTCGCTGATGAGTAGCAACGTGCAAAACAACCAGGCGATCATCGACCACAACCTTCTTCCACCGCCGAAGAAGAAGGCAAAGAAAAAGAAGAAAGCCAAAAGGAAAGACGACGAGGCGCCGAAGCTTGACCTCGCGAGCATCATGAAAATTTCTGGCATCGGCGTGGACGATGACCTTTTCGACAACGACCTCGCGGGCGAGTCCGACGGGATGATGGCGTGTTCCCAGCCGGAGAGTACCGTGCAGACTTCGCCGCAGTCCACGCCGATCCAACAGCCTCAGCCAACGCAGAGTCCTGTGATGCAGAGTCCCGTAGTGCAAAGTCCCGTGGTGCAGATCCAGACAACGAACGCTCAACCGGGCGGTGGTGCTGATAACTTTAATAGCCAGTTGATAGCGCAGCTGCAGATGCCGGTACAAAACACGATCTCAGGACAACTGAGACTGGCCGTTGGCGAGGATGGTCGCGTCGTGTTGCACCACACTCCGGAGCCGAATCAGCCAGAGCTCGATCCTGCAACCGCGCAGGCACTTTTAAGGTCGCTGACGCAAAGCGGTGGTCAAAATTCGCCGATCATATCTCAGTTGTTGGGTCAGGCACAGCCTGTTGTATCCCAACCGCAACAAACGATCGGTATCGCGCAACAACAAAGACAGAAATTCGTCAAGTCGCCGATCAGCAGCAACGTTCAGTCGAACAGTCCGCAAAATATTGTTACCATTCCCGTGTCGCAGGGCCCGCAGATGAGCTTCGACTCGCTGTCACCCGGTCCGGCCAAATCGCCCCAAATTCAGAAAGCTGAGCGGTCGCCGTGCTCGGCAAAGCCGGTTGTGCGCAGCGTCACCTGCGTGCAACAGCCGAAATGCAATCAGAGCGCGCAACGGGCAAAGAATCAGAGTTGCGTGCAAACGATCGGTCAGCGAGTGAAGCCGATGCAACAGAAGACGGTCCAGTGCACAACGGTCCAGAGGAACGTTCAGGTTGTTAAGAATAGCCTCGAGAGCAGTGATCCCGTGTCGATCTATCAGCAGAATGTCGCACAGCAGATCTCCACGCACACCGTGCAAACGCAAAACGTTCAGATGCAGAACATCTTCGAGCAGAACTTGCAGCAGAACGTGAACTTGGCGTCGGCGCAGCGGTGTCAAGACGGCATGAAAGTTGATGCGATGTTCACTCAGCAGAATACCAACGTGCAGCAGGCGATTAACGTTCTTCAGCCGCAGACGTTGACGAACAACGAACAATTGTACAGCACGGAAAGCCTGGACGCGCAAAACAACCGGCAGAAAATTAAGATTAACACTGTCACGAACCAGCAGTTCGAACAGAACCCTCAGGGCGTGCAACACCAGAATATCCTGATCTCAAACAACCCTCCATGCAACAACGAGCCGCCCAAAAGCGAGCCTCAGCCTGTTCTTAATTCTACCGCGTCCAACATAATCAACAGTGCGCCCAAGATTAGCCCGGAGATACTCAACGCCCTGAGTAACCTGAACCCTAACGATCAGCTGCTTATTGCCAACGCGAATGGACAGATGCAAGTAATCAGTCAACAACTATTGCAGCAGTTCTTGTCCGGCCAGTTGAACGCTAATCAGAACCAGCAGCAGCAGCAGCAGCAACAGCAGACGCAGAACCAAAGCCAGCCGCAGAAGATCGTCATCGGGGAGCCGGACCCAGGCACGCAGAATCTGCAGGGCCTGCAGATCCATACGCCCACGAGTCAGATCATCGTGAATAGCAGCGGCGGAGCGCCCACGATACAGAATAACATCCAGAACATTGTCGTGCAGGCGTCACA
Organism: Trissolcus japonicus; assembly: GCA_030522925.1. Lineage (NCBI taxonomy): Eukaryota > Metazoa > Arthropoda > Insecta > Hymenoptera > Scelionidae > Trissolcus > Trissolcus japonicus. Next base: position 109,991 of record JAPYZS010000206.1, on the reverse strand, counting down.
GATGCCACACCAGATTCAGATACAGAATTCTGGGTTCCCGAGTCAGTTCATCGATAATCTCAACCAACAGCAGATGAAAAACATGACGGCTAGTCAGCAGCCGGCCACGCAACAACCCGTGCAGACACCCAAGAAGCCAAAAGTTGTCAAGAAGAAAGTTGTTGCTGTCTCTCAAGCTACTAATGTGGTGGGTTTTCTTTAATGAAATGATATCACTTCATCATCACAAATTATGTTCTACATGAATGTGTTAACTTATATTGTAAATTTATGTTTCATGTATTTGTAATGGTACCATTTTGTTTGCAGCAATCAACGACAAAGACCGAACCAACCCAGTCCAGGCCAGTAACGATTACTGATAGAAGTAATCGACCAGCAGTAGTGGCAGTGGGAGTTTGTCGGCCACACCTGGCCACTCAGCAGGTACCACCGCAGCAACAACAGCAGCAGCAAAAGGTTGTCGAGGTCGTCAACAGACCTGTGAATTTCATCTCGCAGAATATCGACCCTAACAAAAACACAGGAGAGAACGCGTCAGAGACTGCGACCAAATTACTGCCTGCAACGTCGCCCTGTGCAGCGCCTACGCCGGCCTCGCCTACTGGTCAGGTTGTCCAGAGGATTCAGACCATTCAGCTGACCGTGCAGAAGCAGATGATGCTAAAGAACATTCAGATGCAGATCCAAACGATTCTGGCACGAAAAAGCAACTCGCAACAAGATCAGATGCTGCTAACGAAACTGTACCAGGAGCAAACGAAAATTCTTGCCTCGGGGAAAGTGTTGAGTAACTTGCCACACCATGCTGTTAGTGTAAGTTATTCTTTTGAGGGTGTTTGGAATGGATTGTAGATGTTTTGTGAGTGAGGAACTTTTATGAATCATCATCTTGTCTGTTTTCAGGAACCCGAAGTAACTTCCAACGTGTCATCAAGCTCATTATCGCAAATCAGTACCTGTAAAAATCAACAAACCTCGACGGTGCAAACACAAACGCAGTCCCAAGCTCAAAGTGCTCCGGCTGTTACGATATCTGTGACGAATCAGAATGTAAATATGAACGCTATCTCAATGCAGAATATCACTTCGGAGTCCAACAATTTGTTCCTCGGCAATATCACTGTAAATATGCAATTTTTCATGTTTTTATTTGTTTTTATATTTTAATTAAGAACTTTTCATGAGAACATTAACGATAACAATTTTTGTTGCTCTTCAGGCTCACCAAACAACGACAAATGTGCAAAACATGACGATCCAACAGTCACCAAACAAACAACAGCCACATATATTGCATCAGCAGCAACCCATGCCGCTTCAACACCAACAACCTGCCCAAATACAGCATACGCAGCAGCAACAAACCCTGAACCACCAGCAAGCGCAGTCACAACTCAGGCCGTGTCAGACACTGAGCAGCAATCAGATGCCAAATCCGTCCATGAGCTCTGGCGCATTCACTTCGACGACCATGTCACAGGGCACGATTCCACAGACGATAATGCCGACGCACCATATACAACAGCAACAACAACAGTCGACGCAATGTCAGACCGATCCGATAGACGTCAAACCGCTCATCGAGATCCCGAGTCCGGTTAGCAAAGAGATGCCGTCGCCGATCCAGGTGCAGGTGTCGAACGCCCCCGCTACGCAAACTGTCTCGCCCAGGCTGTGCGCTAAGAGCAATCAGAGCACGATGCAGACTCCTGCTGTTGCCACCGTCAAACCACTGATGAGTCCAAATTCTGGCACGCGGGGCGTTAAAAGGCCGGCTACTAGCCCAGTTTGCAGACAAGTCAATAGAAGTGAATTGTAAGTACGGAAAAGGGCAGATATATAAAAAGTTATCATTTTTGGTCCTAAATTATTTTGATCATTGAAATTTTATAATTGTTAAGTTTTAGATTGTTGAAGCATTCGTTTTTTGTAACTTTACAAAAATTGGGGATTGAAAACTAATTCCTAGCCTTGACTAATTGCTTATTTTTCACAATTTATTTGCACAAAAGAAAATGAAAAAAAAATTGAAACGAAAATATTAAGTAGTGTTTTTTAGTCATTTGTATCTCACGTATTTAATAAATAATAATTTTTTAACAGATTGGAGCAACAAATGAAAATAGATCAGACAGATGTACTGAATCCGGACGTGAATACACCGTTCACAAGCAAACGGGACGCCTGTAAAAGACTGCTCAAATATCATGTGTTTGATGAACCAGTGCTTAGCGAAAAGGATCTTCTAAAGGCTGATGATCTGTTTGAAGAAACTGCTAAACATTTATTAAATAAATTTAGCTCAATGAGAAGCAAATTCCAGTACCTGTTGATGATGGAAAGCACGGTAGGATTTATCTGTTGAACTAGACAAAAATATATAAAAATTATCTGAAGCGATGTGTGTTCTAATTTGGGTTTATTTTTTTCCATTCTTCAATTACAGCGAGAAGTGAGGTCTTCTGAAGTCATGATGATCGATAGGATGTTCGTAGCCGATGAACAGATTCTCCTCAATAAACTGAAAGATCAAAATGCCAAAGTTAAAGCAAACGGTAAGCAATCAATTTTTAACTTTCAATAAAATTAAACAATCATTGTTTTTGAATACAAGTTTCTAAAATAAAAAAAAATGTTTGTGATTGTAGAAGAGTTCATGAAGGAGGAAAAGTTGCTAGTTCCCAAGGTGGAGAGCGACTTATCGGACATGGACGGGTTGCTGCCCACGTTAGCAGGTAGTGCATCAGTGAAGCTTGAATTGAACGACGAGGAGTTCGTGGACATGGAGACTGATGAGAAGCCGCTTGTGAAGTCGTCGGTGTGCTCGGGTGATTATGACGAGTGGCTCGAGATACAGAAGGAGTTGGGTGTTTATACCCAGTCGCCAGGCGACAGCGCCAAGTGTCGGACGCTTGACGGGTCGGCTACAAAGTCGGCGACGAAGAGTCACAAAAAGGTGCGCGCGAACGGTGATAGCCGCGGTGAGCGGGATTCTTTCGATTGCATCAGTGACGGTCGCGCGAACAGTGCGACAGATCTTGAGCGCGACCTGCTCGAGGATACCGAAAGCCTCGACGGTTTGGGACTCTACTCCTCGCAACAGTGCCCGTCCACGTCGACCGATGCGGCGCGCGAGCACGACATCACTGCGCAAGTGCAGTCGGCGATCGACAGCATACTTAATCTCAAGAAACGACCCGCGAGCACGCAAATTTCCAGCTCCAGTAACAGCGGCACGGTTCCTGGCAGCTCCACGCCGGAGCCTGTCATTGACCAGGCGGTGCGTAGCATCATCGGCTCGTGACCCCCCATCAACAAAGTGTGTTAATGTGCATGAACTCTGACGCCCGGAGACTGTGCTTTGTTCTCGCTCAGCGATTGATTTCGTTCTACGGCCTTTTGAGTTATCGAGTCGTCTGTTTCAGATTTGTACTTTTATTTATATATATTTCTACTCCAGGTTGTTGTGGAATTTTGGTAATACTGATTGTTTTTCCTTTTTGCTCCCCGATAAAAGGTGGACGTTTCTTCGAGTTTTTGAAATTCATCGATGAGGCAAAATTAAAAAAAAAGTGATAATATATGATAATGATATTTATTAAGGTAGAATGACAAATGCTACTCAATTGCAAGTTGAAGTAGAAATGTTTAAAATAAAATACCAAATTTTCAAAGTCGACTCCATTAATTATGTACGTCAAAGAAGGATGCATGATTTGTTGAATTTGAAATTGTCATTTCATTCTTACAGAATTGAGACGCGCTTGAAACTTTGATACAAAACAACAAAGAAACAAAACAAAAATAGTAGGGAAGGTATAATTATGCTTTTAATGATATTTTTATCAATTATGATTCAATTTTTATCGAATTTCGTGTTATCAGATAAAAGCATAGTAATGTCAATAATTTGATTATTGACCAACGATCAATATTTTGCAGGGAGATATCAAACACGTGGTTACATCTCCTCTGAAGTCATTAATAATCAAAATGTTTTCATCGCCGAATTTTAATGACTCGACTATAGGAATTTGTTAGATTTTTAATAATAGTTTGGAAGGTTTCTCATTTCCGCATGCTACTGCCATTAAAAGAAATCCAAATTTTATAATAAAAGAAACACACCTTTCTGAATATTATAAATGATTTGTTTGGTCGCAGTATTATTCAATGTGAGTTCGATGACTGAAACATAAATATAAAAACCTTCGACGGTGTAATGCATGTTTAAGTACCATTTATTGTTCACAGTTTATATCCGTTTGGATATTCGAATCAAATAAATTGAACAAAAATCATCCATTGAGATTGAAGTGACAAAGAGATACAAAAATGAATGATGGAACTAAAAAAAATTATGCGATGGCGGTTTCCATAAACTTCTCATGCATCTCACTTTAGGGAAAAAATTTTGTAAAGAATTGCGTGTTATGCTACGTTATTATTAACATTTATAAATTTGATATTTTTATTTATAAATGAACAAACAATTGCTAGTTTGAAATCAAACAATGTTACAAATTTAAAAAAAATGTTGAACAGTGTCACTTTTTTAATCGATGATAACTTCTGATTTCATCTTACGTTTCATTATTTATTTTTTAACATTTAAGTGCAAAATTTGTTGATTGTATTTAAGTATTTATGCTCGAGCCATTGTTGAAAACATTTAGATTAATCTTTGCTTCATAACGCCATATACCATTACTGCGTACCATAACACGCAACTCTACGACTTTTCTGATCATTAATAACTGTATCCACTGGTGCATATCTGGTTTGCGAAATTACTGAAAGCCGTATCATAATAACAAAAAACAAGTTTGCATTTAAGCACGGTGCGTATTTTCTGTCGCGAAAGCGCCGAATTTGTACGAGTTTTAGATACTCGAAATTTCACATGGCAATAATTGTGACTCGTCGAATGGAATTTGTCGAAGTTTCGAATTGTGAGAATGTGTCTGATCAATGTATTTGAGAATTCCCATGTGATCGTCACCCGACACGATCGCTCAGATTTTAATCGCTTTCAAACAATCAACACAAAATATTTTTGCTACAACTTTTCATATGAAATATCATTTTATACAACAGAATTTTTAATGGTAAAAACAATGTTGGACGCTGTTTGTTCATTTTATTGCAAAACCGAGTCTTAAATTGCAATAAATGGAAGGTCAATGGTGGGACATTTCAACGCACTTTTGTTGAAATCAATCACAAGTTCGAAACCGGTCACGGTCGGTGCTAAGCGACGATACAGCACATGTAAAAAATGGTAAGCAATCGAAAGTCATTGATTGATGATCTTTGATTGTTGATTCAGAAGGGACTAAGTTTGGAAGAGAGGAGTTAGTGCGAATCAAACATACATCACAAAACTTACAGATTTGTCGTAAGATATAGTATAATTTGTATATTTGTAAGAATGTAGGTAAAAGTTCGCTTGTATTCGCCAGTTGAAATATCGCGCAGGGTTGATCAAGAGTTCACAGAGGATGGGATGTTGTGAAATTGCGTGTGGAAAGTATAGCTCAGATGTTTCACTTATTGATGTGATTTATTTATAAAGAAAATATTAATATTTTCACCACAACTTAAAAATCAAATTCTGGTAAAGCAATTGTAAATCACTTAAGTGTATTGCAGTGATTTGCAATTTGAGGGAGAATATTATGTTGATATTTCTGCGATATTTTTTAAAGCAAATGAGCAATTGGAGTAACTGTTCGTAGACAACGTGTGATAAATAATTTATCTGAAAAAAGAATATTTTTTTTAATGTAACCGATGGCAAGATTTCAAATGCATTCGAATATGACACTCTTATTATATTTTCAAATTATGGTGCAATATTTTTAATAATTATTTTTTTGTACCCAGAGGATTTAATTTAAAATTTAGCTTGATTTTCAAACACCGCGACAAGATTTAATTTTGTATTTAGATATTGTAGGATCATCTCGTTCCCAGAGTAGTATAACTATAATTTTTAGATTATAAGGTACTATTTACAATGGATTTCTATTTTTTTTTCTATAGTTAGTAATATTTACTCAATTTTCATGCAAACATTTTTGTTTCGATTCGCAATAGCTATTCTTTTTTCAGATGCTCTGAGCTTAGCACAAACGAATGAATGCACGCAAAGTCTTGGCAACCCTCGGTGTACAGATTGTACAAAGATGACGATTTTCGCTGGCTAAAGTTTATTCAAGACTGACATTATAGATTGATAAATGAATGAAACTGCATATTTGATGTAATAAATATAAAAAAATTGATTTATTCTTCATTTGTAAATAATATTTAATTACAATATCAAAGGCAAACGTGACTTAATTTGTACAATGAATTTTTAATGCTAAACAAAATGAACACTTAAGATTTGTAAATATATGGGAGCATTGTGCGTCATTTTAATCGACGTCGTTTTAGCTTAATGTTACGCGACAGCAACACGACAGGTGTAAATAGCATGTTGACAAATTTTGTACAAAATTATATGAGAAAAACACAACAAATTAATAATTACAACAAAATTAAGCGCGGCAGCTACTAGGACAGCTAATCGGTACATTGTATAGCGAGTACACAAATGCGTATGACTCGGCGGCACATTTTTCGATTAGCGCATTTGTCGCCGATTGGGAATTAGGGTTGTATTTGCTCCAAATATAGTGCGATTGTATCATCCGTCTCGAATGTACATTTTTAAACAGTTCTAGCAATGTAAGAAACTTTTTTTTATTCAAGCATTACTCTCGATTAAACATTTATATTTAAAAATTATCTTGCTGTGTGTTATTTCACCGGAATACTTTTTATTACCTTACCTGAACTATTTTGATAATCGCAGGTCCTTTCTCTCGTAAAACGCTGAAACGTTTTTTATTTTTGGTTATATACATGAATGACATAAAATGAATTAAAAAAATTGTAATGACAATAATGATGAAGGATCGGGTGCTAATTATTTCAGACAGACCAGAGTTTTTTCAACTTGTTATTTTATTGCAAGCGTTCTTGAAATTGTAGCTAATCGTCCTGCTCGATGGTACACCAAAGTGGTAATATTGTCGGTCTAAAAACGGGCTAGTGTTGCTGAAAAATGCGCAAAAAAGTGTTATTATCGCAATGACAGAAGATTGTCATATATACAACAGCAGTTAAATATATATATTTATTTATATATTTATACTTTATTTATATATTTATATATGTCTTAGAAAATACTACACCAACATGTCGCACGTGACGCATTCAAATCTCCCACTTTCGCGCTACATCCAGAGCACCAATAGTTTAAACTTACATCTTTTTCAACATTCCAATTCGTTTCTTCTTTTTCTATAACAATTTAATTGTCGGCGCGCTCACAACATTTTTATTTTGCATCTTGTATATACAATTCGAAGAGAGGCTTTATTACTAATTCGCAATCTCGAAGGATACGAGGAACAGAGACTGACTATCAGTTTGCTAAATCTTATGCCGGCTCACGCTTTTTCGTCATTAACTTTATTTTACGTCTTTTTTATTTTTCAGTCTTACATATTTTGAAACTGGCATCAAAAAAGCACTTTCCCATTCCTATGATTTATTTTTTCGTTTCTTCTACTATAAAAAAAAAGAAACTAAAAGATGCAAAAACTTGAATACAAAAAGTTATCTAAAACAAATAACGTTTTGTAGAGTACAAAAATGTATTCTTTTGGGAATAGTTTATGAGCGATCAACGTTGCTGGTCTTCTGGCACGCAAAGCTAAGATTACTCGTTAGCCGGTCCAAAAGTCCAGTGTTTTACACTGAAAAATTTTGTCAGGCCCAATTTTTGTTGGAATGAAGAAAAAAGAAAAGCAATTTTTTCCCATATTTTTACATATAATTTTCAACTCAACAAAAAAATATTTCAACGAGTACAAGAATATAAAAATTTACAATAAACTTAATTTCGTGAGATAAATTTTTCAGTGTATATCGGACCTCGAAGTATCGTCCGCGACGCAACGGTTGCGTCGAGCGAACATCGAAGGCCATCGCTTATTGAAAATGCCAGTTGTTTCAGTTAAGTAATCTTTACCATTACAATATATAATACCAGCGTAATAGAGCGAGGCATAAAATTTGGCTGGAGTTGAGCTGAGGAGGCCCGATGTTATTCGTCGCGCGTCCTCAGCGACACTTAATACACAATACAATTAAAGTAAATAAGATCACAAGCATCGGTAAACTCGTGGTACGAATCCCCGAGTTACACTAAGATTAAGAATAAGGTTTGCGCGTGTGCGCTTTTTCTTCTTTCTCTCACTATTTACAAGCTGAACCGACAGTTTCGTTTGTTTTTATCAACAACATTCAAAATCTTATTCAAAGCAAAACTTTGTTTTTCATATGATTAAATCCCTGGTAAAGCAATTTCGATTTTGAACAGTGACTCGTTTTCTTCTTTGCACCGATCACTGGGTCCCTCGATTTTGATTAAATTAGTTGCACAAGTCGCGCGAACAGCCAACTCGAAGAATTTTGAACCAATTTGATCATTATAGTAATATTTTAAAATAAATATGTATAAATTGTAATATAAATCGATTGTCTCTCGTGATTAGCACTAAATAATAGACAAATCGGATCAAAGTTCCACAAGTTGACAATTGTAATGTACAATGTTAAAGTAGTTATGTTAATACATAGTAATCTTAAATAAAAAATAAATTACTGTTGCTGCCAGTCTAAAAGTTAGCTACTCTTGTTTCAGAATTTCATTTCTTTTTTACTTCCAGGGAAATCATACTTTCAGCAAGGACCTATCTTGGACTAGTCAATCCTTTCCCGCAAAGCTGCCAGCTGCTCCTCACCGAGCTTCACTTTGTCCTGAATCTCTCTCGCCTCCACCAACAATTTCGATTTCATGTTAATAAAGTGCTGATAATCTGCAAACTCCTCATCGTTCAGGTACTTGGACAAAATGTTCGACACTATCACGCTGCGCTTGTCGATGTTGTTCTTGAGGATTTTGGCTTCTTCCAACTGTTCCACCAATTTGTCTTTTTTGCTCTCCAAAATTTTCTGCTCAAAAAGAAAGAAAAAACATTTCGAGTTATTGATAAAAATCTGTTTAAAAAAAGTTTATGTAAACAAAGGTTCAAGTGGATTTTGAAAAATGGAATTCAAGGTTTTTTGAAACTTGAACATTTACCTTTTCTGGGTTATCGTCTGACATTCCGTAAAGTGCATTTTCGGCACGTGCGAGGCGTCCACTTAGACCAAGCAAAAGACTTGTAATTTTGCCGACTTCTTCCACGTGGAGTCGATACTTAGAGGCCTCCATAGGTCGGGCTACAGCGGCTACACGATTCGTTACTCGCGCGCCTAAAGCCTCGTTTAATTCGCTCTCCTCACGTACAGCATCCTGTTCTGCGCGAAGTACCACCAGTTTTCTGTCAAGCCTTATCACCAATTCTTCCTGCAATTAACAAGACACTCAAATTTTAACACTTTCCTATGATTTTTCAAAACAAATTTAGAATCAGCTGGGGTAAGGCTGACGCATCGGGGTAATTGTGACAGACAAATAAATTTTAACTTTATTACTTAAGAAACCCGTACGGATAATAAAATTTGCCGAAAAATTAAGATTTAAATACAACATTTGGAGTGTCACCCTTACCCCGGTTAAACACACATTTTACACTTTGAAACGAGGTTTATAATTTTTGTTTGGTTACACTACTTACAGCAATTTCGGACAATTGCTGCAAAAGTACAGTTCTTAAATTCGTTTTCTCTTCAATCAATTGAACGAATTTTGGATAACACATCTTGACCTTTACAATTTTCACAATCTCAATTGAGCCATGCACGTTGTTTCATAGACTGAAAAACTTGGTACTGAATGCTTATTTTTAAAACAAGACTTCCATTAGAAGTACGTTATTATACATTCTTTCCCTCTCCAATAAAATTGAAACCCGAATGAACATATATTTTTACACTCTGACATTAAACATTAATGTACATTTCCAAATATAACGATATTTCTATTTTTAAATGCGAATAAAAATATTAATCTACCGTGTGCAAGGCCGGTGAACCGTAATGTAATTTCTTTACCTAGCTGTTACAATCTCTAGATAATTCAACGATCAAAAAATTGAGTCCTTGAAATGTACTCTTTATATAACTCATTTGTGCACAATTTTGTTTTTGTGTTTCTCTTTCGCATTCACTTCAACAATTTTTATAATCCTTTATCTTGTCTTCAATTCTTTAATTAATTCATTAATTTTTCACATTCTTCATTTCATTTTTTGTGAGTTATTTTTAAATTTCAAAATGATGAACGAACAACTGAGTCAATAGAATTTGTTACAGAAATCTATTTTAGTTTCTTATCAATTTACCTTTTTTTTTTCAAATGGCTCTTTCTCGTGTAAATCTAAGTTTTATTTTTTACTCTGGTATTCATGATTGATTATAATTTACCTTTTTACGTCGAAGTTCCAGACTATCCAACGTGACTTGTTTGTTATCACCATCGGCACCGTTTCTATCGGACATATCGTGCGTATACCTGGTCAAAAATCTTGCCCTGCTTTCGGAGATGGTAAAGTAAGGAGATGTCGGTGATAGCGGGTCGCACGTATTCGTCGGCGACGGTGTGAGTGGAGACGTTGGAACCGAGTCGATCCTGTAAAAAACAACGTAAAGACTGACATTAGAAAACAATATTTTTTTCTTCATTAATAATTGTCATTTGTCATGTTATCAGAAATCGTTACGGATAAAGAAAAAGTAGCATAACGAATTATCACAGATAACATTTCTGATTTTCTAAATTAATTGTCAAAACTATTCATCGAGCATCCAAGAACTAACGATTAACGATAAAAGAAAAAAATTGAATTACAAATCTCATCAGATGTGCATAATTGCCCAGTTAGAAAGTTCAAATATAGAAAACTGGCACGAATATGTGAAGTTTCACACACTGCTTGGATTTGAATCAAATCATTTTATTGAATCAACTGTTATTTTTGAAAAACAAAAATCGGATCACAATTGAGTTGAACAAAAGTCGCGGTGCAAATTGGAGGGAGGGAGAAAGGGTTGGGAAAGTGTAACGCGAAATTTCGTTCAGCTATTTTGGATGGACTGCAAAATTGTCACGACCAGGATGGCTGTGAATTCGCGACTGGCAGCGGCGACCTACGCGCGGCAACCAGCCAGCAGTTTGGTGTCATTCACAGACAGTTTTCATTGCGCAACTATAATCCTCACGCACTTTCTCTGCGTCAGTGCAAGACACCATTGTCTTTAGCTGCGAATCACGCACAGGAAATACGTTCACCATGAATTTGGACAACAATCCGGAAGTCGGCGGGTGCAAGTTCTTTCATATTACATTCGACTAATTTATTTATGTATTAACTCTTTTGACAAACCAAATCAACAAAATTCAACAAAATCTTTGTCATTCATTTTACATTTCTTTTTATCTTAAAATATTAGAACATTCTAACTTTTTTTTGAAGTTCAAGAAAAAAAGAGTTAATCAATCACTTATCTCTAATTACCAGCAGATCTACTTCGCAACTTTGCACTATGTTTTATGTTTTTCTCGCGATTTTTACCCAAGTTTTTCTGCTTTTCCATTCGAGGTTGGAACTGCTTTGATAGTTCACATAATAGGAAAATTATACCGAAAATGTTAAGCATGACTTCAGGTATGACTCAGATTAATCATCGGGTGCAAATCTCTCGAACGAGGAGTTGCAATCAAATCGACGTGTGTAATCATTAAAGTCTTTTCGGTTCAATTAACTTAACTTTTTTTTCTTTCTCTCTTTTATCATGAAAAATGGACGTTCGTAATATTTAATTGAATTTTGCTCAATCCAGAAGGTATTCAGGACGAAAAATTTTACTAAACGTTGGATGTGATAGAAGTGTATAGTGTTTATGTAAAAATATGCATAACAGTGCAAAAGAATGCTGATGATTATGCTAAACTATGCGAGACTAGCTATGTTTCATGAGGTGGGATAAACAATGAATCCGAATGACTTCAAGGGGTCGGTACACAGTAGAAGCGTGATAAAAAAACAGTCGTCATAACTATTGGATCGTCGGAATTGTAACTAAACATATAATTTTTGATTTTTCATCTTCATTCTACATCCATCAAAATTTAAATAAGTTTATAACATGAAATATAAATAATGGACTTTGGAAATTTACGTTGAGTGTGAAACCTGGGAGGGTCAAATTGAGAATGAGGAAAAAAAAGTAATGTCAGTTTGAAACTAGTAGTTATGCATTAGCGTATAAGATTTTTTTCGATTTGTTCAACAACAGACAATAACAATTTATTTTTTAATGTCATGATTTTAAAATCATGATTTCTCAGTCATGATTGCAAGGTCATCGGGTTATTATAATGATCAGTTTGAAAAGGCGTCTTTAAAATCTAGAAATCTTATTCGATCTTAATCTAAATTGGTTCAATTTCGCTTTTAAACCCAAATTAAACATGATTTTATGACAAGTCTACAGCGTACTGACTGCTTGATTATTTTTCAGGAATGTTGGAACAAATTAACCTACTTTTTTGTACACGAAAAGGTTTCTACACTCGATGTTCGCAGGTTCATCAATTTTTCAGCTTCCGAGTTTGAAATTTTGTATTTCGTTTGAGTTGAAAAAACTGCACTTTTACAATAAGAAACGGTGAAAAGTGATTCTTCATCTTAAGATGTCACGATTCATGATTAAAAGTGTTTCTGCTTCGAGGTGCGGAAGATCACTTCGCAGAATTCTCATGGAGTGCTAAAAAGGATGTGATTATAAAGATGTGCAACAACCTCCCAAACAGGTGAGAGAAACATGACAAGAACTTGAACAATAGGGGAAATTACAATAAGTGAAACCACGGGCACCAACCGAATACTAAAAATTGCACGTCAAGTAAAAATTAATGTAATCAAGGGGGATTCGAAAGATCGGATGAACTACAACTTTGTCCGCGTTTTCTTTTTAAATCCAATAAAAGCGAAACGGGCGCGAGCAAGAGCATCAGGTGTTTCTTTGTTCTCATTTTTCCTGTGGCTTCGATATTTCAAAATCGCTTGTTATTAAAACTTTTGTGATTAGCAATGTAGCTTACTTTTTCTCTTCCTCGGATCCATTCTCTGTGCTGGCAGTTAACGAGTCTTCCAGCGATAATCGTCGTCTCGTTCGTGGCTTGGCGTCATTCCAGAATAAGCCGGAAACGTAATCTTCTGGTTTCTTACGCTCCGGAATGGGCACTGTTAAATAACCAATTTATTTATAATTAGATTTCACAAATAATATTTTGAATTGACAACAAAAAGTAATAAAACTTGCCAAATCTTAATTTTAACAAAACGGAGAATAACATTTTTTATAAGTGACTTTTATAAGTAATTTTATAAATGATTCGATGTATGTTATGCGTATTTTTTCATCCTTGATCATTTTTTTTCTCAGGCTATGATTTTAATTTTAAGTTATTTTTTCTTGGAACACAATCTTATGAATTTTGTTTGCAAGAATGTCGCGACCAAAGGCGTTCAAACAATTGGTTCCGGTGCAGAGTTCCCATTCAAGAAGCCACATCAATGCACAGCACGTGCAACGTGCAACATGAGTTTTGTATAATTGAATAACGCAGCTCGCTTCTTCATTGGGTTAGTGCTTATTGAAACAGCAGGTCGATGCTCTGAAGTTTCGAGTACCCTCGTTTTAGTTTTCACTCACTCGGATTGATTATGACACCTGGTATAAATTTAATTTCAAATCTTCACAATTGGTTTAACGTACATTTTTAGAACACAATTTTGGAACTGACTCAATAAGGAAACGAGTAATACAAGTACACCGCCTTCGTCGTCGCAAAATAAAACAATCATTAATAATTAAGATGTACGAGTATAATATAAAAGCTTAATATATAATTTAATTATTGAGTGTGCTTACCGAGAATTGGCACAAGTTTGTCATTGGGACTAAGTTGACTGGCAAGGTCACGACTGAGCTCTTCGCATTCGATCTCCTCGGGCAATTTTTTGCGCAGTTCAGGACCACGATCTTTCGGTTCCTCGGCGATGACTTCCGTCTGCGAGGCCGCGTCGCTGGTGCTCGTGTTCACACGCAAAACCACTTCGGTTCGTTGTACCAAAGCGAGTTCCTCGACACCGGACTGCGGCGTGCAAGTCGTAGGTGAATCAAGCGGCGACAGGGAACTACTCAAGGAACTGGACGACGCGTTGCTGCATCTCGATAATCGGTCTCCTTTGCCCAGGGATCGGCTCTTCAGTCGACTTTCCCAACTCACGACGCTCTCCGTCTGGCTCGGACTCGACGTTTTTCGAGGGAAGAAAACTTCTGACGACAAGCTGGAGATGATTGACTTCTGCGATGGACTACGCGGCGATGCTGGCTCGGCTGGCGATAATCGTTGCTGCTAAAAGCAAAAATATTTTTCATGGTATCAATATTTTCATTCAAAACAAACTATGAATTTTTTTCCTATTTTCTTTTAAATTACAGATCAAACAGGAGATTAAAGTTTCTTGAACTCTGATACTCTATTTGATATCAATTTGAGAATTATTTGACTTTTTTTTAATAGCAATTCTGGAAGGGATATACATTATCGCGAATGGGAGATTAAAACATTGATCACCACAATCTGAGTCATAAAAATACTGTAATCATTTGATATGATAGATAGCGAGTTGAACATTGTACTGTCATTGTAAACCGACTTGTTTATAATAGTTACGGATATCTATTACTTAACGTGCACAATTCCTTAACTCTTAAACGCCAATTAGCGTTGATAACATTGTCGCAATTATGTAACGTTTGAACGTAACAAAACAGTTCCTTATATGCAACCGCATTGTTTAGCTCTTTTAATAAAACAACTAGTTCAATTCAATTTTCCCAATTCTTAATTTTTTTTAATGAAAAATCCAGTAGAGCTTCTAAACATTTTTTCATTTCTCTAAGATGGTTAAAAACCTACTTTGTCCGACAAGCTGTTGCTCGCAGAACTACAGGAACTGGACCGGCTGCCAAATTTGACCCTCGACCTTTCATCAGCACCGATTCTAAGCTCCCTCTTCTCAGCGTTCTTCTGGTTCAATAGTTCAACGTTCCTCGAAGTCATCTCGATGGTCGCCCCGATCTCGCAGTAAAAGTCTCCACAGATCGGCTCGCTGGCGGTGTCCTTGCGCGACTGCCGATTCGAATCGTTTGGCGGCGACAATCGGTCGTTTTCCCTGAAACCGTTCTGCTGCACCGACGAATGATCCAACGTGCCATTTCGGTGCGCGTCACTGTGTTCAAGCTTCGCGCTGGGTTTGCTGGACTCCTCGAGCGAGCTTATGAGATTGTCGATGCTGTTGGACTTGGAGAACTCGGTTTTTGGCGAACACTTGTTGGACCGACTCTGGATCGGCGAGACGCGCAGCAGCACCGGCTCGTCGGCCGACATCCACTCGTCCACCCTCGATGTCGGGGACATTGTTCTTTTGTAACTGCCCTTGCTGTCCGGCGCTCCTTTTTCTCGATAAGAGATGAACGAGGCCTTGGATTGACTTCTGAAAAAGTGAACGAAACAAAATTTTTTTGTCATTAATTTTTCTAAATTTTTTTAATTTGCAATTTTACTATTTCAATGAAAACAATATACTGATTCCATTCATCCATTTCATTTCGGTTTTTATCTGCATTAATTTGTTTTTCTTTTTTACATTTTGCTATCTCGTTCATTGTACAAGTTGGATTTCAATTTAAGTACTACTATGACCCGTATCCAATGGTCGAGCTGATTGAACAACTTAATCATTCAGAAGTTAAACCTCATCATTATCCGTTACCTTGCAAAAAAAGAGAGAAAAAAAAACATTTTTTTTCTCTGACCCCTGCAATCAAAAAGTTGGGACAATCGAAAAGCACCAGGCAACACTGCCAGCATGACAAAGAGAATCCAATCACGGCGGCGTGTACTCGGACGCGTCTGCAATAATGTCTTTAATTAAGGTGGAACATGTGGTACAGTCAAAATTGTGTATTTCAAATGATGATTAATTATATTAATTTCTACATTTTATGATTAATTCTGTAATACGTTGTTAATGTTATTTTATGTAAATTTGCAGGTCAAAAAATTATCTTTTCTGAAAAGTCAGAATTTATTTAAAATTTAACCATGTGTATTGTTGATTGCAATAAACAGTTTGGCCAAGTATGAAGAAGTTTCACAAATTCAAATTCAAGATATTTGATTTTAAACTTTTGTAAAAATGCATGACACGTATATCTATATATTGTTTTGTTCAATTTGGCTATAGACGCATTTGTATTATTATAGATTTAGTATTAAAAAAATCCGAAAACATCTGACTATTTTACGAAATTGTATGTCCCACCTTAAAGTAATGGAAGACTGTCCCTGTCCGTTTCACACAATGAGGCTTGTTAATTACATTATCCCTAATTTGAAAATCTTTCGATGCTGCACACGACATTGTTCTTGGAAATATATACTCCGGTGCTCCTCGTGCGCTCTCCGGTTTATCGGATCCCGCGCGTCCTTCCTTTTAAACTTGTTTGTCCGCGTTTCGTTCGCATTGTCTTTGAGATTTACGGACTTTTGTTGGTCGCAGCGTCCCGTTACGTCGCGACGACGTGTAACCCTACTTGGTACACGACCACGAGGCCTCCTAAAAATGGGTTCATTTGAGACCGTCAATGTTTAACCGACTTCAGAAAAATAACGTTACAAAACCGCATCGGTGAGCATTTTTTTTTTTTTCATATTCACAATGTTTCATGTCAACAAAACTTATAAAAAACTGACAAACCAAAAATAGAAGATTGGAAATTAAACTTAATTGCAAACTAATATCGTTACCAAAAGAAACGTTTAGGGTTTAAACTTTTAATTAAAAAAAACGTAAATGAAAGACTAAAAATTATACTTGATTGCAAACTAATAACTTCGCTAAAAGGAACGTTTAATTTTAAACTTTTAATTAAAATAATTTGTTGGAATGTACTTTTTCTGTTGAAACTTGATTAGAGAATGATTAGGAAAAAAGAATGTGAGTTGTGATTTGAGTTATGAATGATGTCTCATTCTTTTTTTTTCCTACCAAAGAGAGAATTGCAATTGCGATCTGTCCGGTGAACGGAGACGAGCATGCGTTGCGTTTTCCCATGGCACTTGGCATGCAACGAATGCGAGTCCGTTCGTTTCTTTGGACTCAAATAAAAGTACACGGGTAGTGTGTATGTATACATCTGCAAACCAGATACCGCACTTTTACGGTCTTGCGGTTTCATGCAACTTCATTGTTCAAAAAGTCTAAATAAAGTGGATACGCTTAACTGTTGTTGCTTAATGCGCGCCTGCTTTGCGAGGGTTAAATGGTAAAGCGATAATCGAGCTAATTGGACCGGCGCGGCTTTTCCGGATTGCTGTCGTTTTGTCATTTCTTCTTAACCATTAATTAATGAACAACTTTGCCTTCTCTTGTTATCTTAATTTAGATCAACTAAAGACCCAATCAAATTCAATTAAAGCATGTTCTATCTTTAACGACTTTTTTTTCAATTGACTTTTCTGAAAAATTTGAATTCATTTTGTTTTTTCTTTACGTTGAAAATTTATTCGTCTCGTCAGACATTGTTGAAGTTTAAAATTGGATGTTCATTTGGCTATTTTGTTCACAGTTTCGTAATGTATAGTTAAGTTAAGACAAACAAAATCAGCGGACGAAAATAAGAGTGACGCAGGAAAAAGCTTTTTTTGAATTGGCGAGCAGGCAGATTAGATAATTTATCAAACCAAGCGAATCGTGTCAACTTAACAATTCTACATATAGATTGTCCCAGTTTGAGATACCTGGTTCGCACAATACATTTTCCTAATAACGAGAAAACAAGTTTTTCTTTTCTCCGCGACATTTTAGTGTCGTTGTTGCATTTCATTCCTTATTTATTAAGAACGCTTGTTTTATTTTTTTTTCGCTTTCTTCTGATGGAAGGAAGCAACAAGTGTTTCCTATCTGATGTCACGCACATCTGCACGAGAAATCCTGCCAATTGAATGATTCAGTTTCGGATCAAGATATTTTCTCTGCTTTGTTCGTGCATCAGTGAATAATTGCAAAATGAAAATAAAAACGAAGAAAACGAAACAATTTCTTTATCTTAGATTTAGAATTTTCGAATTTGTTCTAATTAAAATTTATAGAGTTAATGAAATAATTATACAACAATCAAAAATAAAGAAAAGAGAAAAAAAATGAAAAATAAATTAAAACAGATAAAAGAAGAGATATATAAAATTTAAAATAGGTTTTTATTTTGAGAGGAAGAAAGTTTTGCGTCTCATCTGAATTTTTGTAAGTTCATCGTCGCAGACCGTGGAAAATCAGAAAGGCGCGACATCGTATGTGACGAAGTGTCAAGAAAACGCGCTCGCGCCGTAACGACTCTATTGTTTTCATATTTATTCGGAGCGTGGCCTTTGTTTTGCGAGCTACTTTCTCATTATCGAGGGATTCGATCGAAAATACGTTAAAAAATAAGGTTACGTTGATTTGCGAAAAAAGAAGAAAAAAAATAGGAGAATAATCACGACAACAATATGTGTTCTCCAAGCGAAGAATCTCAGAAACATAATGCGTCCGATAAGTATACACGCATGCGCAACAAATCCGGCTTACTTTACTTCCAAATGAAAGCTGACGCAAAAATGTTTCACCTTCGTTTCAATTTCTGATTGATAATTTCAATCAAATTTGGCAAAAAATATTTTACCAGAATGGTTGCAAAATATTTGTTTTTCATTTTGAAAATGTTAAACTTGAAGAATGAAAGAATGTATATCAAATATCATCTACGTACAATCCGCAGTTTGTCGATTAAAAGAACGAATTGTTTTAAAAAGTTCTTTTTTATGTTTCATTTTTATGTTTGAAAAAAAAAACGTAAAAAAATTTGAGTTGATAAGACAATCACAGTATGCAAATCCGCTTGGCCTCCGCTGAGGTGATTATTTTGCAAAGTAAGCAGGATTTGCTTAATCCCATTTACATCAGCAGGATAAACGAATTACTACTTTTTTTAGAGCACCAGTTTTAGGTACAATTTTTTTAGCGCGTATCTTTTCTGAATCTGCGAGAGAGTCGGAGAAACGCGAGCTAAATTTTATGACGCTGCTCAGTTCCCAGCGACCGAAATGAATTTTCACGACCTTGCGATTGCCCCGCAATTGAGAAACAAAAAAAAACAAGCAACAAGATGAACAATATTCATGCTCACAATTAATTGAAGAAGAGTTTCAATCCAGAAAAAGGAAACGTTTGATTAATTAATGACCGAGATCGTAAATTATAATTTACTATCAATAAAATCGCGTCCTCGTAAATTAGAGAGAAAAAAAATGAAGTTTAATTTACAACGGAGATTGATGTTACATTTTTTTTATCAATTAAACGATCGCGGTTTTACGACCGATCAAAAGACTATTTGATGATTTTACTATCTCGATGATATCTCAATATAAAAATGTCTTGTAATATCGCAGTATAAAAATGTCATGTAATAATAATAAAAGAATGACTTAGTCCATTCGCACAGCTGGGTTCCGTGTTTGCAAACAGCATTTCAATTTTTTTTTCTTTTTTCATTTTGTCCTTCTTTTTTTTCCTCCTTCTGCCAACGAAGAAACAATATTGACAGAGCGAGTTCAAGTTGTGACGCAATAGTAAAACATATTTTGACTACCCGAGGTTACGCGATGTGAAAGATCAAACGATTTTTACACTTTCGAGTGGACGAACACAATCATGGCCGTGAATCATCGATGACATAAGCAATTAAACACAACTTGCTCATAAAAAAAAATTAAATACAAAAAAATAGTTGCCTATCAGGAAAAACATTTAAAAATCCATCTAAAAGTTTGTTCTCAAATTATTTATTTATAAGTTATCAATTATTTTATCGTTTATCTTTGTGTTTCTTGTAAGACCGTCTGGGTTTGAATCATATCCTGATAATGATAATTAATAATCATCGATAATGCGCGAATGAATATTCAGTCCAAATTGATGGTTGGCAATTTGCATTCCCCACATGGGAAGCGGCGAGTTTTTCAATCTTCGATCACTTGTCGGTAAATCACACGCTTCCGCAAACTTTTCACCAGATGAACATGCGATTGTAATTTGAATTGAAATCGTTCATCTGAAAATTGTGATTATGAGATCTACAAACTATCTGATGCATGACTTTTTTTCTTTCATTCAAATACCATAATTTGGTTTTGTTTTTTTCATGTATGAAAGAACCTGTAATATTAATTCACAAGCATGCAGCAAAGTGCATTAAATGATGCAAACTCTTAGAAACAATGTTGATTGTAGATTTTCAAACGATAATTTATTTTTAGACGGATAAAAGTTTCTCGTTTTATTTATACACTCGTTGAAAACAATTGCTAGGGGTGGAATTCACGACACGTGCCAGGCACATGTCTGGGAACGATTAATTATGCAGCAGAGAGGCATATGAAAATGCACATGCCTCTCGCTCCTTTTTCTTACAAATAATTAATTTCTGCTTCGTATTACAATATCATTCTTTCCATTCCATTTTTTTAAATACATTTTGTTTTTCAAGTTTAAACCATTTTTTACACTAAAAATAATTATTTTGGTTGTTATAATTATATACTTATATATATATACTTTTATTTTCCATTTTTAATTTTAATTTAACTTTTAACTTTTAATTCATTCATTTTTTATTTCTTTTATTTTTTTTACTTTTTGATTTTTGAGGAGAACTGGAGTGACTTATTTGTCGATATGCATACCGTGGGAAATGAACAACAAAAAACATATCTGTCTTTTGTACTTATCAAAATTGGGTTCCGCTTGACGATCGTAACATCGTTATCGCTCGTGGTGGACGCCCGCATTATATTTGCAGAACACCGGCGGCTTATCTTACGCGCGACTTCGGGCCGCTTCACCTGCCATGTTCGCACAATGCGTCTCATAACTGCCAAGGTTGCGCGCACTAAAAACTGCCACGTAAACTCATTAGACTGAAAACTTTCTTTTGTACACTGCAGTTGCAATTCTGCGAGAACCTTTTATCACCTTCTCAGAGCAATTTGCAAATCGGTCAGTTGGGATGCGAAAAAAAAATTTTCTTTTTTTTTTTTGCTTTTCCAATATACTGAAACCAGAACGAAAAATTAGTTGTTCATGATAAAACACGTCCAGTTTGGAGAGGAAAAATTTTAATTTTGCATATTATATAAAAAAGGAATAAAAAAATAGTTGTATGACGCGGATCAGAAATATTTTTTATGTAAACGCTTTTGTTTCCTCGAGTGTGAAGTCGCGATGCCTGCATAAATTACGCATTACGTTCATCTTTTTTTGTTCCCTCTGCTGTTTCTTTTTTATACAATTTCAACGACGTTTTTATTCACTTATTTATTTTGCAATCTGACATTCCAATTTTTTTGTTTTCGCTTATCAATTATTTATTGGTGAATGATTTGTTGAGTTGTCCGGCAACCAAAAAACGCAATTTTTTTCATCTTTTTTAAACACGAAAAATTAATTACAAGAGGATAAGGACGGAGAAAGATCGCGCGATCGACATTTCTCAGAGATAAATAATTGGCACGAGGAAACATGCATTATGATAATTCGCAGAGGACGGCCATATTGTGGGAAACTCATCGGCGAGTTGAAAAATTTGCTTGATAGGAATCAGCGAACTGAGATACGCGGCGTCTCGGACTGGAGAGAAGAAAAAGAAGGTATTCTCATTTTCCACGGTCCGGTGACGCGCGGCTGAGGTGCCACAAGGTCTCGCGCAAACGGAGGAAGTGAACGACATGAGAGGCGGCCCAAGACAGAGACGGAGACAAGTGTAGAAACGCGCCGGGAGGAATGCGATTGCTCGTAAATATCTAATTGCTCGGAGCACAGCAGGGAACGCGCCATTCGACCATGACTTCAACGATCCACGCGACTTTTCACCCTCGTTTTTCTTAAACTCGACATTTGATCCAAAAATTATTTTTACTTTTACCCACAACACATCCACAAACTAATTTCTTTTTTTACAATTTTGGAATCGAAATTTGAACTCTAAACCAAACTTCTAAACCGAAAAAATAAAATGTAGAAATGTTTCATTTAGAAAAATTATAATACGTGAAAACTTCAAACTTTTAATTCTACAATTTTTGCATAATGCATCTTGCACTTCTGATGGATGCACCCTGTAATAGAATTGCATGCTGATTATGCACAAATTGCACTTTGAAACATTTCATTTGAAAATGTCAAAATTGATTTTAATTTGCAATGAACAAAGAAACAGGACTGGAAAGTGTCTCGAGAGGAATGATAAATAACCAATTCCATAATAAATTTAATTGTAATGAGACGTAATTAAAAATAAAAGTGAGGAATAAAACGATGCGAGTGGAGTTTTTTTTTGTCACGCGCCGCATGACTTTCGTGAGGCAAATACCAGGGTGAGGGTTTTATGCGAGTGATTTCGATCTCTTTATACACAGAGGTACGTGTATAAATTGAAGATGGAGATCGTGAAAAGCAGCAACCGGTATCATGCCACTTTAGCGTGTAATACGCACGCGCCCCAGGGTCACCGTAACGACCCGTATACCGTCCCCCTCGCAACAGAATTATCCGCTTTCGATCGAGTTCTGTCCTTTGCTCAATGCAAAACTACACTGACATTTTTTTTCCATCTGGAAAAGAAACCAACCCAAATAAAATTTAATTTTAATTTTTTCAATTAAAAAAGATGATTACAAAAATTAAAAATATACCCATATATATATATATTACAAAAAAATGTACGATGACCTTCTTCTAATTGAAATATAAACGAAAGACGAAAGTAAAAATGAAATAAAGAATGAAACAAAATAAAAACCGTTCAAAGAGTGACATAAAAATATGAAATAACAAAAAATGAAAATCTTGTGAAAAAGTTGGCTGACGAAAGTAACAAAGAAATAAATGTGAAAAGAAGAATGAAGCGGTATTATTTTGATTCCGATAAGAGTCGAATTTAAACAATGACTAATTTGAATTGCATCTCGTCCGAGAAGCTGATTCCGTCAGCAATTACCGAGGTAAATGATCCTGCCGGCAATTCGCGTAATGACGGCGAGAGGGAGTGGGAGGCAATGATTATGGTGGGGTTTATGTGTTGACACAGAGACAATTGGTTGCTACGTGTTGCGACAGGATAGAAAGTTCTGTCAAAAGCGTTACAAAAATTGTTTTCATTTTCAAAAAATAAGTTCAGAGCGCTTTTATACGGTCAAAAGTGTTAACTTAGGGGAACATTTTTACGGCTGTGCATTTTTGTTTTCGACCCAGGCACTTGATATAATTGGATAGTAAAACTTTATACGAGAACATTAAATTGTAAAGTCGTGTTGCAACGATTGTATAATCCTAGGATGCTAAAAAATATTAGGTTTCTTTATTCCTTCTTTTTTCTTACTTCTTCATTTTTTTTTTTCTTATTTAAAACATTTTTTTATTTTTGATTATCGCGCGGTCGTTTCTGGGACGACATTTTTGCGCTTGGTCAAACGGTGAAAACATGCGTTTAATATTAGCATCGGTTTGAGGAAGACGAAACTCGAATTACACGGCGCGTCAAACCGCTCGCGTCGTGAATACTAATCCTTTTTTACATTACAGTAAACATTCGCAATGTTTACTGTAACCCGTTCGGTTCTGCGGGTTCGAAACACTCGATACCACTTTTCAATATCTTTTTTTTATTTTCGTATTTCTGATTTCTATTTTCATTTCATTTTTCTTCCTTTTTTTTGAAATTTCCCTAAACCAAAATGGGAACCAAAGTTTTGCTCTCGAAGATTTCTCATGAATTTTTTTCACACAAATTACATATTTTAATCTTGATGTACGATCTTCTTTCAAAGTATTTTGCTAATCTGGAAAAAGGGTTTCAGAAAATTATCATCGCATCTTTGGAGCTACAAAAAGATTATAAAATTGTTTGAAAGGCGCCATAAAAAGATAAATTGAAGACATTTAGGTAAGTCCCAGCTTGGACAAAGATTATCAGGTTTAAAGGTCCCAGATGTTCCCTTTAAAATTGTCTCGACGTTGCACATGCCGACAAACGAGACATGAGCCGACTTCATTTTGTTCCAAAAATAAATCCAAAATAAATTCGACCGGCCACTGTTTTGGCGAGTGAAAATAAATGGACTGAAATTCATCAGAAAAATTTGTATCCGAAATACCGCCACTTGAACTAACAAAAATAAAAAAAGTCACACACACACAAAAGAAAAAAAACTTCTAAAAATTACTTCAAAAGAATAATAATTTCAAAAATATATTTTCAAAAATACTTTGAAAAATTACTTGAAACTGATTATATAAAAAAAAAAAAAACTTTGATTTGAAAAAAAATTGTATGGAAAATTTGTTATTTGTTCAGACCTTTTGATCCGAAATTTGTTGCTGCCAAAAACCATATTATTGACACTTGAAACTGCACTGAAGAACGAATGGATGCCCGTCATGGGGGACCTGCGATGTTACAGTAAAATGGTACAAATGTCCAGCCGGGGCTCACAAAGCGACGCTCGAAAGGGGAAACGAACCAGTCGACTTGTCATTTCCGCGGCACGCAAACAACTACCGTAACTCGCGCGACAAAGCTCTACAACCTCTGAGATCAACGGTCGTCGAACGACTGACGACTTGACGAGCTTCGCCCAGGCTTCGCAACGGAGGGTGTTTCCAGAGTGGGAGCAAAGGGACACTTCTCCCACTCACTCGCAAATTGCATGCAAACAGGTAGATAAGATAAGACTCCATCTTTTTCTCTTCCAGGGGGTTCCACATACGGAAATGACCTAACAATTTGCGTATCTAATAATCTCAAAATTACCGACCATTTTTCAATTGTCTATTTTTCAACCATACAAAATTGTAAAACAACCATAAAACGTACAAAAGTAACAGAAAAGAAAGTTGTAATAATTAAAAACTGGAAAATTGGAAACAAAAGTTGGCTGAAATAAAAAGAAAAAACTAAAATGAAAAAAAGTGACAAAAGTTGAGATTGGAAGAAAAAAAAGACATAATAACACCTTGGTGTTTAAATCATGACATCGGGAGAATTTCAAACTTGTCCGGTATTTTCGTTTCATGATTTTTGACATACCAGATGAAAGCAAATAAACCATGTTTACCTAGCCAGGCAACGGCAAGATATAAAATCGTTGAAAAAGTTTCCAACCGAGTACAATACATTTTTGAGTTAAACTTTTTTCTGACGTTAAGATGGACTGTTCCGACAAAAGGATTTGCCTAGAATATGTTCTTATGAACAGCGTGCGGAGCGTGGTTATTAAATAAAAAAAGCCCTGCAAAATTGTTCATCAAGTTAAGAACATTGCTGGAACGGTGGACGTTTTTCTATTGTTTGATCTTGTTCATGACGCTAAGCGATTTTTGTCGGCTTTTAGTACGGTCATTAACCGTCAACTTTTTCTACGGCCGATCACAAAGTTTTCCCAGTCGAAGATCAATGGAAACGTATTATCAGTCGATTTGTTTTGATTATCGAGAGAAAACTTCGACATGGTTCCGGGACTGGCGATAAGCGAGATTGTGACTTACGACATCCTGCATCTCAATTTTAGATACTTTTTTTTTCGATCTTTATTTTTATTTTCTTCCACCCCTTAAATGAATTTTTCAAAAAATTGATCCGACATTTTAAACAATGCTATCAGTTTCATAAACTAATAATTAACAAATTCAAGAGATAAATAAAAAAAGGTGAACCAATATTTGTTCAATTTGAAAAGAATGTGATGAAAAACGTGGCCGAAAATTCGTTTTGCATAACGTGTGCGAAATTGAATGGTACAGTTTTTACGCGTGGAACAATCATTGATGTTACAATTTGTGCGTGCACAATTAGCCTTTCGTAATGTGCGCGCGCGAGAGAGGTTGCTTAATGGTAAATTTTGTAACGATTAATTTATATTACAAACGTTCGTTCGCGGAATTTCCTGCGCCCGACGATTAACAAATAACTTTGTAATTCCCCCGTTCGAATTATATCCAACTATTTTTTTTATTTTCGGTGCACGAGAATATTTTTTTGTCCGTAGACATAACTATGGTATACTAATTAACTGGAAGCGCGCGCCTCGGTTTGGTATATACGCGGGAATTAAGCTGATGCACACGTGTTTTTATCTGTTTGCACAGATAAATTGAAATGCAGTTAGGCCTGCGCCTTATCCGATTGAAAAATTCTGATAAATGACGTTAATCATTTAAATGATGTTATTTGATTCGTGTGCGCGGATTTTAATCATTTTTAACTCGGAAGAAAAAGGAATTTCCTATTCTAATCGCGGTTGTGGAAAATTATGAATAATTAATCATTGATAATTGTGATTTATATAATAAATTCAATGATTAAAGTAAAAAGAAAAATCTGCAAAAATATTATAAAATGCACACAAAAAATATTCAAAATAGGAGTGAAAAATTATGCAACAGCAGTTTATAAAACAATTATAAAATAATACAAAAATTTTTTAATGGAATTTTTTTTCATTGTTACATCATTTTTTATGTGCAATGTTAAATTAATGATTCTATTTGATTTGATTTGAAATTGTTATAGTTTATTAAGAATAGTCTGAGTCTTTTCTTTTTCTGTGTTTCGAATTTGTTAGAAAATGGATTTTTTTATTCAGACATGTGAGAGTGCCCGTATATCGTTCAGTGGATAATGCGGCTTGCGGTTGTCGAACGGCAGACACGTGCGTGGATCTTACCTCTACTCATACGATTTTTCACGCGCCCGATCACATTTTTATCTTGCTTTCAATGCCATTGAGAACGCGGTCGACCCGACCGCGAAAGACGATCGCTGAGATTACATTTACAGATCTTATTCTCCCTTTTATTTTTTCTTTTTAAATAAACTTATTTATACATTTCTAACATGGCATAAGCATAATTAAAATTGTACATAATATAAATAAGTTTAAAGCAATTTATATTTATTTATAAATTTATTAACTTATTTATCTATTAAAAAATACTATTTTACTCATCAAAAAGTTTGTAATGTAGATGTGAATAAGCAATTGAAATATGTACAATTGTTTTTTACTATCTCAACAATCATTTTTACGACTTTGTTTTTGAGATAAATTTCAATTAGAAATGAATTAGCGTCAATTGCTGATGCACATTTTCATTTTCTCTGATATTTCGCACCGACTTCGCCGATCATTCTAATTTTTATTTATGACTTTATTTCCCCATTAATTAAACCTGATCGTGGATTTTAATAGATAACTATTAAAGAACAGTCCCATTGTTTTCCAGTTACGTCACGAAATGGGCGAGCGTTTTCATGAATTTTGCATCAACAAACTGGTCTCACAATTTGGATGTATTTCGCAAAAGAAGCACATTAAACCTCAATTACCATATTTGTTAAACATTAAAAATCATTTACATAAAAAAAAAACAAAATATTTGCACAATCCAATTATATAAAATAAAATTGTGTAAAGTTATTCATGATAATAATGTTTTTAAATTGATTGTTTTTCTAAGTAATAATTAATAAAACACGATTTGAATGATAAAAAAAAATCTGCGAAGACTCGGTTTGGAATGAAAATGTTTTTGAACATCCGGTATAGGCTTGGCTGTTCGAATTTCGAATTCCACTTGGCTTCTTCGACCAATCGCTGATTTCCTGTCGCATATCGATCGATCAATTGGTCAAAGTGATTTACATCGCAAATGATTTGGCTGAGCGCGGTTCTCATGATAATGTCTAAGTGACGAAGAAAATATTATTCAAATCGATCGAATGCATACCTAATTTAAAATTGATCACTCTTAAGGTAACGAAAGTTCAAAGCTTATTTACGTTTTATAATATCAACAAATAAAATTTGCATTCCTCACTTGCATTTTTTGCATTGCTGTTTCCTTTTTCGTCCTTCTTAAATTAGGTAAATTTAGATTCATTTTATTTATTTAATTTCCGTTAAAAAGTAAAAGTTATGAAATGAATGTTATAGAGGGAAATAAAAAATAATTGATCAAATTTCATAAAATTATTCTGATTATAAAAAACGAGTGAGAAAAAAATCGGCATAATATTACCTGTGCTAACTTTGAAAGATCGATAAATAGACTTATAATGAGTAACAGAACTTAGAACGTCTGACACTAATTATTTGAAGTTTATCCTAACGTTTGAGCCTTCCGACTCATTTTCTGAAGAAGGACGCAAGCGCGGCGAACCTCGACGGCTGAGGTCGAGTCCGGTGTCTTCAATCAGAGCGCAGAGGAGACAAAAGAACGGTGAAAAGAAACTTATCACCCCGTGAAGCCTTGTAAAGCGAACGCTGATTTTCTGTAACGTAAAATTGTCGCTTCGGCCATTCATCGCAGCAGAAATGGGGACCTGGCGTTAAATTTCACGACGTCGAACAAAAGCAAAATCGTTGCGCCAAGAAGTTAAAAGACGTCTCAATAATTTCAATTGAACCGAGCCTCTGTTCGCATGGCTCGCGCGTTCCATTCAGCCCGGCTGAATTGAAACGTTCTGCGTACGCTACTTCGTATCTTAAACATTGGCCACTTTTTATGTCGAGTTGTATAACTATTGGCGGAGATCATCACAACCAATATCTCGTCGATCGATCTCTCTTCATGGAACGGTACTGCGCTTGACTCACTGCGCGACCTCTTGATCTTGCAACGGCATTCTCTCTGTGCTGCGATTCCTTTGGAAAACGTCCTCTGCCGACGCTTATTTCATTCGGATCATGCCAGTAACTTGCGGACGTCGGTGGTATGTTTATTTGCCTCTGCGCATGGGCAATTGTTTCTCTTTTCTTTTTTCTCTAATTTTTTGCAAGGTATACAAAAAGTTGTCACATCCGTAAATTTAAGTTGATAGTAAAGAAGAGAGAGAGAGAGGGAAAACAATTTATGAGTACTCACGCTTTCGTGATAGTCCGAGGAGGTGCAGGTCTCGGAGGAGGAGGCAGAGGTTTTAGAGGTGTAGCCAAACGCGGAGCCAGCGGTGGCGGAGACGGCGAGTTCGAATCCAGTTTCGGTTTTGGAGTACTCGCGTTTTCACTGCGAGGCACCTGAAACATTAACAAGACAGCTATTTTAGAACGCGATAAAAAAGAATGTGATGCCACACTATAAATCATAAATAGTCCCGATGGAACCTACACAACATGGATGGAAAATGTTATGCGTCATAAAAATTTTCACTGTCGTTAAACGAACGAAGCAGTAAAAAGATCTTGATTCCGGTCCCATAAAATCGCTTACGCGAAAGTATTAAACTCAGATTCCATCAAATCGGTTGCATGCCTATTTGCGTAGGGTTTTGATATGATTTACAAACCTGAGGTTGCGGTATTTGTCTGGTTTCAAGTCTCATTGAATTATGTCGTACAATGGCATCATTGAAGCTTTTATTACTTCCGCTTTCTAGAGGCAGCCTGGCTGGTGGACGCGTTCTCTTTTCCATATTCTGGCCTACCTGCGGCGAAGCCCCAACCGCCTTGCCATTGATGACAAGTTTTTGCGTTGAGTTTGATTTCCTGCAGTCAAACATTTCACATTCAAAGTAAAAAAATACAACCACATCTTGCAAACGAGCTCATTATACCCATTTCCTTTTTAATTGAATCTTAAAACAACTTAAAAACTAACCCAGAATATCTGAGACTAGATCTGGCGGTAGCGAAGGAACGTTGGGACGTGAACCCTGTCGTCAGCATCGGCTTTTCTGCCTCGGCAAAGACTGCAGTCGATCTTGCGATAGCCGGCCAGGGTTGTGGCGTCGCACTTTCCGACGGACAGGGAGACATCTTACTGTTACGCACTCGTCTTGTTGATGATCGGCGATTTGGCTTGTGTCTCTCGATCCTTGGCGCCAGGTCCTAAAAATGTAGCCATTCATTAAGTCAAGTCACAGACACTTGTCATAATAATAAAAGTAAATAAAAAAAACGGTAATAAAAAAAAAGGAAAATAAGGATCCACTTACGGGGTTCTGTTTTCTTGACGAGTCAGGATCGTTCGAATGGTCGTGGCTGAGTTCAGGTGGCGGCGGTGGCAAGGGCTCGTCGGAATTTAGTACCTCGTTTTCCAGCACAGCAGGTGGCGACGGAGGAGGTAAATCAGGACTCGGAACACGTTCGTTACTGTAACAAAAAATGGTCGAGGCGTTTCAATGCTCTGTCATAATTTGTCGTTGTCTTTCCTACCGTGATATCGAAAGGTATAACGTTCGCAACTGACAGACGTCAAAACGTTTGGTAAAAGAAAAAGAAACAAGTTTCAACATACCATTCACAAACAGAGATCAATCATGCAAATCTCAACTTTTTAACATTTTCAGACACAAAGAAATCACGCAAAATTTAATAATTTCAAAACATCAAACAACAAAACCAACCAGTTTCCGTCGACGAACACTTCTCGAAGGTGTGGTTTCTTCGGTGGTCTTTCGGGGACCCAGTCATCGATGGATATCGTGGGCCCGATAATCACCGGGCCCAGAAGATCCGTGGACAAACTGCCGCAGCTGTTGCTGTGTCTGTGCTTCGGGTTGGGCATCTCAGAGCCATTTTGCGTTCGGTTAGATTTGTTTCGCCAGCTTCCATTTGCATAATCCGAAGCAGAGCTGGCTCGTCGGGATGACGTCTGTCTTGGTCTTGGAGGAGGCTGGGGTGGAGGTGGTGGACTCTGGGGACTCGGCGCCAAGTGCGGTTCCGAGCGCCAGAATGCCTGCTGGTGTCGCTCGTAGAAGGACAACAGCGCCTTCTTCTGGATAGCTTTCAGAGTTGGGTCAGACACTCGATGACGTTTATCCGGGTCCAGATAGGTGTAGCGCATCTGTTGCGACTGGGACTGGTGCTTCTCCAACTCGCTGATCCTCTCTGCCACTGAAAGTGGTTGAGACGGATGTGAACTGGATGAGGTCCTGAAATAACAACTCAACAGATCAATGAACATACTCTCCCATATTTATAATTATTTATTAAATCAATATTCTCTCTCGTATTGTTTACCTGGCACACTGTGAACCGTCCGTCTTATTTTGCACACTAGTTCCAATCGCGTACAACTTCCTTTGACTTCTCTCCCTATCCAGATAGAGGACACTCTCGGACAGGTGTCGCTGAGGGGTCTGCACCCTGGCGCTATGTGCGATGAGTTGTTTGCTGCCCTGTACGTGGGCCACGTCCGAGCCAACGTCTGGCTCCGCCATGTGGGAGCCAACGGGCACCTGGGCTCGCGCGACTTGGAAATGTTCAGGAGTGTTCCACTCAGACTTGGATGTTTCGTTAAGGGTCTCATTGGAGGACTTTTGGTAGCCTGGCGAGATGGTGCTGCCGATGTCGGATAGACAGTCATCGCGGTGCCATCTATCGTCGACGGGTAACGAGCGCGTCGGGATCCCACTGGAGACGCTCACGTCAGACATGGAGCCGTGCCATTTCAAGGTCTCGCTGCTGGAGGCACTGCCGCTCGAAGTGGTCACCACGCTGTCACGACCCTCTCGCGAGTTGTCATCCCAACTGGACGCCGGAGGTCGCTGGGCAACCGCTTCGCTGTCCCTTCGCAGCCTATTAAAAACATGATCGTTAATTTCAAGCTTTGTGAAAAAGAAAGAAAAAATATGAAAGACCGATGAAAAGTTGTGATAATAATTCATTGAAGGCAAACAAGACGAGCTTGAATGGAAAAGCCTGGAGATGTAGGAATGAGTAATAGGATCTTTAATGAAACCTAATTAGTGATTGAAATCTGGAACGATTAAGTTGCTTAATTGATCGATCAAGCCTAGCATTAAAAGTTCTTTTTTTTTGTTCACAAAATTTTTCATCCATCAGTTTAATTATTGTTAAGAAATGACTCGGCTGTCTTCGATGTAAATTAGGTTTTGTAAAATTGTGTTTACATTATTATATGCATTTGATATGCAATTTATTACGATCTGATACGCGAACTGACTTCCAATGTCTAATCGCTTCATTAATTACAAGCTATTTCATGCCATTAATCACGCGGGGCTTACACATGTCGCTCGCGATGTCAAACCATTTTTATTGCACACGACTTTTTTTTCTCAATTCATGAGAGGAGAAAAGAATTTAATTTGATTATCACAGTTTCGTTCGCTTTTACAGCGTCGTATAAATTTTTCATCGCCAATTTATCGGTTCCATAAAACCGGCATCTCTTCGAGCGAGCTTTATATTTCCAGGACTTTAAATTTGTACTTGACATGCGAAGCCCCGTTTCATAACTGGTCTCTAATATGACGCACGAAAAAAAAAAAAAGAAAAAAGTAGTGGAAAAAAAACCGAGTCATTAAGACGATTATTACCGGTCCAAAAACGGCGTTGTCGTGGTCGAATCCACGCTGGACACGTAACTGTGGTACCCCTCGGATTGCGCATAGCTGGCCTGTTGCGCGTGCTGCACCATGCTGTATTCTTCCAAACCGGCCTCTGTGAGCGAAGTTTCACGGTACATATCAACCTGGAAGCAAATTCAAAATCATAGGCTTGCGGGAAAGCGAAAAAAGAAAAATTTGTCTTTCGATTTCATTTTCAATTTAGATTTCATTAGCATGAGACACGGAGCGGAGGCAAAGTGCCGGAACTGCTGCGCCACTCACTCTGGATATTCGAGGATCCTGATAACTTCTGACGTAAGCCTCGAGATCCGCATGGCTGAGCGATTGGCGTTCTCTCTCGGGAGGAGAGGGCACCACGTACTCCACATCGCCTAAAGATTTTCCATCGCGGTCCAGCCGGGGCCATAGCCTTGCCTCTTCCTCGTTCCTGCCACGGTACTCAAATGTCTCGCTCGGAATCTTTTCGCAGCGCTCCATCACGGTCTTCAGCTGAAAGCACCAACGAAATTGTTGAAATTCGTCTGAAGATTGATGATTATTCAAATGCAAATGTGTGCAAACAGAGGAATTCAATCTCCTTGAACTCACTTCACGGTACGCCTTGCCTTTTTCAGAAATTTTAACTCCTTAAAAGAATTCAACATGTTTGCTTGAGAATTTCTGTTTTCTACTGGCAAAAAGAATAAAGAAAAAAAAATTAATTGAAAATAAGTGCAATTCAAGAGATGTCAATTGGGGTGGAAACAAAAATTTAAAAATTAGCAATAAAAAGTGTGAGAGCTGAAGATGAACAGTAAAATGTTTCAGATTCAAATTTGTTTAGTCGTAGTTGTTTTTACTACATTTCCTTTCCTTTCGACCGATGAATCATCGAACCAACTGGCATGGAACTAATTTTTAACATTTACTTCCAGGTCTTACTTTCAATATCAGATTCGTAGTTTACCTTGAAGCCCTTGGGCGTGACGAAAGTAAAATAATTTCGCATCGCACTGTTTTATCTATTAGACAACTGAAACGCCGAGGTCGAACAATAAAAAACTTTGCACGCCACATTTTTCACGTCGCCCGTCTTATCAGCCATGAAGGGGAACTCAAACTAAACCTCTCTCATAGATACTGTACCCAACATTTTACCAAGAGCTCTTTCCAATATGAAAAAAAAAGAAAAAAAAAACAAATCTTATCACAATAAAAATATGAGTCATCTGATATTAGGAAGCAGGAAAAAATGTCTGATAAGTTGTTAAAAAATTTTTGAACGGCGCCTGTGCAGACCCACCTTGTAAATCAGACACTTTTAATGACTCGTTATTAATTACAATTGGAAAGCAAAAATCGCGCCAATAAAGATAAGCTGAATGAAAGTTGGACCGACTATTTAATGCCGTGTAACATGTGCTCCCTCATATTTTACCACAACGAACCCTCCCACACTTATGGACCGTATCTGATACAATAATTTTATCTATCGGAAAACATTTTTTTTCTGTCATTCATTTTCCTGAAACAAATAAGTGATATATGAGTCTGCCCGCGGTAAAAATTGAAATGTCAATTTTTTAATTCAATATAATTGAATTCGCTCGAACGATTAAATAGATTTCGATAAACGTTATCATGATAATTAACAATTCATAATTGAAACAATTTTTTTTTCT
Organism: Trissolcus japonicus; assembly: GCA_030522925.1. Classification (NCBI taxonomy): domain Eukaryota; kingdom Metazoa; phylum Arthropoda; class Insecta; order Hymenoptera; family Scelionidae; genus Trissolcus; species Trissolcus japonicus. Next base: position 75,720 of record JAPYZS010000206.1, on the reverse strand, counting down.
TGGAAAAGCCATAATCTTTTTCAGCGATTTATTAATTGGAGTTAATAAATTTTCAGGATTTATATGAAATTAAACAACTTTTAAGTTGGAAAACTATAAAAAACGATTGAGCAAAGTAGCGATATTTCATTTACAAATTGGCAAAATAAGTGCAAAATGTTATCAAATTTCGTCATTTTTTGCTTTTAGCAACTATTTCTAATTTAATAAATTTTAATTAAACGTTAAATGTTAAACAAATTTTGAAATTTCTGATAAATAAAATACTCATACTAAAAATTGCATAAAATCATATCTAAAATTTCCTCAGATTGTTAAGATTAATCAAATTTGTCCAACCATTGCAAAAAAATTTGCAACTAATTTTTATTTTGACTGTTTTGCTACAAAACCACTTTAAATGTCTGATTCAAAAATGTTCATTAAAATTTCTTTCTTATGCAAATTGAAGTTGTATTTCTACATTGGCAACATGAACTATTTCATCGACATTTCCCAGGCGAAAGATCAGCAGCAACACCTTCGCGGAGTTCGATGCCATTGATAATAGACTTTTTCCTCCCACAAGATTGAATGTTGAGCGTGCTTTGTCAAGTGCACCTCTCGGCGGGCAAAGCGCCAAGTCGGTGCAGATGAAAGGCGCGCGCTGCTCGAGCGAGTGAGTTTTCAACACAATGACCAGCGGGCGTAGGTGACAGCGCATCTCGAGGTGCAACGTGTAATCGCGTTATGACGATTTCCAATCATCGGGTTTGTACATCTTTCGACCCGCCACCTACGTGCCACTCGAATCAACGCCATAGGAGGCGTGTTCCTGCGTTCGTTTCGCGATTCCAAAACGCCCACGCTGACATTGATTCTTCTCAGACGGTGAACCCTCATTTGCACAATGTGCGCTTCCGGGCTTTCTCCTTCCTGCATTTTTTATACCCACCCTTTTGCCTCTAATCCGAGCTCTAATCCTTCATCGTTCTCCTTCTTTTGTCGAATCCTCAATGAAAACATTTTAATTCCCATCGCGCACAAGCTAAAATTTTCTAATTTATTGTTGAAAATAGTACAAGTTGTAGTTTCCATTCAGGAATGAAAAAAAAAAACAAATGAATGAAAAGGCAACTTTATTACTGACATGGCAAAAGTTGCAACAGAGGTTTTTTTTCATTTAATAACTTATAATTAATTGAGAATTATTGGTTCGATAAAAAGTAATTAATTTTGAAAGTAATGGATTGAATAAAAATTAAAATGATTAAATTAAAAAAAAAATTAAAAACAAAAATGAAGAAATGTTATACACGCGTGTTCTCATTCTTGTGGTTCCCGTTTGAAACTTCTGACATGCCCGGGACATAATTATTATCAATGCCCGGCGTGCACAATGTATGAAATTTATTCACCATTTCATATAAACCATGCCGTCTACTTGTACGTTGCATTGAGTTATAATAACATCTTATCGTAAACGACTTTTGTAAATCGTCAGTTGTCTCTCTCTCTCTCTTTGAGCAAGTGGCATACAAAGGAAAAGGTTTTTATTCCTCAACGCGCGCCAATAAAAATGACGAATTCCCAGAAATATCAGTACGACCAGTATTCACCCCGGAGGGCATAGAAAACTACAACACTTCTCCGCAACGCATTTCACGCCATATCTTTTATTAATACTTCATAATAGAGATCGGCATTTTTATGAATTTCAAAAAAACCTAATACACTAAAAGAAACATGTACAAACAAGACAACATAATTCATCAGATTTTCACATCGGTTATCGGAACCTAATATTTGCATGAAATTATACCGAATCCACACAAGAGTTGATACTGAAATTCACTCGGTGGAAACAAACTTCTTGGAATGAGGGAAAAATGTGTGTTCGATCGAGAGTTGAAATGTGCTTTTAAATTATGGCCCAATAAATAACGCGTTTTATGGTTTTACGAAATCAGTGCCCCGATAGTGGCGCGCGGATTGTAAATTGCTCTTAATCTCCGTGAGGACAATTTAATTAATTCCCCCGGTACTAATGCGCGCGCGGTTAAAATTTATTCGCGGCAATTTCACCTTAATGGATCGAGAGGCCTCTCTTTTTTCTTTTTCTTTCTTTTTTTTTTCGCGCATTTTCTTCTTTTTCTTTGATTTTTATCTCCCCGTTCCGTTGCATTTACATAATTTATCAAAAATGTAAACCAAATTGGCCTCTCAACATTTGAATACATTATTCCAATTGCACATTCTCCAATCGCACTTAATATCTTTCAAGTAGCAACCGTCGAGCCAGTAGTAGGTAATTGTTACCTGACCAAAAAAAAAAAGAAATAAAAAAACCAAAAGAAGAAGAAGCCAAAAAGATGATTTGCAAAACGGGGGGAAAAAACGAGGAGTTAAAAATGATTTGGAAAAAGTGGTACCTGTCTGGTGTAACTGGGGTTGGGCCTTTTTGAATGAGGCCTGGTGTACTGCGCCGGCTTCTCCTTGGGATAATTGGTGTGATCGGTCCACGATTTAGATCTGTGGGAACCGCTTTTGGAGCAATTTTGCGGATCCTTGTCTGCGTGTCTCTCGGGTGCACTTGGCCACGAGGGGTACTTTTCGTGTCCGGGCCCATAACACACGCCTTTGAGGCTCGAGGCGTCCCTGACCGGGGGCGTGGGTGGTGGGGAAGCCTCGTCTCTCTCGTTGAGGGGCAGGTTGAAACTGTCGAATCCGAGACTTTCACAATATCTGATAACATTGAATTTCAGTTTAGCTTAATGTATTAAGAACGCCATAAAGTACTAATTGAAGGTTGTTGTTTGCGTTTACGATAACGGATCTAACATGCTCCGAAGTAAGAGGCAAAAATGCGAATGAGGCATAAAGGCGCGGATGGCTCATCGAGCAGCTCACTTTGGCATTTCGAACAATGCAGCCTTAATTACTTTTTGCTGATAATTGGGTGAAAAGTGAAATGCCAATCGAGAGCCCGGCTCCGATTGATTTGTTGCGATGACAACTGATAAGGTCAAGCTCGCGCGCGTTCTAATACCTTTACTTTTATTCGCACTAATTACACCGAGGCGAGATAATCAACCGTTTTTGACAGTTCAATAAAACTATTCTTTCCTTCTCCCTCCCCCAGCTGATACCGTTTCCTTCTTTTTTTGTTAGTCAACTTCTTTTTGCAAGCTCAGAACCATTAGATTGATATGAAACACGGAGTTGCACTGCACTCATTATATTGTACAACTTTACATATTCATTATGCGCAACTGCATTTAATGAAGATTGGCGAGCTGTTCTCTTTGTTATTGAATTATCGATGCTATCGCACCCAAATGCGCTTTTGTGCTCCGCCAATAACCTTCAATGTGTACTTATGTGTTTCAACGAAAATTTTTCACTTTTCAAATCTCACAAAATTGTTCACTGCTTGATCATTACTTCTTCCCAACAATTTATATTCAAATAATAAGAAAAATTTTCAAAGAAGTTATTTTTTACATTCAAATACAAAACATTGAAAAATAGAACCTTGAGGAAAAAATAAAATAAAACCAACCCGCTATCGTTTTTATAACCGGGTGTATTTTTCTTGTAACCATCGTTGTAACTGGCAAATTGGTCCTTTTTTAGGCACTCGTGGTCCCGGATGACATCGTCCGTGACTTTGATAGCGTCTCGACGTTTGTAATAGTCTCCATTAGAAAGCGCTCGTGATGCGCCCTCGTGGCAATAACCTTCTTGAGGATAGTACCCGGGACCTTTGTAATTGGGAGCCTCGGGCAGTCGGCCCGAGTACTCGAAGGCCCCTGAGGACGATGGTCCTGGGGCCTCATCCTGGCCGCGGTATCCCGGCGGCGACGGTTGTAGTTCCGTCATCGTGTAACCAACCTCCCCGCCATTCGGGATGCACCTGTAACATACAAAAATTGTACCGTGAATATATTGATTAATTCATCAAATCTTTCAAACAATTTTTTACAACAAGTTTTGTACTTTTTATTCTACTTCAAGCTTAAATTTAATTTTAACTATGCTAAATAAGTTTTGGTATATTTGATTATCTTTTTGATGATCTTTCCTAAAAAGAAAAAAAAAAAATAAAAAAACTTGAACTTATCAACTTTCTGTAATTGTTTTGGAGAGAAATTGTGTATTAAAATCGAGACAAAGAAAGGATGGAGATGTCTAAATATGTAACGCATTGAAATAAAGTTTCAGGCTGTGGAGGTATATCCGCGAGGAAAAACATTCCATTATCGCGGATTGGGAAAAATGGGAAAACTGTAAAACGGTAACAAGGAGCAGTGCTATTTTTGATCAACCGGCACGAGAGATAAAACCTAAAGGGAACAGCGTTGCTCAAACAATATGCAAATGAGGCTCGCGCGGCGCGCGTTTTCCATAAAATCCTTCGTGAGAGTTGATCTCGAGGTGAAGGTGGCTTTTCGATTAGTAACGTGTAAAATAATAAATTGCGCTTGCGGAACGTGTCGGCTGCATTAAAATCGGTGGCAGCGCCTGTGTCAATATGTCAACACCATGCCTCTTATGCGCAAAAATTTCACGATCGCACACTACCGTTGCGTTGCGACCCAAATGCGATCCGCTAATTACTCTCGCTTCGTTTATGGCCCGAGATCGCGTCGAACTTTGAGAGCAGAGGAATTTCATCCGCGAGCGCCTGAAACCGTCAATTAGCACGCACCAAATACCGCGCCCGGTGCGATAAAGTTCACCCACTGAATTAATCCGCTCTTTCGCAATACCCCCGGCTTATACCAAATTCGTAGCTTTTTTTTCTTTCAATTTTCCTTTCTGAATCCAAAAGAATACAAAAAATTTGTCTAAAAAAGAGTTCTAATTTCTAAAATTTCAAATTTGAATTTTTTTAAGGATCAAAAAGGAATCAGTCTGGGTCCTCCATTTAAAATTTATATGAAAAAAAAAATTGAATATTAATTTTTTACTGAGGCCAAAGAGGTTTGGAGTGCGAATCTTTTTTTTTTGTTGGACGATCGACAAACGGGCTGATTACATCACATAATTAATGCGCGGGGAGTTCGTTGACTGGTTCCAGCGTGAAGATGAATGTTCAGAATTGTTTTCCTCATTGAGCGCCCGGGATCGTTCAATTTAATATTAGATTCCAGTGAAACTCGTTTCGCGGGTGATTATTTATTCGACGGCCATTCGCCTTTATGTGTAGCTGCCTTTTTTTCCACTCCGCATGATCATTTGATGATTTATTTTCTCTCGGTCGATGTGGGAAACATAAAAAAATGGACTGCTTCCTGAAAATGGAAAATTTCTTTTTTTTTTGGAAACGGTCGTTTTTAGAAACGAAAGATGCATAAAATGAAAAGTGCATGCATAACTATTGTGCACAGCGGGCAAGAAGAATATAAATTGTGCGAAAAGTTTGTTGTAACTTCGGTGGTTGTCTGTGCATATGCCATTGTGATTGTTTCGCTACATTTCGCAACGCAGGGTTGCCAAACTCGGCGGCGGCATATTAGTGCAAATAACATTTTACTTTTGCCGGTGTAATGATACGTTGCATAAATATAAACAAATAATAAAAGGCGCAGGCGAGGAGAGACAATAAAGACGAAGGGAAAAAAAGTGCACGCCGCAAGATGTGTAATAGATAAATAGACAATGTTTATGAATGCTCGCGCGACTACCCGACGCATCACGACAAGTAAATGTAATGCCGGAGAGGCTGCCACCGCGTATACACGTACCCTGGAATGTATCATTATTTATAATTTATGCCCGGTGCCACTGTAAATCATAAATATTACGGCTCTATTAAAATTGTGAAAAATTTGCGTTCTACTTTTTGCATATGAAATTCACGAACCCACCTATATCGTGTAATTGAAAAACAATCATTTTTATCATCACTTTTTCTTCATTAGCATAAACATCAATTTGAAAACACACAAGGCAAAAAAAGTTGACCAATTTACAAACAATTTACAATCGAGTATGGTAAGTTACATCATTTTTTATAGTATTTCTTTTTTTATTTTCATCACAACTTTTTGAATGAACTGATTGAAAATCATTGAAAAGTTTTAAGAAGTGTTGGTCTGAATTAATTGATCCAATAAGTGAATAAATAAATTTACAGGATGCATCAAATTGAATTTACATTTAAATTTAAATTTTTTATCTTTTTTAGTTCCATTGGAATAATTTTAATTGAATTAATAAAAACATAAGCGTCGGGATAAAAAATTGATTAATTTCGCCATCGGAATGTTTCATTTTTAAAATACTAATTACTTGCAAATGTTAAAATAGTTTTTTTGCATGCAAATATTTGTTCGTCAGAAATGTCAGAAATTATAAATTAAATCATTTTTTACACAACATACATTTTCTCATAATTAAAGAACAGGCGCTCTGGGTTATTTAAAATTGTTGTTATAAAAACGAAAAAAATTAATTACCTTTAAACACATTCAAATTCAAGTATAAAAGTTCAAATTAATTTTAATTTTTTAAACAAAGTTGCCAATTCGGTGACAAGTTATATGCATGTCCTTAAAGACGATTCATAGGACGATTCACAAGTACTACCCTAGTAAAAATTAATCGGGCGTTTGTAGGGCTTGTAATGCTCTCCCTTATAGGGGCCTTATATGGCGAGCTCGCCCTATAAGGCTCCTATAAGGGAGAGCATTACAAGACCTACAAACGCCCGATCAATTTCTACTAGGGTAGTACAATGATACTATTCATATTTTTTGATTCTCATTGAAGAAGGAAATGCAAAAAAAATTGTTTGTTAATAGAAATTAAATAATATTGTGATAATAAGAGCATAATAGTTGATATAAATAAGCGCCAGAGATTCGCATCAATTGCCTGGTTCGCATAATGGAGAGCGGCGCGGAATCCGCGCGCAATCTTACAAATGATGAAAAAATGAGGAAAATATACGATCAGATTAAATAAGACTTCATTAGGGTAGAATCGCTGTTTTACATTCAGTCGGATTTGATGCTGCGCCGAGATTTTGTAATTTTATACGATTGCGATGGCTAGTTTACACGGAAAATGTTAAGTTTCTTTATCTAACTTTATACAGTTATGTCGCGTTCTTTCCAACGCAGTATAAAAATGCTCGGCGAAGAATTCCGTTGTACCGGAATGTTATAATTAAGACCATTTGTATAAATTAATAACAATTTATCATTCATCTCTTTCTCTCGGGTGTCGAATTTTCACACCGCGAATGAAAATGCTAACCCCCGGCGCGCGCAGGGAGAGCGCGCCAACAAAGTAAAAGTGAAATTCATGATTCCAATTGAATAATTTTAATTGAAACTTTATTAACCATCGTGACGCGAGATTGTTCTCTAATTTTAATTACTAATCGCCATATTCTTTTCCTCATTAAATTCAGTCGTGCTAATTGTCTTCACTTTCATCGATAATTATTTGCTCGTTATTTATACCCTGACCTTTTATCTCCCATCTATTAATATCCCTAATGCTATTCCCTTATAAATTCATTTTCTATCACAAAAAATTTTTCTCATACATTTACATAACGTGAACTCACGTTGCTCATTTATTTCTTCTTTTTTATCAATCCAAACCTTCTTAATTTAAGACTTCAAAATAATTAATTCAAAGAAATATTAGATCTACAAGCTGAAAATGTTCTGACATATCTTATTATTCATATCTCAAAAAAAATTAAACATTTAAACTATCTGTAAATAAGTTAGATTCATTATCGCGTTAAATTTCAAAACTCGTTTAAATTTTTCATTTCATCTTATTTTTGTACACAATTTTTATTTCCAAAGAAACACATATGTGTCTTTTGTTTTGAATGTATCTGAAAAATGACAAGATCATTCGCGACAACAAGGGAGTGGAATGGCGAAACAAAAAAGAAAAATAAAAAAGGATACGATTTTGCATTCGCGGAAAGCGCCCGGGAGTAAAAAGTCGCGGGACACGGCGTGTGCAAATGCTATGCGGTGCATGCGCCGAGTCCCCCGCGATGGGGCGCGGGGAGGTCCCGGGGCAAACCGGTCCCGCTCGCCTCCACTGCGACTTTTCGAATCCCATTGGCCGGGCGTTGCGGCCGATTGCGTCGGCGTACTTACACCGTCGACCTTCGTCGATCTTTCGACGAATGTTCCATCATACTTTTCTGACTCGCTGCAGGCTAGCAAACATTTTTCGCGCGGGCGACACACAATATATATTTTCAAAACATTCTAACGGTTCATTAGTGAATGATTTGTGGCTCGTGAATTATATCATAATTAAAATTTACTGCACCCTTAAAGTGTTTGACTTTCAATCAACTCCTCACACTTTTATGTCTCATCGTGAAATATATTAATTCAAATTCAAAAAAAAAAGAAGAAAAAAAGAAAACGTTAATTCTTTTTTCTTTTTAATAAATTTTTTTCCATCATCGCAGTCTGTTTAAAAATTTTGCTCTTATCCCGGTTCGAGATTCTGAGCAGAATTATGCGATCCATTTACGGCTGAGTTTCGTGCGAAAGGACACATTCGACCTGGCCTGATTAAAAATTGCGAAACACCTATAAGCGCGCCGAACGAGAAACGCGCCATGTATCCCCAATCGAGGAGCATCTTGTTTTCGGCGGGTTCGTTAACCTTGCCTCGTGTATAAAACTTTGTCATGCCGTAATGTGGCATTAATCAGCCGGGGACACTTTTTTCTTGTTGGCATAATTTTTGGGGCCCCTCGAGAGAGTTTGCATCGGTGCCGCCTCCTTCGTCGTATTCCCAAAGGGTTTTACCATATACTCAGCGAACAATTTGTATATCGCGTAAGTTTATCGGGCGCTGTTATCACTGAATTTCGACTTTTTTTTTGTCTCTTTTTTTCCCTCCCATCGAATCCGGCACGCGATTGTATAAGAAGGCGATGTCAGCGATAGACGCGAGGTCCAGTGAACCCGGCCGTTTAATCTAATCTCGTTAGGTTTTTACCCCAGTGTCATATAATGTAGAAGTTGTGTTGGAGAAAAACTGGACAGCCGTGAGCATATTTGTACAAGAGCGGAGTGGCCGCGATGATAATAAGCGTGACTGGGCATGATTAATAAGGTGTTCGATTAATGGAGTCAGTTTTGACAGATTGGCAGAAATTTTCATAGGGAAACCATGTACCAGATATGTGCACCAACGCTTGGGAGAAAAATTTGAATTCGAGCGCGCTCACCCGCGCAGGTGAAAGGAAATTGTGATTGTTTGTATATACAAACAACAAGTAATTGCGCGCGTCTATTTTTATTCAAATTTATCGATCGAGTTTATTATTTATCATGCCCGTTTATTGATCGTAAATTATGATCAATCGCTTGCCCCCTTTCCTAATCGGCCTCCTTTACGACGTCTTTGTTTGTAGATTCGGTTTGATACACAAAATCAGTCTCAATTTATATGTATGCGAGCTATCTCGTGTTTCAATAAAGCCACCTGATGGCGTAACTTTTGTAACCAGCCCAACGATGGAACTTGACTTTGCCAATCCGTCTGTCGTTTGTTTCCTCCAGATGGATTTTTAAATACAGAACTCGCCCAATCAAAATCCGAATTTTTCAAATGTAAAACTTATTTAGGGACAGTACGGCTAAGTGTGACACTGGGGTCATTGTGGCAAAAATTGTTTGTACATGTACAAAATCTTATAATATAGATGAAAACAAGTATATCCACAAAAAAAGAATATTTTGAGAAAAAATATTGCATTTAATCAATGCACTTTTTTTTGAATATCCACAAAAAGTTTGCATTGAACTAAAATAATTTGATCATTTGCATTATGTGAATGCAAAGTTTGTTTTAATTATTGGATTCATCTAAAACGAACAGTTTTGGTTCAATGCGATTTTTCTTCGAACAGATCATCTTTCACAAAAAAAAAAAAAAAAAAAAAAAAATGTTTCAAGAGTTTTCCTAAACCGATACGACTATCAGAATTTTGAAAAGATAAATAAAAAGATATGTGTTTCGATGCGAAAAGAGTGTCACGCATTTTTTGTCGACCGTCATAAGAACAAGTGTACCGATTTGAGGTCAGTATGGGAATATCAAAGTGAACTGGTATACATAGGCATGAGATGAAATTGTTACGCGGGATGGATTTATCAAAAGATAAACGCGGCGAATGAAATAGTTGCAAATGTGTACGGGACACGTGTATATCCAGTGCGCGATCGTTACGATTATTTATCGTTCATGATGCGCGCGCGCGACCAAACGGCAAGATTTGTACTGAAAAGCAAGGCGGGGTACCGTTAAGATCCGAAACGAGCGTGAGACGCGCGGCGTCAATAAAGACACACTTTTGTGCGAAATTTCATTGGCCATCGATTGTCCGCGACGTCCTTTTCCGGATGCCGCGTGTGTGCTACCGTTAGATGTGCGCACACGCTATACTGTTACAAGCCGCATCAGCAGATGTACTGAATAATTGATGTTTATTGTCAGGACAAAGCGTGGGACGGTCTCACGTAAGATGCATCACATTTTCCAGCGCATCGCATTACCTCGTGCCGGGCTTCTCTGTCACGTGTTCAGCTTTCTTGTCCAACTGTCATTTTTTCTCGTTAATTAACCTCCTGGCTTGTGCCATTGGTCGTTAACGGAGCCCAGTTTTATTGTTCGTTCACAGATCCATCAACTATAATGTTGTCCCCGAACCCTTTTTTTTGTTTTGTTTATTGAAAGACAAAGCAAAACTTTTAAGATTTATTCAAGATTCATTTTCTGTTACCGCGAGGATAACAAATTTTGATGGAAATTTGTTTATTATGTATGTGAAGAAACTGCAAAAAAATGAAGACACAATGACTATTATAGGTTTTGAATTTATGAAAAAAAAGGAACCTTTATAGGCTAAGGATGGGAACACGATGGGCTACTAAGATTGCGCCAATGCCCCGTAGATGAAGTACGAAGAGGCTGCATTGTTTGAGTGAGAGCCACTTTTTTTTCGACCTCGAAAATTAATCCTCGCGCGTTTATTATTGCACATTCAACCAGTTTGTGCTTCTCGCTAAGTAAGTCATTTTTGGGTATCCGATCGTTGACTTTACATCTGCCCGGATTCTTCACGAGCGAATTCTCATATCATGTTTCGTAAGTTCGTCCAGATGGTCTGCGAGAAACGAAGCCATGCAAGATAATGCCTGTTCGGACAATTCGTTAACGTGTTATAGTCCAGGTCTAATTTTTGGTCTCCCAAGTTGAAATTTAACTGTAAACACTTTTCACAAGCGCAATTTCAGATACTTCAAATTATATATAGAGAAAATTACTGCTAAAAAGTTCGATGACTCGTCAAAAGTTGTACGGATGAATTAAAATAAAGAGTTACAAAAATGTATTGTGAATCAGTTAATTTTAACCTTGCAACTAAGCAATTTTCAAGTATTAAAGGATCATTAAAATTATTTCTTGAGTAATTTCTTCACAGACAAAATTCAATATAATTATGTACATATATGGACATTTATGGTCTATAAATGTCTGTAAAGCAAGACCTATATATAATATATATGATATAAATTTTTGTACTTGCAATATCCAAACATGTATGCGACATATGTGACAATAAGTAGCATATCTGCGGCGATTTTTTTCTGGATAAACGTGCATCTGAATGAAATTAGTTTTACGGAAACATGCCGCGTGATCCGTCAGTGATCAGTTGAAAGACGAGGGATTTACGAGCTTGGCGGTATGCAGGGTGCGCCGCGGCGATATCGCGATAGCCATGAATGAATATCAACGGTGTGATATGCCGTTTGCGGCTTTGCCCGTGGCCTTAACTAAGTCGGGTCGTGGCTTTTTGGCGCGGGCTCGTTAACCCGACGGGTCGCGCCTGGGTTACGCGCGCGAAAAGCGGTATACTCCGTGTTTCTTCGATGGCTGCATTTGATATCACGTTGAATGCGAATTTGTCATGTGTGATTGCACACGCGGCGGACTTTTTCGCGCGCGCGCAATCAACGACACGGCTGCTCTCTTCCGGATAAACCCAGTACAACCCGGCCGTTGGAATAATTTAACAAATATGTACAAACTTTCACAGGAATCGCACAGTTCGATCGCGCAAATTTGTATTAAAAAATGTGTGAAAAGTGAAAACGCATGTAGATCCCGTGCATCTGTATAATGGCACAACTAAATTATCCTGTAAGTTATGTGGGAAAATTGTTTACAATTTCACTCTCTCGGTCGATTTTTTTTTCACAAGATTTTTGTAACAGATGAAGGAAGAAACTTTTTTTTGTTTTCTTTAGTTTTTTTTTCTGGTTTTTCTCCATGTCGGGTTATCGTCGTTGACCTCGCGGATGAGTGCGATTTGTCGTTACAACCGAGACACATTCTGCGCGAGAGGCAATCCTCGTCAATCATAATGCAGACACTATCTGGCTCACGTATTCTCGCGCGACTCGTCCGGACGTTAATTGAATAATTTGCATCGCACTGTTCGCCGGCTTCCGGCACGCTCAGGCGCAGCAGCCGAGATATCGCTCGGCTTTGTGGTGTATGTGCGATGCGGAGAACTTTGCGCTCCGCCGCGGCATTATGCATCAGTTTCACTGCGAGTCTCGCGAAAGATGCCTAATCGTGATCCTTAATTCGTGCTCAGCCGAGTGAGTCAAGCTGCCACGAACACAACGGAGAGCGACGAGCTTAACGAGCCCCGCGAGAAAACTTATCCGCAATTATAAACTCGCCTCGTCTGCGCATCTTTTGTGCGTGATATGCCCTGTCGGATTCAACGACCTTGTTTACATACATTTTTGTTTTTTTTTTTCTTCTTTTTTTAGAAAACTTTCTCCTTTGGACGGAAAATTAATTGCAAATTTAATTCCGTCCGAATTTTCATGATCTTACAAAGAAAAAAATCGCCAAGTACCAAGATTGAATAATCATATAAGTAAGAACCAATTGCAAAAGGTGAAAATCTCATTGTAATTTTGTCTCAAAATAAGTGAAAATGTTCACTTTTTGCAATTGGAGGAAGACTCTGGACTTATTGTACGTGTATATTAACTTATTTTGAGTGAGCTTCACTTATTCGAATTTACAGAGAACAATATAGCTAAACAAATTTCAAAAATGCCAAGTGAAAATATCAAAATTAATTAATTTACAAACTCACTGTAACTCACAGAAAATTTCACATATGATAATAAAAAAAATAATTACAAAATGTTGTTATTTTTAACATTATTTTTGCGACATTGAATTTAAACAAGTTAAACCCGATGAAAACCAAAGAAAAAAAAATGAAAGATAAATGAAACAAAACCACTTTATTTCATCTAACCAAAAGGAACGTATGCGTTCGAAAAAAATTATCTTAAAGCAAAGGAATTTAAGAATGTTGAGCATAACCACCTGGAGGTACAAATTTCAACTTGAGTATATAACGATGGAATTTTCGTGGAGGGAAAAAGGAGAAAAAAAAAGGAAAGAAGTAAAAATGTTGGCGCTGACAGGATATACCGTTTCCGAGTTTGGACGCGGGCGACTGGATAGAAATTGGCGAACCGTGTGTGTTGTCAGGCTGGCTTCTGTTAATGCGCGGCAGCGTATCCGAACTGTATGCGAGAGCGCGGGTCACGAACCCGGCGAAATCGCAATCGGGATTTTCTGCGAAAGTCGCGCGGCGCGCCGGGGCAGAGACCGGTTATCGGCCGACATTCCTCGTTGTCGTGCAGATGTCATCGGCCAAGGCTGGCAGCCTTGGCGTCGCATCTCTGCCCAGTGAGACACAAAGCACTCGCGCGAGCGAAATCGACAGCCTTAATCCGACGGATATCGCTTTCCACGCCAGACACCTGTCCACACGGCTCGCTAGACAAAGCAAAACATCATCGCCCGAGGAACGCCGCGGCTTTTTATCACCGTTGACGCGACTTTTCATTTCTTATTGCTTTTCGGGCCCCGACGTTAATTGACCGGCGCGTACCGCGAACAAACGTAATAACCGCGATGGAATTTCAGTTTCGTGCTGCTACACGTTCCAAGTTCCTCTGCGTGCCTCTACCCATCTAAGCTACATTGTAGACACGACACAGATTCAATAATTATAGATTTTCTGCGCGGAGATGACGTGCGTGAAAGCAGCTCGACAGACTGTCATGAATGCTGTCTTCCCGTCATATCTGTCTGCTGAATTTTTCATGAAAAATCAAAATGAAAGAATAAATGGCGTGCTTTGAAAAATTGTTTCAATTTTTTGACGCTAGAAGTAACGGGAAAAATTTATACCTATGAAACAAAACCGAACATCGTGTTATTTATTTTTTAAAAACAGTTAAACTAATTGTGACAGACGGGGTCAATATGACGAGATCGAAATCCCGTTCACCAATTCATAATTTTTATTTATTTTGAAAATCCAATTTTACATAAACAAAAGCATTTTATTATTTAAATTATTATTTAAGTTATTTCAGTGTCAAATTCATCCGGAGATGTCACAATTACCCTGACTGACCCTGTATCCTTAAGAATGCAATGATTTATTTGAACTCTTTGAACTGTTGTTTTTAAATTCTCATTTGTTATGTTAAATTTAAAACATTGAAAGTATTTTGAACAGTATAATTATTGATGGGAAATGAACAACGTATTCTGAATGACTGAAGGGGTCGGTCCTTATATCTCTCACTTGGGCAATAACCACTCCTCGAAGAACAATTATTCGCAAAAAATGTTCCCAACAAACGTAATTGCACGAATCAATTTCCTTTTTTTCGTTTCGAAAAAACGAATACTAAGTATCGCATCATTTACCCTATAGTGAAAGTGGCTGGAGCGGATGTTGCACATCCGCGATCGCGTCTTCAATGACAGCTTGGGAAGGTTAGGGTCAAGACCTATTAAACTGCAATCAGGGCAAAGGATACTCGTGTGTGTGAAATCTTCAAAAATGTCTGTTCCCTATGTCTGTTAGATTTACAAGTTTCTGCAACTCTCCAAGTTGTAATGTTGCTTTTGGAAAATCGTAAATCAAAATCGGCCACTGATTAATCAAATGTACGCTGGAATCCAAAATCAGCGAAAATATACATAAAAGCTAAGTTAGAAACTCACCGGAGAGAAACAAGAAATCGCGAAATCACAAGAAGAAATTTTGCGAATCTTGAGATTATAAATTAGTCATAGAAATCGTAAACATTAAAAAGTACGATTTTTTTATTTGTAATGTTTTAGTTGATTGATTGAAAGGGGTAATAAAAAAGGGGGTAATTTTTTATCGTTCCAGTTTATGATTTGTTGTAAAAGCTCGTCGATTAAATTAATAAACTTTAATTAAATGATCGGCGCATAAAATCAAGGAAATGCGATCAGCCATAAATCATTGCTCGCCGCGTTTTTACGTGAACTTAAGCGGGATGAAAAACGCGATTTTTATTTTACGAGGTGAAAAATCGGTCGGTGAATAAATCTGGCGTGTAAATTAGCTTTTCAGAATAGATCGATTGTCGAACAGCGGAGCTAACCGGTTCGATCTTTTTTTTTTTGATTCTGCACTGAAAAAAAGGTTACCTTGAATCAAGTATATTTAACTTATATTCTTCATTCCAGTCAAAACGAGTTGACGAAAGTAAAAATAAACTTCATTCAAGTGAAATATACTTAATTTAAGTAGATTTTCACAAGTATATTATATACTTGATGTCAGTGTAATGTTTTTTTTCAGTGTGCTCTCTCGACGATGATTTTGATTGAAACAGCAAGAGGGGAGCGCGCCGGGGAGAAATTGAGTGCACGCGAACTTTTTAGCCTTCGGATCGCATCGGGTCGGCGCTCAATCGTCTATGCTCAAATCGATATTAGCAATTGAACACATGCGAAAGGAATCCACCGCGACGGCTCGTGTGTGTTCCAGTTTATGTTACGTGGTCGGCCATTTTTCATCGGCATAAACGAGCGACGATGCTTGTACGGCAACAAAATATCGTAAAGAAATTTCGCCGCAGATAAGCATCGGCTACGGTGATTCCCGGCTAAACGTTTCCTCTAATCGTTGTTTAGCTCAAACTCCTAACGACCGAGATCTTGCGGTCACCAGTGGGACAAACAACGGCTTCGGACAAGCTTTGCGATCACGCCACAAACGTTCATAACGGGCTTTTGACGCAATTAAACATTTTTGTGCTGTTTTAATTAGCGTTCGTTAATTAAATACTTCTTTTTTTGGCCAAACTAAAATTTTGAAACGTAAAATCAACGGCCATTCGTGTGCACATTAGTTTATATTTTTTTTGTACTGATTCAACTTTTATATTTATTTTGCATTTTTTTATTTGGACTAGTGTATATGAAAAAAAAAAAAAACAAATGAAATACAATGTTGCTGATTTCAAAAATGTAGTTCATACAAATTATGTACATTTTAGTCATCAATTATTGAGAAGGGTGCATGTTTTATATGTAGCATATATATGATTGCAATTTGGAATTTGCATTCATTTTATATAGGCATATATTTGGAAATAAATAATTGAAAATCTTTTTTTTTTTGGGTAAAAAAACGACTGCTAAAAGATAGTATAAAAATAATTTAAAATGATCAATCAGAGAATACTCAAGATTTCATTTCACCTTTGTGTCATTGTTATTGGTATCAATCGAAGAGATCAGGCGATTCCTTCAGCATCCCTTAGGCCATATAAGTGCAAACAATTTTCTGAATGAAGGCAGAGGAAAAACTGAGTTATCCCGGCGGATAATGCGCCGATGACCTTCGGCGAATTTTTGTCGCTGGCTATGCGGTAATTGCGCGCGCGGTCTCGCGACATTCCCCGCTCGTTGGAAAAAGAGGAAGAACGAGCAGCGGCGCGGGGCCCGGTAATTGCCGACGATTTTTCTCTTTCTTCCGTCAATCCTTTTTCCAATTTTTTTTTGTCTTTTCATCGTCGTTCATCCCGGCGTGCGCGTCGTGAGCCTTTTTCCGCGCTGCTCACGAGCCAGCGAAGCAATCAATTAATGCGCTGCCTTTTTACGATCGCAGATGCGCTATCGCGCACTCGTAATTCACCGCGCGGTTTTCGCGTCGCATTAGCCGCACGGCCGATTTTATCGCACTCGGGGATCAATTCATTGACGACTGTATCGCGCATGTTAACGAAGCGCGCTCTCGTTCCCCAATGCGCCCCGACAGGGTGTGGGAACGCGACATTCATCGATGGATCCCTCGCGACCGATCTGACGTTTATTACCGCGGCCATCTCTGCTTTTATTATGACGTTACAATTTCTCGACCCCGCGACGCTTCCTTTTTCGTTCCCCTTTTCGCGCCGACCAGACAGCTCGTGATCCGCGAAATTTGTATCCTCGCTTTGTGAAACTCCAACTCGTGACTTGATATTTTTTACCATTGCAAAATTTATCACAATCGATTGTTTTCAACAACAATAATCATAATAAAGAAATAAGTTTTTGATCATAAATGTATTAAATTCTTATTAACTATAAAATTCATATCTCAAGTCAGAAATGAATTGTTAAATGTCAAAAAGAAATTATCATACAAATATAATCCAATCGATTTTTTTATCAAGAAAGTAAAACTTCGAAAATTTGGGAGAAAAAAGTTTTATCAAAAAAATTAACATTTAAACATTTGCCTCATATATTATTCAGAAGGTAAATGTTGCATTTTATATTCAGAAGATCGACTATCAGCAAACACCTAATTTAGGTTGAAAAATTTCGTGATTTCAGGGAAACAAGAAAAAAAAGGAGGTAACAAAAATAGAATTACAATGGCGCGGTTCGTGCATGCCATTAGCATATCGGCGAACAAAATGGAAAGTTCGATAAATCGGGTGTTTATCAAAGTGCGAGAGCGTCGGGGGCCGGCCCGGGTCCTGAATTTCGAGACGTAAAATTTAGCAAAAATAAATGAATCTCTCACGGTCAGCCGTCGTCCCCTTTTGGCAAACAAGAAGAGCGAGCGCTCGCGCCCACGCATCGCCTTATCCGGCGTTCTGTACTTTCGCTCCATTAACATCCGACGTGTACGTGTCGGGTTTAGCACGAAGCGATAACGAGCTCGGGGCTGGGAATTAGCGCATCGGAATATTCATTTGTCCCAGGTCGATTTTAGCCGCGCCAAGAGCGGTTGTGCAATCGCTCGGGATATAAAACGTTCCAGACAAAAAGAAACATATCTGGCGCATGCGTGCACATATCACATATATGCTCCCATATATGTTTCCATACATGCAGTTAAGAAAGAAGAAGAAAATTGCAATAAATTAATAATCCAATCGTATCGAGTATAGAAAAAATTAATTCCAATTATGATAAATTAATAATAATGATTATTGTAATTCTGTTGATTCATATATAATTACTCGGGATAAAAGTTGAAGGATAACTTTGTGAAATGTTGAGGGTGATTATTATAGCCTTCAGAAAAACATTACAACTCCTTTTCGTTTGCAAAAATTTGTTCGCGATGTACAGTTAAAATTGCAGTCTATGGATTGACAGAAAAACGAACGAAACTTTTGGATTGTTATTTTTGCGCTGCATTTTGCCTGCGTGTTTTCTCTCTCTCTCTCTCTCTCTCTTTCTGTGTAGGAGCAAAATTTTTTGCGATCGTTAACACATAGATCGGCCAGGATGTTGGACTCCCACACGAAATTTCGCATTTCAATAACAATAACCGCGCGATGAATCAGTCGAATTGTAGGAACGAGAAGTCGCCTTTATTTAAACAAAACTGAACTTTGAAAATGTGCAATTGAAGATGTGTCGAAACCTCAGTCGACACTTAACGGCAGAAACGTTAAAAGCTCAAAAACATCACCGAGTGCGCGCGGAAAGGAACGACAAAAAAAAGTGCACATACGTGTTTGGTCCGTTTCTGGGAGCAGCGGGAAAAGATACCGATCGGCAGGAAAGAAACCGGCGTCGGAAGAGGGAGAAGAAGAAGAAGAAGAAGTCCGGGCGGCATTCCGCGTAACAACATGTGTTCGCGGCGGTTCCGCGTTCCGTCAGGCCGGGTGCCTAGTACAAGTTCTTTTAGCCCGCGCTCATAATGGCGCATAACGTATGACGACGCCTTCCGTCCGATTCATCGGCTTAGTCATGACGATAAAAATCGCTTTTTAAAAACATCTTTCACGATTGTTTGATAAAAAGAAAAAGAAAAAAAAATAACAATTCATTGTGTAGAAGAACAAAATTTATCCTCTTCCTACCCACAGAGACAAAGTTGTAAATTAACTTTTTATAAACCATCAGTAATGAAAAAAAAAAAAAACAATTTCCTGTCTTTTATTTTTATTTCAAGTTATTTTTAGTATTGAATGACGATTGTTTTTCTTTTTCTATTCAAGAATGAAAGAATTTTTTTAATGCACTTGCAAATTACCGAATTCCATCGTGATTTTAATTCCAAACTTTACCGCAAAGGTGGAACGTCTTTGGATGTTACTTTTTGCAAAAAAAGTGAAATGTTTCACATATTCAAATTTCGGGGGTATAAAAAAAAATTGATCGGATTGAATCGGGATCCCGAGTTTGGGTAGGGTTCAACGTATCCTCTCTCAGTCGAACGCTAACTGTTTCGATGAACTCACGGATTAGCTTAAGAATGATATTGATTGTGACGCTACCGGTCACCGCAACGATTTTTTTTCTTTTCTGGTCGCCGAATTTGTAATCATTTTTGTATTCCTTTTTTTGTGCGGTCATTGTCCACTTTTCATAACTCTGCACCATAAGGCGATATTTGGATTAAGAATCCTGTCAGAATTATTTTGCGGGTTTGGGTGTAAATTCTGTGTTCCGAAAAATGTAAAGCTTCTGTCTTTTGATTAGGTGTGCGACTCTTGGCGGTTCCAGGAGCCTCTTGTATATCGCAAAGTACCTCCTTTTTTTCAGACGACGGAAATTCACCGCATGCGAATGTGGCACGATAACCCCGAGGAGATCTTTTTCTTTATGAAGACGTTCAATCTGAAGTGCCGATCTCAGAACATGTCTGATTGAATGCTAAACGATTTCCTGCAATTTTACAATTCCAAACACCGACACAATCGATGCAAAACCCAGGCAAAAAAACCAATATGGCACATACATGTTTTATATATATCACATATATAATGTATATATGTTTAGATGAACGTATATGTTTCCATAAATGTAATATGAAATCAAGATATGCACACATCAAGTCAAAAGTACTGCCGATATATAGACATATACAATTATATATGCCATATAAATACTATCATATATGAATCATAAATACCTATAAATATGGAAGCATATCTTCTGCTTACATATGATGGCTTCATGCATATATGCAGCTGTTTTTGTATCATCTGTGCAATCATATATGCAATCATATATAGCTACATATATGGAACATGTTTTTATAAACGAAAAAATGTAATTGAAAAAATGAAATTTGTAACGTAATAAAAATAATGATGAAAAAATTGTTTCAATTTCAAGTATTTTTCCAGAACATATCCCACAAAAGTGTAGAGTATCGGATCTAATTCCATTAGCCTAGTTCGTTCGCGGATGACCTTTGCTCCTGGAATTCCGTGAGTTCATCTGTTAGGCTCGGGACGTCTCTCCAATTAGGTTCTCGCGCGCGTTGCCGAATGGATCTGCGCGCCACGCGCATGCGTGATAAGAGCCATTTCTATTGGGTCAATCGGAAGATGCAGGCCGGCGTGCGGCTCTCTCTTGGCTCGGATGCGACTGCGTCGGCGGTAACGGTAATGCTAAGTGCGCCGATTTAAGGCCAGGACACAGTGCGCGTTATCTGGCCTTCGACTTCGTGCATAAACGCACGCGCACTCTTCTGCCCGAAGCTCGATGTCCAGTTTTTCTGAAATTGTTGACGTGGACATTTTTTAATTTAAAATAATTTTTTTTTTCATTTTCATTCCCACGTAAATTTTTTCTTTCAAATTTGCCTGGGATAAATCAGTCCTTCAATGAGAGAGAAAAAAAAATTTGATTTGAATGGGACGCGACTTGAGACGTCTCGGGAAACGTAATTGTGATTGAGTTAATGAAATGAGTAGCTTGATGCACTCCAGAAAATCGTGACGGCTTGTGAGAACAAAAACTCGATTGATCAAGACACTGGTTCAATCAAGCCACTTCATTAAGCGAAGATGGAAAAGAAAATGAAAAGCTGAGAAACAGTTTTAATTATCCAGCAGACGCCATATTTTGCAACGTTCGCAGGAGGCATTGCGATCACTCGAATGGGAAAAAGAATTCGGTACGATTGGCATATTAGACAATGCTCAAAACCTCAGGGAAATCGAAAGGAAAACATTTTCACTTATAAGATGAATGCGAATAAAATAAATTGTACCAACTTGAGAATAATTATCCAAACTAAATATAATTAATGAATTATTAATGTAGAACAAAAATTTACTTTTTTATCTGTTTATTAAAATTTTTGGAATTGTATTTAATTCTTGTACCAAAATTTTTGTAACGAAAAAGAAAAATGAAATTTCGTTCTTTTAAAATAACTTGATTGAGGCTTCACGTGGAGGATACATTTGAACCCTGGCGCATGACCTTTGACCTTCAACATTTTTGTGATTAATTAAGATCAATTAAATAGCCGGTAAATCAGCGAGAATATAATTGCGAGAGAAATCGTTCGCACGTTTTTGTCCTTTGTGTCTGCCAACAAAAGCCATAAAATTCGCTTTCTTCTGTTTGATGAATTCCACGCATCGTTACGGGCTGCTGGGGTCTAGGTTAACGTCACCTCCGCGAATCTCATTATTATTCGAAACGTAACCCGTTACGGCCGCTTAGAACCGCCGACTTTCATAAATCCAGTTTGTTGAAGACGCGCGTTCTCACAGAAATCAGAGCAGGACCTTCGGCTTGACTTATGAACGTCGTATACAACTCGGTGCGAGATCGTCGAAACGCTTTTGGAATGACTTTTTGGAAATTTATTGCTACCAACAAAATATAACTTTTGTTTCACAAACCATTTTACATATTCTTCATCTTTTATTTTTTTGTTTTCACCTCCCACGTTGATTCTTGTTTCTACAACTTGTAACAAATTTTTATTCCCGTATAATGGGAACAATAAATCAAAACAAAATTTCAAATTGAAAGACAAATTAATTCTTTGTTCTTGTAATAAAAATGCAAAAAATCTTTGTTGTATCTTTCATTTATAAATAAAAGATGAAAATGCCAATCCTGAAAATGGAAATTAAAAGTTTTTTTTTTTTTTGTTTTTGAAAAGTACATCCACACTTGGGCGTTGATGCAACTGTTATGAAGATCGATTACCAAGATGTTAACACACTTTTGAAACTATTTAACGAGAATCATAACAGAAACAAAGTTCTGTTGCAACAAATAAGATTTGCATGCATGAGCTCGTAAAAACAACGTTTGCAAATGATACCGCCAGTTTGTAATTACATCCGAATCAATTAATCGTATAGTCACACGTATGTTACCCTGGCTTGTTGTGCAGAATCATCAAAAAACACGCAGATATCACGGATACGCAAGACAATATGTTTCATCCTTTTTTTTTTGCCGCAATCTGAATCATAGGTTCGAACATTTTTATGGAGATAACATTCTTGAATTAATGAGCCTCTTCTGTTTACCTATTTCGCTCCTTTCTAGATAACCTCAACGATTTTTTTTTTTCATCTCCGTCTATTCCTAAACTGTTTCCTTTTAACATCGACAATTTACTCCTTGGCCTCTCTTTTCTCTCTGTCAAAAATGAATTTTTATTAATCACCCAATTTTTTTCCTGAGTAAATTTATACTCTAACAAAATTCTTGTAAAAAAAAATTACTTTTGTTATTAGTTAAAAGCTATTTTTGTTTCAAAGTAAAACGTTTTGGTTTTCAACTTGAAAATCAGTTCTCTCATATGACCTATATATGGGTCAAATATAATTATTTTTGCCGAGGTCAATCTCTTCTATTTTCGAGTGTTGAAATAATAAATGCAGAAAATTTTAATTCAACAGCCTCTTCACGATACAACAATAAACTTGGCATCGTCCGAGGTATACTTTTTCGCCTCGCATCGAGGACAAATCATGTGCTATAAATTGCACTCGGGTATCTTCCCATGGGGACGAAACGGATACAAGGAAAATGAGAAAACAAAGGATGATTCGCGGCAGATAATATTCAGATCGAAGAGTAAAAAGTGAGGTGGAATACGTTTAACCCAGCATCGCCGTCTCACGAACAAAGAGAGGCCTGTCGATTATGAATGATCTGACTTATCTGACGTGCGTGCGCGCCCGCGCATAGAGGTTAGGTAACGGTTCAACGGCGAAACAGTAGACATTACGGCGTTGCAACCCGAGACTACTTTTACAAATTGACGAAATGCACTTCATGCAGAAATCAAACGAATAATCAAACCCTGTCAGAAATTTGATCTCAATTAATCTAAACTTGTATACACTTTTTATTTTCCAAGAAAATTATAAAGTCGTTTGTTAATCAATCGTTTAAAGTTAAATAATTTACTTTCTACTTGATTTACATTTTTTTTTTAATTTGTCAATTTTTTTAAGTTGAACTGACTTTCATGCTGGTCTTCAATACTGATGAAATGTTATATGTGTGATTTATTTATTTATTTTTTAAAAAATTGGATGTAAAAGTTGATTCTGAGTTGCAAGAAGGGGGTTAAAACAGTAATTTACGTAATCGATCAATTTCCGACTGGATTCGCCTTTCGAATACTCCGGCTTTTTTTTTACTAGGTCGAAATGGTCAACTTGTTTTCTGATTGGTTTGATTATGTTAATCATAAATTTTGATGGCTTAAAAATGTGAAGCAAAACAATGACTGCATTTTGCAACAGCCGAGTTTTTCCGCGTTACAAATAGCTCGGGCTGGTATCAGCGCCGATCTAAACTATCGTCCTTAAGTCTATAATCTCGAGATAAACTCTTGTAAATTTTATCAATTTAGTCATTTTTTCTATACCTGGCGCGCGGTACCGTAAGCAATCGTTATTCCGATCATTATATTTCGCCGATCGGAATTATATAATCGACAATGCTTATTGTTGATGTATTATCTAACTTTTTGCCTTGTAATTGTGGGCATGGCTATACGTCATCTGGCGACGAATTCCTTACGCGGTGACATTTTTATCGACCCCTGTGACCCCCCTCACCTGGGATCAACAAAATCAAACGCGCCTTTTTTTTCTCCGCCTCCAAACAACATTGGTTGTGCAATTTTCCATACAAAAATTATCTTAACAAAAAGAAAAACATATATGGTGCATAAGTCACATACACAACAAATAAATTTGAGTCAACATGCATGTATACACATATACTTCCATATATGTAGCATACAACAATAAATATATGACTGCTTATACAAGGTGTAACATAAGTATGTATCGGAATTGAAATGAAATATACTTTAAAGAATTCTGAACAAAGTTACAATAATATAGATTTCATTTAAACTCAATCTTTGATTTTTGCGTTAAAGTTAGAAAAATCTTCACTTTCAAAATTATGAGTTTATGAGTGTGTGACAATCTGTCAAAAATGAAAAACAGGTTAAATGAAAAGGAATGATTTTGGAAAAATAAAATAAAAAGTATTTAAAAAAATTAAGTTCTATTGATTTGTATGTATTTCTATTGATTATTTGATAAATTATAGCTATTTTTTGTATCAATATTAACAAATTTAATTAAAGGAGGAGTAATTAATATTCAAAGATGTTGTGCCTGCAGTACAGCACAATTAAAAACCAAACTTTTGTACCAATGTCTTGGCGTGTCTGAAAATTGGTGAGAATAATGTTTTCAGTGTCCCAAACCGACATGCAAAATCCGAGCTCGATTCTTAATGCGCATCAATAGGAAATAATTTTTTAAGTTGCTTTGCTGGCGGAGGTGCCAGGTTAAAAATGAAGAAATAAAAAATTAAGTACATTTTGCAGGAAGGTCTTCTCTTTCAAACTCTTCATTTTGAAAGTAAAGTTTTTTTTAACTTTAACACAAAAATCAAAGATTGAGTTTAAATAAAATCTATTATTGTAACTTTGTTCAGAATCCTTAAAAATGTATCTCATTTCAGTCCCGATAGATACTTATGTTACACCCTGTATAGGCAATATGTATCTAAATTTTGAAATCGTGTAATTTCAAAATTGTACGGATTTTTCACTCACCGACTCGAACAGTTTTTAAGGAGTATAACAGTACAGTATAAACACACACCTGGAACACAGCAAAAAGAGGAATTAATTAAAATTTGCTCGCACTTTTATCGCATTTTTTGTTGTTCAAAATAACACTCAATCGTGAGATATACGGCTCGTTACCAGAGTGGCGTGCCACTAGACAATTACACAATTTCTTGTATCATTTATAAATTTTCAACGCAACGAGAAAGTTTATGTTAATTTATAATAAAAAGCACGCTGTCTATATAATCTTTTCCATAATTCATCACGGTTTTATTTTATTTCAGTTTTTTTTTTCGTTCATTTTCCACGTCTTTCACTCACAAACGAAACAATATATTTCTTGCGTTTTACCATACAATTGTCTCGTAGTTCAACATTTATAGAACAAAAAAAAGTGCAACTGGTTTCATTTTCTCGCAATTTGTATAATTTGCTCGTAACGTTTCGGCTTGGCGATTGAATATAAAAAATACATCAAGATATTATACAGTCGCATATGAAATTGTTAATCAAAATGTTCGGTCGGTTTGTATAAATTTCATTCACCCGAACGTCAATGTTGAAATTGTATGATTCATTGAGTCGAATGTAAAAATTGCAATTCACTTTGTGAAAGAAATCGCTGATTATGTAAAAAAAAAAGTAATTAGGAATCATGTTCGTGTTGTTATACAATAATTCTTTCGCGAAAAAAAAGGTTACTCATTAGAACGTTTCTACAACTGTCGAGAATTATAATTTTCAATTACGCCAAAATTGTTGTAAACAAAGTGAAATTACTCACAACAAATTTCCGAATAAATCAAAGTTATCTAACTAAAATAATATTGAAAAAAAAATTATAGTTTCCTTCTAACAATCTTTTGAATCTCAATTGCAAAAATGTCATTTTTGTTCGACGAAGGAAAATTCAAATCACCGTTAAAAATTTGACCAAAAAAATTGGTTTTCTTCTCTGTGACAAATTTTTGAATTTCTCATAAAGCATACGAATGTCGGTTCAATTATTTCCTCGTCGCGGTCCCGCGGCTCAAGTGCATGGATTTATGTGTCGCGTATCGGAGCAAGCTTCGAACAATGCAGTATCAACGACCGGCTTTAAAGATATCGTGGCGCACGGCAACCGAACGAAACGTGACATGTCTTGAAAGGCGAGCCGTATTTCCATCATATAATGCATACGATAGCGTTTTCATGTCGGATGATTGGTGAACTTTGGCCGTAGTAAATGGAGAACCGGAAGCGCGCCGCTCGTGACGCGCGTCGGCCCTGCGGTACCAGAAGAGTTCGATTCTATAACTCCCGCGCGGGAGAAAGCGAAAGCTCGTGACACACGAACCGCGCCGCACTGTCACGTAGAAAGCCGTTTCGTGATGATGCGTCGCCCGATTCGCGCGCTCATTCGTGCGTGAGCTTCCCATTTGCAACCCCCTGAACCATCTTATTTTATCATACAAAACAACTGTAACCAAAAACATTTTAAATTTCCAAAGAGAAAAAAAATTAACAACAAATAAATTAATTGATTTTATTGTAAACGATCAAAATAATTATAGCATAGTTAGTATAAAAATTTATAGAAGAAAAATTTTCAGTTTTCCAAAAAACTTTTCATACGTTTTCATACATAAAGGTTACTTCTTTTTTATTACTTCTTTTGAGTATCAGTAATTATTCTAATTTAATTATTTTATATATATTCATATCAAAAATGTATATATGTATATTATGTATATATAATTGTGATATAATCATGAATTAATCGAAACCTCAAGAAAGTTAAAGAAAAAGAAAAATAATGCGCGAAAGATAAGAAACGAGAAGAAAAAAAGTGCAACACGGATACGAAAAAAAAAAAAAAGAAGAAGAAGTGCGGCATATAAATCAGGATTCGCCGATCGTGGCGCGGCTATCGCATTAGATCGGCGTGGTTCGGCCGTTCGATTAATAAATGATCGAAATCGGGTGTCGTTTGTTGCCGGGGCCGTCAAGATCGACGATTGGAAAACGTCGACTTTCGATTTTGATGTCCCGCGGCGAAAACACAATGCTCGCTCATTTATTCGTGGCTGCTTGATATGTAAACAATGCGACTGATTTTCACCGTTCGACGCTCGGTGCCTCTCCACAAGAGCAGATGAGATATGTGGGTTAAAATAAGCGGAAGTCGCGCGCTTCCCGGGCTTTTTCGGCCGGGAGAGAGAAAGTGCGCCACACTTTGACAACTGCATCTCGTTCGATTGTTTATTTGCGTATTGCAATCAGTTATCGATTTAACTCATAGTACTGCTACGCTTGTTCCTCGTGACGTGGAGTTATGTGCGGGCGACGCTGGCTGCGTGCGGTCCGCATCGACATATTTATACGCCCTGCATACAATTCTTTTCTTCATTTTGTTTTCGCTATTACGCACTGAATATCAAACATTCCATCTTCATCGGAATGTATATTCCATCACAATTCAAATTCACATCTGACGTCTCAAATTCGAACGTTGAATTTCAACTTGAATCAACTACAAAAAAACTTAACTCGGGTGAGATTTTGTTCTCAATTTTGTAGAATTGTTTTGTTCCATTCAACCGAGGCTCCGAGATCGTTTGACTTTTGGAGTGACAGTAAACAAATTTGAGGATTGCATAATGTAATGATCTTTTTTTTTATAACATGATTAATCTGTCAGTTTTGTAATAAAGAAATGATTAGGTCCTTTGATTGTTGACAGCCCGCGATGACTAAGACTTCGGAGTTAAACTACTGGCGACTAGGAGTAATGACTAAGAATGATGACTACTGAAGAGCGGATGATGACTAAGAGCAACGGGATTACCACCGATGACAACTGAGAACTGAATATGCGCCGACTGTCTGGGAACATATCTGGTCAATTGTGATGTGCACCGAGTCATAGTTCACCAAAGTGGAGATGTGAATGACTTATATTATAATCCACAGCTCTGAAAATTAAACTTATATATGACTCCATTTATGAATTTGTTCACACATATATAAGTGATTCAAATCAATATATCATATGTGACTCCATATATGAAACCGTATGTTTGAAAAATAAAATATTTATGTTATATATTGTTATACATATGACTACATATATGGTTGATATGGACTATATATGCTGTACTACTACCGAGTGGAGTTATATATTTTTTTTAGATTCGCCATGAATAAATTAATGGAAGGGACTGGCGTTTGTCATCAATCCGATGTCTCGCGAATTATCAGCCGTTTTATTGTAGCGAGTCCGCGATAACTGATGATTTGCGATGACTGGCCATTAATTTCCTTCCACCCGCGGCTCGCACAGAAATTTATATCATGGGTGTGCCTCGCTCGCGCGGCCGTTGCCGAAGGTTACACTTTTGTTCTGTTTGGCATTTCACGGTTTTATCGATAAAACAACAATCAATGCCACGAGATTTCGCAACGCCGCGGTTTATAATATCCATTTGTACCAATGCGGCGCTTACTAATTTCATACGCGACTTCCAGCGGTTGTTTCGCAAGCCGCAGAAGACGCCCCGCGCTAAATTGCATGTAATTATGAGTTGGCCCAATTTGTCAGCTACCATACCGATCAATCATGACGTCTAATTGCACGCCATTAATCAATCACTTAGACCGACTATTATAATTTAGACTAAATTGAAACTGAAAAGAAAAAAGGATAGAAAAAACGAAACGAAAAAAAAAGGAAAAAAAAATGCTAAAAACAAAAAGAAAAAGAGGTTGGATTTGAAATGTTAATTAAAATTGCGATGATGTAAGTTCGGTTTCTCTTTGGACATTAAGGGGCGTACTGGGAAATCGATCAATCTCGCATCCCAAATTTGCCTATGTGCAGATCCGCAACGGCTGCATAATTGCATAAAACAAAAAAAAATAAAAAAAAAACCCGATGGCCTCGCGACAAAGAAACATTATCTCACAGGAGGAAACTCCGGCAACTCAACGGAATAAACGCAGCGCGGCCCTCATCGCGGGAAAGTCGCAACTTTTCAGAGCCCCGTCTCGTGCTTCCTTCTTTGTCCGCACGTCTGCTCCATCGGTCTCCCCTTATCTGTCCGCATTTATCAGCTCTTAAATGACTTTTAAGACGTTTGCGTGTCTTTTTTTAGGACGTATCCGCGTGTATCGCGTTACGCGCAATATCACCGGTGAAAGTGTATATACATATATTTTGCTACTCCGGTGTATAAAAACGCGTTCATCATGCCCCGCCACACCGCGGTTGCAAAAGACACGCCTGGGAAATTGTTTTCTCATATTGACCCGCGATGATGACACATCACCAAAACCGAACAAAGGTTGGGAACGAAATGAGCTCTGAACTTAATTCAAAGATTGCACAAAAGTTTAATTGCAAAAACGCCGCCTGCGAACGTAAATGGGGAACAAAAACTTGTTATGGTGGAACATTTTTCAGTCAAACCTTTCGACTTAGCTTTCATTTATTTATTTACTCTTGTCGATTCAAAATTCAAAGTAAAAGTTATGTTACTAAAGTTGCTCTCATTAAAATAATTCTACAACTTATTTAAACAAATTACAATCACTTGTAAAGGTTTTTTTATGCATAAGCAAAAAGAAATAAGGTTTGAAATGCTCGTTACAAATGTTAGTATTCAAGTTGGACGGTGGTCAATCGTTTTAATTGAGTTGGTTCCGAAGATAAATGGAGGTTGACGATTAAACGCCATCCAATTAACGGGAGCTTAGGTACATAAAATTGGCCAAGCGTCTGGTGACGTGTTTGCGCCGAGATTATACGTAATTGCGATGTGTTTACTCGCGACGATTGATCAGCGCCTGGAACGTAGGCGCGCGTCATAAAATATACGCCGATCGTTGCGTGCGAAAGATCGTTGAGAGCAATCATCGTTTGTACAATAAACCGCGATTATACAACGGATAGTTCTGTTGAACCACATAAGAAGCGCCATTCAATTATACCTTTTGCATACGTGATCCTCAGCCACGCGATACCGTTACTGAATTCAATGAAGACAAAAATATTAATACTCGCTTACGGCTATCGCGTTTTATTTACGCTCATTTCATCGCGATGCTTTCAAGACGCGTTTATGTTATAGAAGAACGAACCAACCAAACGAAAAAAAAAAAACAAAAAGAATAGAACAAAAAATTTTTCATTGCTAGAAATCATTGCTATTTATGAGAGCTGCTGTTAATTGCCGATCGCATTTGATTTGTTTCGCTCAGTGAGAGGTTTTAGTTTTTTTTTCTTTTTTTTTTGTTTTTACTCCCAGACAAAAAGTCACAATAATCCAGACGGTCTAATTCGACTCAATTTATGAATCGCTAAAATTTCAATTGGTGTCAATTGAAAGACCCTGGACGGGGATCACGAAACAAATTGAAATCGCCGATACGATGAGAATGTCTGTGGTTTTGGCTCGGGCGAATAATATAGAAGGAAGTTGCAACCTTCAGCGAGTTGTTGACATCGAAAAGAAGTGTTTCGAGAGGTGAAATTTTTGATTGAAAAAGAAATCATTGGGTTTGTTTGGCGAGGAGAAGGAAGGAGGAGAATAAGAAGAAGAAAAAAAGGGGTACTCGTTTCGAGAGCATTTGAAAGTCGTGCATCATTTTACAATTACTCGGGCGAAAACTAAATCCAGCCCGGGCCGAATATGAAAGTGCTTAAGCTGGTCCTGAATGTGCCAATGAATACAAAGATGATCTCTGAAAAAGCAAGAGAGAGAAAAACGTCGTGGTACCAATAACGTCACGGCCAAAGATAGCCGCACGAAAGCGACCTCAAGGTCGGTTATCGGCGCTCGTCTGCGCTCCACTCGAGCGTTAGCCCGAAAGAAACGACAACTGTCACGTACTCGCACGTTGCCCAAACAGATATCATCTGTCATTTCACTGCCATTACTCTCATCTTATCTTAATCACGGGTCCGCTTTTTTCCCCTCTTCTCTCCCCCACTACGGGTTTTTTTATATCCGACGTAAGTTGGGAAAAAAAGTTCACCGAGAAAACGGTAACATAGTTTTTGTCTCAACAGTCCCCCAAGACACGAACCGTCAGAAGAATGACGTCGCAATTGACAACGTTTGAACTGATAATCAGTTGCTTATTGTCAAGACTTGGCAGCACTTCAATCATCCTGATTATACAAAAGCATTTTTCATCATTTCACAAAGACAATCTTTTATAACTTTTATCATTACAAGTTACGTATTCCAATTTTTAAAACTATTCAAGTTCCTTTTTTTTCATCACCAGATGGCTTTTTTAAATTTTTTTGAACGAGCGCCATCTGGTGACTAAAATCGTAATTGGCACAAAGATATCTTTTCATGATTTTGAAAGAGCGCCATCTGGTAGCCAAAAATTTTATCTAAACGAATGATTAAATTCTTTTTAAAAAGTTCGTTTCGTCGCCAGATGGCTTCTTTTAATTTTTTTGAACGTGCACCATCTGGTGACTGAATTTGTAACCGGCACAGCGATGGAACTGTTTTCATCGAATTCTTTCGAGCGTGGAAAATTTGTACAAAATGATGAATTCGTTCCAATTTCTTCCATGACTCGGAGCAATGAGGCCGAAGTTTTATCGGTCACGTGTATACCTAAAGCGACGATTTGTTGAGTGGTCGTGTTCGTGCGTCCGAATTGTCACGCGGCTCTCAGCGGTTCGCATGAGCTTGCGAGCGCGATAGTGCATAACGGGACGCGACGAGAAAATACGACGGCATCTGAGCCCTGTCTTAGATTGAAAGCGTGATCGAGGCATCAACTGTCAGGATTGCCTACGGGCACCTAATGCTGCGCCTATTTTGTCGTGTAAAAATCATCTTGTGTCAATAAATTATAACTACTCCTAATAAAAAAACCGACAGAAAAAAGAACAAAAACGCGTATAAATTTTATTGCAACTTCATTGCAACATTATCGGTGTCATTAATGGGGGACCAATTTATTAATTCATGCTTCTTGATTTCCAAACGACCTTGACTTACGAAACCACATTTTCACTTTGTGAAACTTCTGTAATCGGAGTTCCGGTTCCTCAAATTGAAATAACTTTCAGCGACTTGTCATTTCGATATTCAATTGGCACAGGACAAGGACACTCAAATGTTCAATAAAAAAAAAGGTAAATTGTTTTATTACTTTTGAGAAACAAAAAAAAACAAAAGATTTAAGTTTAAGAAAAAAAAGGTGGAAAATGTTTCTAACACGATCGAACAACTAATGATGATATCTTACATAACGTTTGCCGTTTGCACTCTCTCGCGGTCGGAACATATTTATCGCCGGCGTTTGAGTATACGGGAGATACAAAAGTGATGCCTTGTCCAGTCGTTGAAATCCCCCCGGTGAACTCAAATTTTCCACGGCATTCACACATCAAGTCGCGCCGAGAGTTGTCTTGCACAAGATGTTTATTACTTTCGAGTAAACGTAAACGTTTCGCAAAATGGACGTGTTCTCGGCGCAATTTTACAAGCCGTGACATTAAAAACAATAAAATGAAAACTTATTCCCATCACATGCACTAAATTCAATTTAATTGAATAACCGAAACAAAAATGACAAACAAAAATAAAAAAAGAAAGATACAAAAATTCTTCCACCGGGTCTAATTATTTTTTACAGGCAAAAATTGTGCTATGTTTAAAGGTTCGAACTTTGCAAAGAGATGGGCGGGAGGGGGGGACGTTGTCATTTTACGCGAAACAAAACGAGCTGGATTTATATTCCAAACCAATTACCAAGCGCTGACAAATAATTAAAGTAGCCGAGCACTCTAAACGTCCAATTATCCGGTTGCGCGGTTGCATATTGATATGAACATTTGTATGCAGCCGAGCGAGCGGATAAAACGCAGGCGAAACTTGTGTGCACACACTCTCGGTCCGCCGGATTCGTTAGAGGTTACCCACATTATGTCGGCGAAGAGCGCTTAGATTGACTTCGTGAGAGCGCACGCGGTTTGTCGACCTACGCCATCGCGATGCGGATTGCGACGCGATAAATCGTGGTCATTTGTTGCGCCGATCGCGTGTCAATCTCCTCACCCCCGTCGTTCGCTTGCGCAACGCAGATTCGATGCTTTAACAAATTACGTCACGCTTTATTTGACGACGTAGGCGTTGCGCGCGAAAAATTATACCCGCGATCGACACACGTTTAATTACCGCGATCGCTAACGATCATTCTTCGCGTAAATGTCATGCGTACACGCCACAGTTTAGCCACGGACAAAACATTTTTATTATCCAATTTTATTATTGTCATCATTTATCAAACAATCCTTGCTCAACTCAATTTCGCACACACCATCATTTCTTTTTTTTTTTGTTATTCAACTTTGCAGAAATTTCACAAAGTTGAGACACCTTCGCTTTGATGCAATCTTCATGCAGATTTCATGTCAAGTTGTTTTTTTCAAATTCGTCCAACTTTTCACTAGTTGGAATAAATCTCCATGTACAATGAAAAAACAGCATGCAAATTTGCAAGACAGGAAAAAAAAAGAAAAAAAATCGATCAAGTTTGTTTGATAGATTTATTTTTTAATTTAGAAGTTTTTTCTGCAAATTTTTTTATTTATAACTTTTTTTTTCAAGTAGAAAGAAACAGATGAGAATGTTGTAAACGTTGCACAACGTGCGGCAGGTTGGGTTATGTATGAACGGTTACATTTTGACGGTGTGGGTGTTGCGAGCGAAATTTATATCCAGATGCAGACTGATTTAAATGTGACAATTCCAGTCAATTAAGTATGCTAACGCACCTGAATATACCGGAGAGAGATGGCGCGAGGCTGATAGAATTCAACTTCAGCCGGTGCCGAGCGCGGAGAATGCGCGAGGGATAAGAGGGTCGGAGTATATATATAGTATATACAGTATATATATACATGGGACAAAAATTTTGCCCGTCTCGAGTTACGACGGCTTTTAATTAGTTTGCAAGATGCCTGAATGGGCTCGGATTGTCGGTCCGCTGGCCACGCGTTTGACATACGCCAACGTCCGAACGCAGCTTGTTATTGATTTGACAGTTTTTATCGATCTGTGCTATTAATAATGATACAAACATTTTAGATCGCTCAATGTTTTTTTGAAAACAAATTTAAGAGCCATCTGGTGGTGCAACTGAGAACTAACATCCATTGATTTTAATTGTCGCCCCCCTGATGGTAAAAGTTGGAACTACAATCACGATAGAAATTAATAAAACTTTGATGGAACTAGAAAAGCTGTTTAATTAATAATTGTTGAAAGGAAATGTAAAAGCCATCTGGTGGTGAAATTAAGAATCATCATCCTCCATTTTGAACTTTCTCCCCCTGGTGGTACGAATTGGAACTACAACCATGATAAAAATAGATGAATCTTTCACACCTGGTGGCTTTTTTCTTTTGAGGGAAACAAAATTTATTCAAACTCGTCATCTGTAAACAAATGGCATTGAAAGTTTGGATGGTCGTCAAGTTGAAATTCTTTTCCCTGGGATGACTGGCTGAAAGTCGCGCATAACCCTAGACTTTTGATCTTTTTGTCTCGAAATCGGTGTTTAATTTAATATTTTTTATGGACCGATTTGGAAAGAAGTGGGTCGTAGCCCGGAATTCGCGTAACAAAATCGAAAGGCGGACATAAAATGGTCGAAATTCGATCAGACCTCGGGGGCGATAAATCACCGCGGTGTATTTATAGTTCACATACCACCAGGCAAAAGTTATTTCAATTATAAAAATGTGAGAGACCATAAAGTTACGCAGGTGCAAGCAACCGTCACAGAGAGGGAAAGACTGTGCATTGTCTCGCTCCACGACCAACGCGGCATCCGCGCCGAATTCGAGATACTCGTATTCTCAACTTGAAACGCACAATTTTTTTTTCTTTTTTTTTTTTTTTATTAATATAAGTTTTTGGAATTTCAAAATTGGCTGAAATTCCTTCTTTCGTCACCAGATGGCTACTTATAATTTGTTGAAAAAGCGCCACCTTGTAGCAACATTTTAAACTAAAACAATTACAACCTTGGCTTTTTGTGACGATTTTTTTAAACTGCGTCATCTGGTGGCTAGAATTGTAACTAACACCACCATGAAGTTAAAACACTTAAAATCTGTAGGAAATGAAGTTAAAAAAATACAAAAAAAAATCCATCGTTGAATTAGTTCCAAGTTTCACCGCCAGATGTGGGAGTTTGGACATTCGAGTCAAGAAATTGGTTCTTTATGATGAAAGATCATATTTGGACAAATTCGAAATCTCAAGCAGAAAATGTGTATAGATTGAAAAACACGGCGCGTATAATGAAGCGAGAAAAATGAGTGGCGGGCCGACGAAAGTGGACCATCAGATGGGCATCAGAGAAAAGCCCCGGCGGGACAGGGCATTGTAATTGCATAACAATCGGGCGATAAATTTGCAACATCATGTAACGGCGTGGCAACTTGCACGGTTATTTAAATAGTTGTATAATAAGATAGCCCGAGCTAAATTTCGCGTAAAATATTGCTCGGCTGCTGCCATCAGGCTCTCGGCAAAGTTCAATGTTGGCGCTCGTCTGAAAAATCGCCGAGATGGCGCCAATGCGGCGAAAGACCTATCCGCTGGTATCTGCCGGTGTACCTACATGCATTTCTTGTGCACTTGGACGTGTACGCCGCGCCCCTCCGCGCCGGCTGCATCCTGCTAGATTTTGCATCGATCCAGTCTCCGCGCGCGATGTCAATATCAACTTTTTTTTTTATGACTTTCTGTACTCCCCAACGCAAAATTTCATTTATAACCGTGAAATTTTAATTCACCGGTTAACAAGAAAATGTACAGGAATTTTTTGCAAAACATCTGAGCAATTTGAAAAAAAGGAAAGATGAAAGAGAAAGTACAATTTTTTATTTATTTTTTTGTCAATAGGTTCATTCAAGTTGTTTCTGCTGTAAAATTGATTAGCCGGGCATGTAATTTTGTGACCAAAAAGTGATGAGAGAGAGAAAGAGAGAGAGATTTTGAAAGAATTTGATGGCCGTTTTAGATTCTTTTGTGAGGTGCAAATCCCCTAGTCTGTCTGAATGGCACAGTTTTTTTGACTTTTAATGCATACCGGCGACTTTTTAAGTGCCATTCTAAGGCGATGAACCGGCGGCCCCGGACATTTCGGCACAGACAAAAAACGAAGTCGCCTGACTTAACTCAGCCAATATTAACTATCCATTAGACTAACTGCACAAAGCAGATGGTCTCCTTTGATCCTCTTTTTATTATTTTAAAATTTGAAAACAAAAAATCATTTTATTTTTTTTTTGACATTAAATTTTTGTTTTCTATATTTTAAATCTTTTAATTCTATTTTTGTTTGTTTTTCAATTGTAATTTTTGTCTGTTATTAAAATCCTACAAC
Source organism: Trissolcus japonicus (assembly GCA_030522925.1). Taxonomy (NCBI): domain Eukaryota; kingdom Metazoa; phylum Arthropoda; class Insecta; order Hymenoptera; family Scelionidae; genus Trissolcus; species Trissolcus japonicus. The sequence goes on along the minus strand of JAPYZS010000206.1, from coordinate 39,056 downwards.
CTAGTCTAATTTGCGGTCACTGATAAAGAAAATGAGAAGAATTTACAACCGCACGCAGCAATATTTATTGTCGATGGAGAAAAAAGTCGATTGAATTCCGTGCTATCGCGTAAAAGCATCGGGTGTGCTCACCTTTCGCTTTCGCGTAAATGCGATCTCGCGCGCTGCTTTTGTGACACGAAAATCCGCGTTAACGAAAGTGACAAGGAATCGTCGCGTCCCACTTTTTTCGGGTCAGAGTTAACGCCGATCCGGGGCTACGCGGAACGAATCCTGTCTGCCGGTCGTGTTTCACCGGCCTTGAGAGCTCGAAAAATATCCTTGCGCAATTTCCTGAGTCGAACAAAAAAAAGCACTTATCGTAGCCCATTTTATTCTTCAGCGAACAAAATTAGTTTCAACTTGAAAGAAAAAATATAAATAATTGCAAAATCAAAACAGGTACAAAAATTATTATTAAACCAACTTGTTATTAATTAACAAATGTGTAAAAATAAAGTTTTTAAACTGAACAATTGAAGATGGAGAAAAATGTTCTTTTTCAACCTGTCATGCATTTTTTACGTTGTTTTTTTGTTATTTAGAAATATAATTTTGTTGCACAATTTGCGTGGAACATTTCAAAGGTAATAATAAATATACAACACGCAGGACTATATAGGCCATCGATTTATCTCAGACGCATACCACAGACCGGATCGCTACCGGCGTTCCTCATCCGAGGGAGTCAATCAAGCGGAATGTATATATGTGCGCGAGGACAGACCAGTCCAATTGAATGGCAGCTGCCATTCAGCCGCAATTCTGCTGGTCTGATCTTTTGCGATGATAAAAATGGATTCTTGTTTTTGCGAAAAATTTCCTATCAAACTTGCTCGCGAAGATCTCGCAATTAGCGAGTGTACTTTACGTTTCATTGATTAATTACTCGATCTAGTTGACAATTAGACCGAGTTTCTTAAAAAAAAAGAAAATAAAAATGTCATTGTCTCAGTTTTTATTTCAATTTTTTTCAAAACCCTTTTTTGAAAACAGAAAAAGAATCATACCACAAAAAATGTCGCAAAAAAATTTTTTTTCAAGTTGTAATAGAAAAAAGTGTATAAAAAATAACGAAAAATTTTTTTTATTATTTTAAGAAGTTGAAAAAGCGACACCCGTTACACTCAGAATGGCTTCTGTTGGGTCTAAGGGTATGGATGCCTTACTGGTGCACGAAGGTAAGTCACACCACGTGCTTTATTTACAGCTGTAACCCGCCTGCATCGCTGTGCTGGATACCAGAAAATATCCTTTACCGGACGATGAGGTCACTGTCGTGTCGGGCTCATTTTAAAGCGGCGGCGAAGCCTGAGGAGAATTAACAAAATTCAGGCGTAAAGATTGCTATCGCGGATGTTACACATCAAACTCCAGCCGATAATTATAAAAGCGTCACGAACGGCCCGACCGAATAAGTAGCCGATGTATCTTGTATTATCCACGATCAAAATTGTAAGCAGCCGAATTTGTAAATTCCCACCTGATGACAAAACTTGGAACTATAAAATCGTCAATTGAACATTCCAATTGAATTTGAGTAATTCCAAATTTTGTCACCAGGTGGCAGTATCGATTTTTTTGTAATTAACATGAAGAAAAATTGTGGAACCAAAATGCCAATTCTTAACAATGAAAAAGTTCAAATTTTTGCCGCACTTTGCAAAAAAATATCAAAGAATAGTTGACAAATATGGAAAACAACTGAATTAGTGGATTCCCCCTGGTGGAATAATTTGGTACTAATAAATGACGAGGCTTAATGAATGGTTAGTTTCGAAATTTTCACACCAGGTGGCGTAAAATCAAAATAACCGGGAAAAAATGTGAGTAAAAAGTCGTAGATTGGGAACAAACGAGAAAAGTGGATGTTTTTGCGTACCCAGTAACCTATGTAAAGCTTAGCCACCTACATACGTGGGGATCGTAAGTTTACATACCAGGATGCATCTTGCATGAATATATGTATGTATTGACATCGTAAACCGCGCGTAAAGGCGTGTTCGCCGGGGACTGTGAACATCGTCCGAGTGCTTATAATATATTTTATATATACACTTGATTACGCGCTGTCCCTTCTGTATAAGGGCACGGAATATATACGCCGTATACATATATTCATGCACCACGTACGCGCGGAATAACGTCAGTCGCGCACCGTGCAAATCTCGCACAGAATAAGGCAAAGCACGCCACGTAACCATATACAGATGATCCGTCGCAAAAAAAATCGTTATTGGCGCTCGATGTTATATTTCGTTTCGGAAAAAATCCAAAAATCTAAAAAAAAAAAAAAAATGAAAAAAAGTGTGCCGTCCATTGATGCGAATGAAAATACGGGACAATTTGCATCGCTCGTAAAGTAATTCCACCCTCTTAGTGGTAATCACAGTTTTTAAAGGGATCGGCACAGAGCGTAACTGTAAAGACGCCTTACAGTTAGGCTTTCTCACACAAATTCGCGGAAATGATTTCAATAAAAGCCCGTGTGCGGCTCCTCTCTGCAATCGATCGGATTGTAATTCGCGCTTTATCACGATCGCGAGAGCCTCTCTCTCGCGAGACGCTCCAACGACATTCGGCCATTTTTACACGCACGACCGTATATAAAATTGTTTCGTGCAATTTTTGCCCCCCTCTCTGGCGCCGTGTGTATACTTCCATAGAATATTTTATCTTGCCACTAAACCACTAACAGGTTCTGCGAAGGTCTCGCGCGCAACGCGCCGACTTAACGAAAGTCACCGCCGTAAGAAAATCCGAGGGATTCCACCATATACATACTTAGGCGTTATTATGCTCGGGTCTCTCTTCCACCAATCGGCATTCGGTCCCGTGCATAATACCAGTCGCCCAGACTCGCGTCTCGCAGTGCAAGGACGTACGCAATGGAAACCAACTCCGATGTCAACTCAAACTTTATAGTCAGAAACAATTTTCTCTCTCCGAATCGTCGTGTGCTTTTAATGCGCGACAAATTATGACCAAAAAAAAAACTTTCATTTTTTACAGTTAGATATGAAAACATTTGAATTTATGATTCGAGGATGAGTCCCATAATTAGTACTTGAAAAAAAAAGTATTTTGCACTGGGGTTAAATTTTATTTGGCCAACGATTATTTTTTAATTCTACTTAGAATGAATTTTTTTGCAATTGTTTAATTGACGTTTTATTAGATTACAATTTGCAACATCTTAATTGAATATTTGAATTGAATTAAAATTCATTACTAATCTGTAAACTCAGATTGAATTAATTTAATGAAGTTCAGATAAATTAAGTTTAATTTATTTAATTTATTAAAACAAAAGTTAAAAGGAATTTTTATGGTTGTCTGTTACAACAAGCTAAAGGCTGATGATAAATAAATAATTAAAAGAGGTCGACACACCTGACCTTATCCCGAGCCACCTACTTCTGTCCAACCTATCAGTTGTGTTCTGCTTCTGTCTCGAGAAAAGGAAGAGGTAAATTATTCTCGGTGCGACGATTTTCCGCAGGATGCCCCTGTCTCTTAAAAATTGTCCGCAAGCAATTGCGCGCACCGACGAACGGGAATATTAATGGCGAAATGGGTTATTCGGATTGTGCGCGACGAAGGTTGACCGGCTAATAAACTACTGAAGCAGTAGCACTAATTATAAGTAGCATCGAAGCTTGAATTTAAATCTCTCCCGATAAGAGAGAAATAGGAAGAGATAGACATCGTTCAAAAAATTTTTCGCATTTTTTTCTATCAGTTTAACCATTCTCTCTCTATCATTTACAAAAGAAAGTTTGCCAATTTTCGTTTTGTTTTCATTTCCTGTTCTTTTTCTTTTTGTTTAATCGCGGCGTTTTAATTTACAGCGTTGTGTGACGCGCGGAAAAATTTAAATACCGTGTGACGAGTCAAAAGTCAATTAGCCCGCAGCAATGAACTTGACACATAAATAGAGGCAGCGTCGACAAAGCAACTACACTGAAATAACTCACTGTCACTGGGCAATTTGCTACTAAGCTGGTTATAATAACTCCACACTCTTTTCCGACTATACAATGGCACACACGGTGTATGACTAAACTTTATATAAATGCCATACATATTGAAACGGGGCGTAAATATATGCCAACCGAATTTTATTGCCTCGGTCGTAATATAATTTTATACGTAATAACACTCTAATGAGACGCAATCAATAGTCAAGAAATTATATACGTGTTTACGTTTCGTAACATTTCTTCAAATCTGAATATTATGCCGGACAGTAACCATCGCTAACGTGTATTAATTGGCGCTTATAAGCGATCGCGTATTTGGAATGGTGAAAAGACGAATTTTAAATATGCGAGGCCGGAAACTTTTCTCGGGAGCCCAGGTATGAAAAGTGTCCGAGGGATTTTTGAAAGCAGCTTAACATGTTGCTCGGTCGATTTGATTTTGAGTTCTTTTATATTTTTCTCTCTTTTTTTCGCAGTATTAAAGAGACGCAAGTCAAGTGTACAGCCGCTCCCGTGAAGAAAGAGAATGAGCCAGTTCTGTAAACGGCTGAAATAATAATAAGAGGCATTTGAAATGAATCTCGTCTGATGATTTTTCATTGTGCGCGCCGGAGCAACCGGACGGTAACAAATTATCGCCACTTTGGGATACCGATTTCGAGATAGCACCGATTTTTGAAACCGTGTAAAATGCTAATGATCGAAATTGAAAGATAGAAATGATACTGATGAAATTAGATGTTTTCATAGATATCAGAGAGGCTCGAATTTTTTTTTACTTTTAATGGAAACGGAAAATTTTGTTGACGAGAGCGCTCATCAAACATTCAACGTCATCTCCCGGTCGTCCGAAAATTTTAAAATTCATTTAATAAACTTTCGGTAACGGTATTGTCCAAGGCCTCTCGTCGAATTTCCAATGAATGAAAAACAAATAAAAGGAAGAGATGAAAAATCGAATGGTCAAACAGTTGCGTTTCCCAAACCTTTTTTGCAATTCAACGAAATCGAAAGAGATAAAGGAGATTCGGAATTCAATATATGTATACCGATCTTTTGCAATTTTACCGAGGCACTTAAAACAAATCGGCTCGGAGCTTTTCCATTGGGAAAGTCGAAACAAAAAAAGTGCGCTAACAAATCAAACTGTCGTCCATAATCAGCTAGCCGGTATAACGAAATAATTCGGACCGATTTGCTGGGATATAATTCGATCGAACAATTCAATCGGTCAAATTCACGAGACGACTTTCACATGATTGGATTTGCATAAGATTGTCCGGCTGGCGAAAAGCCACGAGCTCGCATTGTCTCCCCCGCGCTGGACGATGGCGCAATATCAGGTGCGTGACTAATGTCATCGCCACGCCGATTTATCGGTCGGACGCGTGTATACGTACGTCGCGCAAATAAAACGAAAAATCTCATGCGATTGCGCAACATGGTTCTTTTCTTCTTTTTCTTTTTTTTTTTCCTTCAATTAGCCCGGATTTTTGGTCGCTCTAGATAAATCGCATTTTTATGTCGACCAGCCGTGACTAATTCTAATGACTCATCTAGATCCGCGCGCTCCTGGCATCGTATCGTTTGAAAGTCGCGAGCGATCTTGTCGGGTTCAAGAGTTTGTCGCCCGAACGATCTTGACCTGTACTTTTACTTCGTCGTACGTGAAGATTTCGTTTGATGATGCCTGAGATTATAGGCGTAATAGTTATCGGGTAATTAAGATCGCTTATATGTCATGCAAATAAAACTCAGACCGCCTTCTAACCATTAAAAATTTTACATCCTAAGTTAAATAATGACTACGCAGGTTACCGATCTTCAACGATTTTTTTAAATACTTTGTTCAGTAATTAGACGAAGTTTGTTCATAAATGATTTTCAAAAAATAACTTTTTTAGACATTAAAATATCAAGTTTTAGAAAAAAAATTTAAACGATATTACCGATTTTCATAGAAATAGCTAAAAATTATATGCAAACAATTAAATTTAGTTTGATCTGAAATAATTATTTAGGCAGTGAAGAACAATAATTTTATTTTTAAAAATTAAAAAAATACTGATCTTTAGCGATATTTTGTAATACTTCGTTCAGTAATAAGTTAAGAGTTCAGTTTATAAAATAATCTTAAGAAATAAGTATTTTTAAGAAATTAAAATACCAATTCATATAAAAAAAGTTACCGATCCTTACCGATTTCTCATCTAAAATACCTATAAATCATTAAAAAAAGGTTTAACCCACCAGATGTGGTTCGATCTAAAATTGTTATTCAAGGTTACAACAAAAATCATCGACATTTACCGATTTTTTTTACCGCAAAGTTTTGACAAGGGAAAAGTTGTTGATTAATTATGTGTAGAGTTTCAGTCGAAGGCGACGAAATTTGTTTTCGGAGATAAAACAATAAGAGTGGAGATGATGAGAAAAAGTTGAAATTCAAGTTTTGTTGAAAGGCTGTCGAACAAATGTTCGGACCTCGTTCGATTTTGTTCGGGGGGCGACCGCTATGAAAATTGATCGCCGGTGTCGCTTGTTTTCTCGGTTTTAAAGGTATCAAAACACTTGAGGACTGGTAGAGGTGGAATCAATCATAATGCGCGCATTTCAATCAAAACCCGCTATGAAAGCGGAAGTGGTTTTTACTGTTACTCCGTGGCGCTAAAAAGCAGGGTTCCAGTTTTTCGAGTACGGCAGCCTGATTAACGGCGCGGGTCCGGAAAATCCAGCAAGCCAATCGGGAAACGATTCGGTTCGCGGAATTGTTTTGCTGATAAACGTTCGTACACTAAAATGCTGAATTTATTGGACTGAATAGAACGAACAAAAAAAATGAAAGAAAGGAAAGGAATGGAAACGGTCCGTGTGTTTCTGGAAAGCAGAAACGAGTTTTTCCTCCCGGGTGATCATCATCACGTTATAAAATTTACTGCCAAACTTTATGTTGTGCGAATAAATAAAGATCACAAAACGAAAGTGAAAAAGCCGTCGGGCGGGATTTCTGGATCGACGTTGCGCACAAGCGAAAATAAAAAAAAAAAGAAAAAAGAGACCTTTTAAGTAGAAAGTTTAGCAAGACAATGCGAGCGTCTTGGAAAACAGCATCGCCCTTCAAGGCTCATGTTCGAGAGTGTGAGAAAATTCCGAAACAACCGAGCTCTAACGGTACGCGTCGCGGTCAATTTGCCGGCACGCAGTGCTCGCGAATTCGTGATATTCACAATTATAAAAAGGGGGTAGGAAGAGAGGGGGAGGGGGGATACGAATCAAGAACGGACCTCGTAAAACTAACCGGCTTGCACTTCAAAGCTGACGCTCGTCTTATCAGCATTTAATCGCACATTCCTGGAAATTGATTACACAATCGCGCAATTACGATGCGCGCGACTTTTAGGGCCTTTGAAAAGCGATCGAGGAAAAAAAAAAGAGACACCTCGTAAAATAAACTTAATAACTCTCTAAAAAGTTCATTTTATAGTCCAACCGAGAATTTGTAAGGGGAAAAAAATTGAACGCCTAATCAACATATATTTATAGTTGTCTGATTCATCGTTGTTACGGATCTCACATTTTTTTTTTCTTTCCGAGTTTTCATGACCATTTTGTTTTAATTTTTTTTTATCAATTTTTTTTCTGTTTATTCTATTTATTTTTAGTCCGTTTAGTTAATTTTTGTTTTATTTCTTTTTCAGAGGAACAGTTTAGCTTTCGTGCAACATTTTGACGTGACAATTTGTGCTTTCTCGTACACAACCGTTGGACGGATCACAACCAAAGGAAACGCGCTATTTTTACGTAATGGACAAAGTCGCAGGAGAATGAACGGAATTTTCACATTTTTCTCCCCATTCAACGAACGAGGAACTACGCTGCGAGAGCAAGTTATTCGGTAATCATACTTTTCCATAATGTTCATTGTGTGTTTGATTACAGAGGCTGTTTATTTAATCGAGTTATGTATCAGAGTTACACAGTCTATCAAAATGCACATGGTTTTGTCTACTGTACCATTATTTGTCATTTTCAAAAAATTTTTTACATTTAAAATTCAAACACATTTTAAACTTCTAACAAACTCTGAAAACGTATTTTAAAACTTTTCACAGGTTTTTAAACTAATGTCAATTTTTTTTGTTTCACTTGAATGTCTATTTTGGATCCCCAAAAATGTTTTTAAACATCTACTAAAACATAATTTGGACGTTAGTTTGTGATTTACAACAATATTTTTGTTAAGATTCCATGTTTCTTCATCGCCAACTGAATGTTTTCATCAAATACCAAAAGCTTATTTGGAGCTCAGTCTGGAACGTCGCAGAACTTCCCGCACAAGTCTTCCTTTCATGCTTTTCAGGTGGCAGGGCAAGTTTTCCATGCACTTGGTACCGATGCCTAAGGCGTGAGAAACGCACGACCGTCCCGGTTGGCAATGTTATGTCGCTAATTCGAGTGACGAAAATTGGTCTGGCATTTTAATCCGAGCTCAATCAACCTGCAAACCTCTCCACTTTGTGATACCGCCAGACTCATAAGAAAATCTTCCTAGTTGCCTGATCACTTTTTTTCCTTAAACCACCTGCTAGGCAAGGTGCAAGTCTGAACCGGCACCCCTTCGCTAAACCCCATCCACCTGATCGAAAAAAAACACAAAAAAAAAAGAAACAAATTGCAATCCCAAAACTAAAATTCAAAAGAAATTCACATTTAAATTTAAGAACACTTGTTGAAATTTTGTTTTCAAAATTGTTGCTCGCTCTGACTTTGATTCGTCATAAGAAATTGAATCTACCTTAGTATGTTAGATGACACCTGTTGATTTCGCACCGTTCGAGCACTCGTGAGCAAAAAATCCAGGGCTCTGACACATTAGATCACCAGCACATACAGTTTGGCTTCGCAATCATCCGATGATCGCGCGGCCATTCGGACACATATCGCGCGATTATCACCACAATTTCGTTGCCTACTCGGGGGCTCGTTTCGGACGCGTCATTTTCCGCCCGATTGAAAGGTCCGAGCGCTTGCCGCCTCGACCGAGCACCGCACCGCAACTGGATAGTCAGCCGACCAATCGAGACGCCGAGTGGCGCTCCCGAGCGCCGCCGATCGCCCCCGAGGCTGGCCGAGCGCTTACGAAGGTCGCGCGTGGTAGGACCCGATTGTCGACCGAACGACGGCGAACGCGCGCGTGCGCCCCCGAGAACGCCCGAAGTCCTGGAATGTAAGCTGCACTGCAATCGGCGGGACCAGGCTGCTCTAACAACGAGAGATGCCCTCCCCTCCTGTCTTACCTGGTCCCCCGACGTCACCGCGGGCCAAATTATTCTGTTGGTTTTTGGCGACTTGTACCGATTAGTTACCGATCTTTAACGATTTTTTTAAAAAATTGTTACGAACGGGTACAGAGAGAGAGAGAGAATAATTTATAAATTATTGTTTTGGTAAGTAAAATATTTATAAATAAATTGATGTAAGTTACCGATTGTTACCGATCTTTCACAAATAATTTATTATAAAACCTGGTAACAAGAGGTTGAGTTATAAATTATAATTTTCTTGCAGAAATATTGTCAAATAATTTGAGTTAAGTTACCGATCTTAACCGATTTCTTTATATTAGTTCATCATAAACCGGTAGCAATACTTTGATTCATCACTGATTTTTTACCAATTTTCCTGTCATGAGCGTCTAAGAAATGTTGGCAAATATTCGATTCTTCAATGAGCTTGTTTTTCATGAAATTAAAATCCAAGGCTAATACAAAGATTACCGATCTTTATCGATTATTCGACAATAGGTTGATGGTATTTGTAATGTTAATATTATGGTGGTAAAAGTTTGAATCATAAATGATTTTGTATTCAAAAAAATTCATATGAAAAAAAACTACCGATCTTTACCAATTTTTATCATAAGAATTTTCATAAAACGCAAAACTTTTATTATTCGATGAGTTTGTTTGACGTTAAATTAAAATTCAAGGTAAAAGATAAAATTCATAAAAAAAATAACCAATATTTACCGATTTTTCGAAAATAAATTGAACAAGTTTTTAAACAAGTTGATGACCTATTTTTGTATCTTTTTTATATTTCATTTTTTATAACTGGTGTCAAATATTTACGGATTTTACTACATTTTTACTTTAAAAAATTGTTTTTAAGAAAGTCTGAATAAAAACAATTAAGGTACAAACAAAGAAAACAAAAGATGCAATGAATAAAAAAAGAGAAGATAAAAAGTTTGATATAAAGAGACATATTTGGGATGAAAAGTGTACGTTCCGAGTTGAAATTAAAAGTTTAATTTCAATTTTTTCACTGTCGTTATTCGATGCGGGTTATATAATTTTAAAACATAATCATTAATGTCAAAGACAAGAGCGTAAGCGAACTCTTTTATGGTATGCTCGATTAAATGTTCAAATACCGCTTAACCGAATGCTTATCACGATTTCTCCTTATGCGGAACCGGAAATATTCGCGCCATTCTAGCTATTACCGTACTGTGTTTTTCACGTATCTTCAAACTGCCTAATGTGTTTTCCAACACATTTTTGCTCGGCCAAGAAGTATTTGAAAATTCTCTCACGGGTTTCTTGTTAAGAATTTTCGAGCCTTTATTTATCCCGTTTATAAAACCCTGAGAATTTCAGGTCTCATCCCCCCTCCCCTCCTCTTTTTTCACCTAAACAATTTTGCACTTAATTGGATAATTTTTGAAACCCCATAAAAGAATAAACTCCAGTGGAATATACATTTGTCTTTTTCATTCTCATTTTTTATTCTCATTTTTTATCATTATTTTTTTACCATTTTTTTTTATTCATTCACATTTTTTATTTTCATTTTCGCTTTCATCTAAGCTCGTCAAGGAGAATCTGCGGTCAATCTGCGGACAGGAAAGCGCACCCAGAACCCGAACCGATTTCTGCGAGATTGGCTCTCTCGACCCCTGATCTGCTTTTTTGGGGTCCCCGATTTTTGTTCCTTCCTTTTTCAATAAACCACGATATTATATCCTTATAGGTCCACGCGATGGAAAGTAACGTTTTCGATTGCCAGGCCGGGGATTGTTTGTCCGGCCCTTTTGTGCCTTTTGTTATCCGTCAAGAACCCGTATTTATCCGGTCCCCCGGCACTTTTACTTTTCCATAATTAAATTCTCATTTTTACCCCGACGGTCCAGAAGAAAGTGCGAAAATGCTTTTTTCTCCTCCTCCCCTCCTTCTTTGGCCAGTTTTCGAATAAAAAGAAACATACCGACAAGCAAATCTTTGTTTTTCATCTTTGCCAATAACTCACGAAGGACGGCATTAAAATGCAAATTTATGTTTACGTAGATAATCTTTTGTACGCCTCTCTTTTCTCTCGCGGCGCGGCGCGTTTCGTTATAATCATTGTTTTTGTTTGGCTTCCAGCAATTGAGCATCTGAGCCGCAGCACATTGTTTACGAAACCGGCGGGACGATTATTTCGCAACGACCCGAAGCGTGACAATATAATCGTCCGCATAGACAAATTTCGCTTACACCTCATTTGGCCGCACGTCCGCCCACGACGCGACCCGATCCCGCGTATGTTAATGACACTCGAATGTTACGGTTACGTGTCCCGACACCCATGCGGCGCGCGACTCTTTCACGCTCGATTTGTCATCGTGTCTTTGACCAGGTTTCCCACTTTTTTTTTCTCCCCTCAATGTTGTTTTTTTTTTTATTGCCTCTCTTTTTTTTCTTTTTCTTTTCCTTTGGACTTGATGCGTCCGAGATCAATAAGAACTCGGTTACGAAAACACAAACCGAAGTCCGCAATATCTCTGTCGCGCTGATCTTTTTGTTTCCCCCGATGTGCACACTTTCTTTTATTCCACGGCTTTTGTGTACTTTTCGGTGACCCATTTTTCGTTTTCGCCTTGCTACAGTCTCGGAGCCGGCTTGCACAATCCGAAAAACCGCCGAGTGGATTAAAATCAATCACGTCACGCAGCTCGTTTTGTTTCGATTCTAAATAGCTCTCTTTTGTCACCTCTTTTATTGAAGCTCGAGACACGTTGAGCAAGTGATTTTCATGTTTTGCAACAACATGGGGGAGGATTTTTTTATGGTTTGCATCGACATTTCCTTTCAGCTCGGTGAGATTAAGACTTAATTCCTTTTTTTTTGTTTTTAAACGAGGAAATGTTGGCCAATCATAAGGTGATGACGAGTCAATAAAAAAAATTATTTCCATTTAAAATAATTTGTAAACGTTTAAGAAATTGGATAATGGTTTTCGTTTTCTATTTTATTTTTTTATAATGAAATATTAATTAAAAAAGAGTTTTTTTTTTCAAGCAAAGATAATTTTGCTGCAGGTCAATTGGGGTAGCAATATGAAGAAACATTAAAAAATGGTCCTAAATTGCAAATGAAATTTTCTTAATAAACAAAAGTCATCAGCGGACTAAATGGGTTAATCATGAATATTCGCCATAAATGTTGGGACATTGAAATATGTTTTCCGCGATGGAAATTAACTTCTCAGACGTCAGAAATTCGAACGGAATGAACTAATAAAATGTGCGTCGCAAAATCTCTGCGGGACGATTGTAATCGAGAACGTTCATCCGAATTAGAATGTAATTAATTTTCGCGTTTCGCTTGGGAAAACGCGATTGCAGATTTTCGCTTTTCACTGAGAGTGAAATTTCTGATGAAATGTTACATCGACAGACCACATTCAGAAGGAAATCTTTGAAGGGGCACTTAAGAGTTTCAGATGGATAACAATCATAATATAAACAAAATTAAAATCTCTAAAATTTAAGAACGTTGACAAAAAAGAAATATTTTTTCCTGATTATTATATTGAAATTTGTAAATAAATCTTGCATATATAACGACCATCTAATGAATCATATTTGACAACCACATCTTTTTTATGTTTAATAACCTTGAAAAAACGTTTGTTTAATGTTGAGAAGAAATTAAAACAACGAGTTTGCCGACTTGTTTCGCATTTAAATGGCGCTGCTGAATGGAAATAAAAAAAGTTGGCATCGAGAGGGATGAAATTTCAAATTAACGAGCAAAGCGAGTCGAATCAGTGACGATCGGTAAGGTTAGGGTTCAATGGGAAAGGGCCCGATCGATGACCGCGCATGCGTATGCTACGTACATATATGCCCCTGCGGGGATTAGATCGGACATATGAAAAGGAAGAGTAGGATACTTGAGGCCGCGTGGGTTGCCAACATTGCATTCCCCTGGGTTCAAGGATCTCTGCGTTTGCATTTACCACGGGGTGGACCGTTCCTTTCTTACTTTCATTTTTTTCTCTCACTCAGGGTGACTTCGCTTTTATATCTGTCCAAAAGGTGCCATTGCCAGGCCAAACAAAAGTTATCTCACCTTCAAGAACGTTTCAACCTCAGAAAAGAAAAAGAAAATTGAACAAAAAAATTCATATGCACCTCCAGACAAATTGTTATCAATCCAGAAGAAGAAAAATGGAAAAAACCATCATCAATAAATAACAGAAAACAAGTGTGTAGAAAAAAAAATTAAGGATCAAGGCGAAAAGTTCTTTGACAATGCGGACAATGCAGCATTCTTAATTATAACAATTTTTTATCGCGCGGAACGAGTTGGTCATAATTAAAAAGTCAGTCTGCCAGATCTGGCGAAAACAAAAGCAAAAGGCGGAAAGGAGCAAGGATGAAAAAGAAAAAACAAGAATGACAGTTGGGAAGGAGCGGGGGGAGAGAAAAAAAATGAACGAAAAAAAAATGGGGGATTCTTTTTCCGGTTGTTGATTTGCCGTCGCGATCGGTTAACCGAGGGAGCCGGTCGTGGAGCGAGACGAAAACCTCGGCGATATTAGTGTCAATTGTAACGAAGGTTGCATAAACGGCGTCATCTTCGATGGTATTGGTGGTACCGTCAAGGACGTGCGTCCGAACAGAGGTCATTGTTCCCGGCTCGCGTTACCACTGCCTCCGTCGAGCTGCTTACCTACCTGGCCGCTCGCTCTCGCACTCCCTTTCCTCGCCGCTCTGTCACCCGTACCTACCTGCCAACTCGGAGTCACACAGCAGCCTCTTCTCTTCGCCTCCTCTCTTGCTGGCCCGCACGTAAAGCGAGACGGAGAACAAGATCCCGACTACCATCAGAATGTAATGTCACTGTCATTAATCCAGAGAATACCTTGCCCGGTCAATGCGATTTCGCACATTTTCATCCGTTAACACGCTTCGACTCCTTGCAAAAAGAATCACGCATTCTTATCTAAGATAAATCATTGCGAGGAATATAATACCAATTTATACTCTGTTTTCTTTTGTGCAAATATATAACTGAATTTAACATAATAAATTTAATCAGCTGAATTGCAAAATTTTATATCAGAAACTTTATTTTTCAATTTTCTTCAATAAGTGGAAATATGCACCTAGACGAAATTTGCACTTGAATTAAGAACTGGAATGTGTGAGAATTTTTAAACATTAATTTTTGCTACAAACAATAGACTGTAAAGAAGCGGATTGAACAATAATTTTGTTTGAAGAAAGTTACGGTCCTTCTTCCTCAATTTTTGGTGAAAATTAAAATTTTTTAGTGCTGCTGGGGCTATAGCTATTTTTAAATTTTCTATTGCTACAACAAAATGACGACATTAGAAACATGAGACATAGAAAAAAAAACATAAAATATTCAGTGGACTTCGAGAAAACTTGACAACCGTAAATTACTGTGATTAAAATCTCCGATTTACAAATTATTTATAATTACTTCATTGCTGATATGAATAATGAAATTTAAACTGCAAAAATGGTTTGCGAATTCATTTGACAGTGTACGTACGATTTTTGCCATTTTCTAAGTATATTCATTTGAACTCAAAATTTTTTACTAAAAAAAGAGTAACAACAATACTCAAAAGTATACTTAATATTTTTCAAAATGCTATAAACCCAGACAAAAAAAAAGCATCCTATGAAGAGTAATTTAAAAAAAATCTCTTTCGACGGTGAAAGAAAAATAACCAAAAAGAAAGAAAGAGTCAATAACGACACGTTGAAGATGCACTTATGTAAGGGGGTTCAAAGTCATCCCATTAGATTTCAAAACAAAATCATAACAATTGAATCGAGCGAGTGCATCTGAGCGTAGTTACATACAATATGAAAAGTCTCGTTGGATGAAATGAATCGGATCTTATTTTAAAATCTCGTCATACACAATCGATTTAACAATTGAGCGAAAAGACGAGGAAGGATAAATAAAAAAAACGTCAATCGGAAGACCAAGGTCGAGCCTATTGAATGGGAGTTTCGACCTGACTTCGAGAGCTCGATCAAGATCCTGAAGGCCTCTGACATAACGCTCGAACGAGAAGAAGTGGTAAGAATTAAGAGACCGCAGAATAAAAAGTCCAGAGGAAGGATGAGGAAGGAGTTATAAATATAAGGATCTCGGGGCGAGCAAGTCGAATGGCAAAGAAAAGAGCAGACGGATGAGAGATATGACATTAATTTGCTCGGAACGGGAATGCAAAGAGGGAGTACATTAAGTTGAGATAATACGCCGGTTCTTGGGAGACACACGAGACGGGAAAAAAGGACGATCGAGAAAATCTCTCTTAGGATTAACACGCTCGGGGGCTCTCTTCATAGAGGCATGCAAATAGATTGAGCCTCGAAACAGGAGCCATTAAAAACAACAAAAACCCCGATTATGTCACGCGGACACAAGAAACGGGGCCAGAAAAAAAAGAATCTGTTTCTTCCTTTTTTTTCTTTCCATCGTAACGACACCCATCTCAGCGAGGAATTTATCGTCCAGCTTCTGCAAGCGCATTGACACAAATTTGCCTCTCCGGATCGAGTTTTGGGGATTTTTCCCGTTCACCGGGCCTCTCTCTTTTTGCGAAGAAACCGTAGCCGTGCTGGATCTCGACCTCGATAGCCGCGTGGGAGGAGGGTCAACCTATTTCCATCTGCGTGCGGTTATATTTAGCTCGCGTTTCGCAGAACGAAAGGCCCCAGCGCACCTTGCCATTTGTCTTGGTCTCGCGCTTTCGCTCAATCCCGGCATCTTTATCCGATTTTCGTCAACGATTTTTCTCTCCTCCGATTCTCACATTTCTTTAATTTTTTGTCTCTTTTTATTCATCCGTTCGTTCCTCTGCAAGTGACTCACCTTCTTCGTCGAGTCTGCGGCTCGTTCATCGAGTGTCTGCGTCGCTCTCGGTTGCGCGATTTCGAGCCCTTGCCCTCGCTCGAGTACACCGGCACGCCGCGGGCGAGGAACGGTAAGCTTTTGTCGCGATGATGGCCCATCGGCTCGCAGTTGCGGTAATGCCGCGCGTTGCCGTGTTCCCGGGGCAGGCTGCAGTAAACGTTCTGGGTCGCGTGCGCCGGACGCGCCACGTACTTTTCGCTCTGACTGCGACACACCGTCGACGAGCTTTGCGTCGACGTCTTCGAACCCATCGCACCACCCAAATGCTCACGTAACCACTTGCCAAATCCTCCACCGCCACTTCCGGTGCCCTCTTCTTGCACTTCTGAAGATTTCCCACTTCTAAAACACAAAAATGAAAACATTAATCAAATTTATATCAGTCTAATTAACATTTATTAAATTCAACATTGCCAAAATAAAGTTATTAATTAATTGGAAAAGAAAAAGGAAGTTGAAGGGTTGAACAAGATTTTTTTGGTGGCATCAATTGTAACTAATAGACCGATGGGATTTGCAGCAATCGATAGGGATCGTAAAATCAAGTTTTTTATTTCGTCTGAAGTCTCGGATTGTCAGAGAGTCTGATCATCAAAATCTGATATAATTTTTTTTTTTTTTTCGAGTAACCTGATAAGAAATTGTATGAGGTGATAAACTGCAGTGTAGCGGGAGTAAAATTTCGTATACAATGAATGCTGAGCGAGTCTGAATTGGACACCGAAAGGTGACCCAGAATCTGAGTAGAAACTGAAATAAGACTGCGACCCTTTGAGCGCGTTCACAGCAGCATCGAGCGTCGATGCTGCTCGGCCATCAATAACATCTGAGTATCAAAAATATTTGAATTAGAATTGTAACTTGTAATTTTTTATTCTAAATGAAACTAAAAAAATTAACTAATTTTTTTAAGTAAGTAAGTTTACTTACTAATAACTAACTTGTGAGTTATTAACTTTAGTAAGTACCTTTATATTTCTTGTCCTCTTAAAATTTCTTGAACCGAAATTGATATTTGGGTTAGTCAGACGTTTGTAAGTTGTTTGAACTAGGTAATTAAAAAAGGTTCCTAAATTCTTCCCGGGTTATAAAGTTTGAAGACCCTTCAATAAAATCAGAGAGATATATACATAATGTTTGATTAATCCCGATCGAGCGTATCGTTTTACATAACAGCATCAAATCATTTTCAGATAAACTTCTCGATCACGATAGCAGGAACAACATTGTCTCAGGACTTAATAATGGGGTTAAACAAAGAAGCTTGAAGGACAAGATGAAATTTAGAAGTTGATATGTATCTCTCGCATCTTGATATAGAAAAGGAAAGCTACGATTACGACTTGGCCGTAAAAAGCCAACTTCCTGGTTGGCGGAGGGCTTTTATCAAGATTCCAGCCAATATTTGCGGAACATTTTTTTCCTCTTCGCCAAAACCACTAAATCACTCGCAGTGATATAACATTGTTCATTGAATATATAAAAGCAATTCCTTCTTTTTTTTTTTTCATTTTTTGTACATCCGTTTGTTACAATCAAAAATGCGTTCTTTCCGCCAGACAATGTGTGTCTGAGACTTATAAATCATCGCAAGATGTGCTCTCTGTCGTAACAATTTTCGATCGACCTTCGCTTCACGGTTTGCGCGGATTCTTTATTTTTTGATATAAACGTAATGTATCAGGAGGTACACAGAGCCGAAGGATAATACAATCTACAGGATGACGTAAGGCGCAGCTCCGGAAAACGCTACCGCGACGATCAAATATGATTTAAATGCCTCCAAGTTCGCCAGATGGTAATCTGGCGATACAAAAAGCCGGCGCGGGCCGATCTCATCTTGAGATCTGCCTCACGATGAAAAGTCAAAAATAATGTTACGAAAATTTATATCGTCATTGTTTCGCAGCCGCCATTAACGTTATAGATATTAGATCGTACGCTGCTAATTGACGTGGACTTTTCTTTTGCAATCTCCTTAAATTTTTTTCTCTCTCTCTCTCTCTCTTTCTTTCGCTCTCCTTTTTTTACACTTTTTCTCGACACGGAAATTTCACCCCTGCACCGCAGATTATCAATCGTGATAAAAATCAAAATTGAAGCTGTACCTATTACCGGGAGAAAAGGTTTCATTCTCGGAATCTGCCACATGCGAGTTCGCATTTCAATTTCGTCGGCGCTGAGAGAGATATTTTAATGATTCGGTGGTTCGAGCTTAATAAACCTAATTTGACTTCATCAAATTTGACCCTTTTGCGTGAAAAATGGAAGGGTTGATTGTTAGGTAGGTAAGTAGGTAGGTAATGGTTTGGACGCAGTAACCTTGCAAAGGTCATCCCGACTTCTGGCCGTTACCGCAGCGTGGAGCCACCAGGTACACCCACTGTATAATTTGCAGGATCTTCTTTATCGACGTTGATAAAAAAGTGCCCTAAAAACCAATGTAGAACAACAATTATAATAAAAAAGAAGTCTGATTTTGAAAGTTGAAAATGAAATTGAAACAATTATATTCATGTTGACTTATTTTTAAAAATGTTAATTCTTGCAAATTAAAAAAATTGTTCATTGATTGATAAAATTTCTAATAAACAATATCAAATGATATTTTAAATACGTGAATGATTTTTTTTAACTCAAGGTTTATGAAGTTCAACAAGAGCTAAAGTTTCTAATGGTAAAGTCAGACTAAAACAATTTAAATTGAAAAAAAAATAAAATAAAATAAAAATGAATCAAAACTGCGATCAGAATTACAGATTTTTTTATAAAAAATGCATGCATGATTGTGTGTATGAAACCCTTGTATGAATCTGCAAAATTTCGTTCAATCATACACGTTTCAAGCACGGAACACTTTTTCTCCAGGATCATCTGAATATATAACATTTGGCAGAGAAAATGTTATGAAGAAAGGAGTGAAACAAAGAAAGGGTGACTTTTTGATATTCAATAATAAGAATAAATTGCAAAAGTGAAAGCCAGGCGAAAGCTCCAATCTCGTTAAGCAGTATCCGCAGCTGAGCTTTGACTCAGCGGAATTGGTCTGATTGGCGCTGACATTTGGTTCACCGAGAGGCCGCGAAAATGATCGCGTTTTGTCGGCCGACAAATAATTGGCCGACCCGATTTTGCCTATCATCTTTTCGTTCTCGCGTTTTCCTATTACGAATTCATATTTTCACCTTTCACCTTTTCGGGTCGCTGCAATTGGATGCAACACGGTTACCACTTCCTTCCACGGCTCGGTGCAGCCCCGAAAGGTCAAGGGTCACGCTTTTGTTGTTTAACGGTACCCTTCGCTGCCGGACCGTCCGATTGGCTGTTCATTATTTATTCGAGAATGCTAATACATACTCGGGTCCCCGGCTACACAGTCATTACTTGGCCGATGAGACATCGATCGGTCCCAAAGAGCGACGTTACGTCAGATCTCACGCTAATGGCACCACGGCGGACATCGCACATCTCCTCTCTCGAGACAACACACTTTCCAACCGACCGCGATGACGATCTCCCCGCATCACAAATAAGTTGGCCTAGGTTAAGCTCTCAAATCACGATGATGACTCCCGCGGCCGACATAATAATAACAAGTATATTATAACAAGACGCGAGAACGAGCTTGATTGTTAGCGGGATTAGCAGCCTCGGGTTAGGTCAATCTTTTTTTTTTTTTTTTTTTTTCTACCAGATCACAGATAATGACTTTGAATCAGGTTATATTGATGTCAACTTCATAACACTGGCTGTCATTTTTCAACTCTTTCTTTTGGATCTTGGATCGCCATCATCTATAATGAAATTCTACTTCACGTTTAGTTTCAGGGCGAATATGCACCTAAAAGTGATAAAATTGGTATAGAAAATATACTAATATAATGTTTATGAAAAAAAGTCCTCTATTTAGAGCAACATTTTGTAAAGAAATTTTTAGTTCTTGTTTGTTTTCATTTGATCACTCAGTTAAAACAAATCAACAAGTTTCAAAAACTACAATATTTTACATATATAATATATCTAAAATTTTTTTTTTTCAATGTAATGATTTTTGTAGTTAATGTAGTCTCAAAAAATGTTCTGAAAGTTTAAAAAGAGATACTTCAAAACCCAAAAAGACCTACCCAAATTTGCAAAACGGTACATTTGAAATTTAAGATTCAAGTTCTTTTTTTATAATTTTCAATTACTGAAAAATTATCGTTCTCTGTTCAAAAGCCAATGTCTCGAAGAATTTTGATGGAAGTAATTCGAGATAAATCTCTCGATTTGACATAAATAATGGCGGCCTGAAGAAGAAATAGCCGATGTAAGAAGAAGGACAAGTCGAGTCGCCTTTCGTGGAACTAGATTAAAGCGCAGTTCACCAGGCCGGGTCAGCGGAGTTGACACGCCGCCTGACATGATGCTTGTCAATCTTATTGGCCATGATGGGAAAACAGTCTCCCGACACCGAATCGAGCCTCGCCATCATCTAAACGGTCCTGCTATTTTCTTCGTGTTGCAACCCCGATTGCAAAATCAACTAAATGATCTCGACGAGAGTTCGATCCGGCGGGCGCGGTTGAAATTCTGCAAGTAAATTTTAAGTTTTTAATAATTATAATATTGAACAAAATTTATGACAAAAAGTTAAAAAAAGTGTTGTATAAAATGAAAAAAAAAATGTCAAAGATGGGTTTCGTTCACGTGAGCAGACGCGCTGAAGCTGAAGAACGAATGTTAACGCGGAATAATGGCGATGGCCTAAATGCATTAATTACATTTCCAACAGTGCCAGACATTTCTCCGAGTGTGATTGATATACATTGCGTTTAATGAGAGGAGAGCGCACCGGACTGGCAGTAAAAATACAAATTACCACTACGTCTCACGGGACGTACACCAACCCGAGCCCAAGAGTTCTCACAAAAGTCTCGTCTAAATGGCACGAGACAAGAGAGCTCGTCTCGAATCTTTTGCATCAGCGCGGAATTTTTAATCAGCCGAAAATTCCCCCGTCTTTCGACTCCGTTCCTTTTCTTCTGCTCGTTGCATTCTTACGACATCATCATCCCGGTCGATTAACTATTTTGTCAAATATCAAAAGGCTGGAATGTCGAAACGAGACTTGCAAATGTGAAAGTGATCGAACGATCGTATTTAATGGCCTGATAGAAAAGCATAAAAACGAGAACTCATAAAACCGTATCAAAAGGATGAACGAGCAACTTTGACATTTTTTTCATAGTCATAAAAATTTTAATCAAGAAGAGAACTTTTGTAAAACAACCTTTTTTTTCTTCCTTTTCTTTTTGTTATTAAAGTTTTGCAATTTTGCGCGGTGGAATAGGGGTCTTGCGCAAAGTTTCAAAGTTTTTTTTTCTTTTTCATCCCGAGAGAGCTCATTTCGACCGAGTTATAATTTCGCGACGTTATTTTCTCATGATAATTCGCAAATTGATATCCATCTCGCGTCTTACATCAGTCCAAACAAAATGTTTCCGCATTGAAACATTCGAGACGAATTTCGTTCTAATAATTGAAGGGGGAGGTAAAATAAGTGAAATTTTCATTTATAAAGTCGCTTCGATTAAACTTTGAAATTGTTCGCTTGCACTTTTCAATTGGAATTGCAAGAACTGCTCGGTACCATTTTCCTTTTCATTTCACCTTTTTCTTTTCTTCTCAAGGCTCATTTTTCGAAAAAAACTGTAAGAACCATATTCATCAAAAATATAACGAATAAAATTTGAAAAAAAAAAATCAACTTTATTTCAAAATTATTCAAAAGAATTGCATTTGAAAAAGAAAAAATAATTGGGATAAAAAAAAAGTTAACTTAGATAAAACAAAAAATTGAATTTTGTTACAGGGGGAATTCAAGGACACGCGTTTTCATCTTGTGTACGAGCTGTTTGCGGCTGGATTTATAGCCTGTGCGGTACGCTGGTGTTTGCTGACTGAGTTCTCTCGGTTAGAAGGAGAAGTTGAGAGAAACGAGAACGGGAGCAGGCGAGGAACGAGGACGAAGAGACCCGGCGAAGAGGAAGATGCGCGCTCGCGAGAGATTCATCTAGTTACACTTCCTCTTGTGTTCATGGCCCTGAAGGTTTCTCGCGGATCGTGCGCCGCGGCTTAATAGTTTCCACGTCATGGCAGCCTCGTGAGCCGGCCAATGAATCCTATCAAGGGGCTTATCGAGAGCCGATTCCAGCGAGAGCCCCTCAACAAAAATGGAGGCAACCCCGAGCGAGGGACGACCTTTTAGGATGCACGGGACAACAAAAAGTCAGGTGCAAAGAATGTCTGCTGCCCCAGCGCCACCAATCATTCGATCTCGCTCGTCACGCTCCGTGACCAGATATATACTCTAATTATAATCAGTTGTAAATTAGTCGCGATCCTTTTATCAGCGGCAATATTTCGCGATCGTGAGCTCAGCATCGATTATTCCGATTTAATCACCTAATACAACTCAACTTTTTTATCAATCCCTTATCAATGCCTTCACTTTTACTCCCCGCCATTTTTCTCCCTTTTGTATTATCTTCCCAACCAAAAAGAAATAACACAACCAAATGCCAACTTTATTTTTGTTTTTACTTTTGTTTGATTAATTGAATTGAAAACTTGAAAACTTTTTTTCTAACCGAAGAAGAGAAGACGGAAGAAAAAAAAAAGAGGAAGGTATTAAATATCGGATGAACATTTTTCTCGATGGAAACTTGTTTGCTCGGCGCGCGAAGGTTGGGTGCAAAGAAAATGGTCTTAAGAAATGTGTTACACACACTTTAAGCCACCGGTCGAATAAAAATGTTCCCACTGAATTATTACTTCACGTAACTATTGTTTTATTGAGTACATTACTGTTGTTTTATACTACGAGGAGGAACTCACCGTGGTATACAAGTAAGGTACAGGCCCAGAGTCAGTCTACTGTATTACATTACAGTGGGATAATACACCGGGCTAATTTATTACTTTATCCTGCCTCCATCACACCATTTCATCTTCAAGATATTCGCGGCTGTTTCGCGATTGTGAAAGTCGACCGCTCGGGGCCTCAACATTAATTAATAACTTTAACTGCTGAATTATTTTGTTCCATATCATTACGTAACGAAGTAAATTGTATTTTAATTTCATCAAAACTTTTCAATTTGGTTCAACTCTCCGAGGCTCAAGTGTAATATGAAACAAATTTTTCATTTAATGTTAAACGTTTAAAAATCCTTAACACCATCATTAAAAAAAAGTCAAAAAGAAAAACACCGAGACAAGATTATTTTGATATGACTTGTCTAAAACGCAAAAAGTTGACAAAAAAATATAAAGTAAAGATAAAATTGTTTTGCCATTGAAAGGCTGAATGACAATGTTGTCTAATTGTAGAACTGATGCCTATTACCTATGCTTTTATCACGAACAAAAATACGCGTGCGAAAGCTTTTATCGGTATTGTGTAACGATGCACCGTAGCCTGTACAGTTGGTCACAGTCGTCAGTCGCTATTTCCTCGACCGCAACATGTCCGATAGGAAAGTCATCTGTCTGCTAGTGTTCTCGCTCGTCAAGTCGAACCTCGTAAGCAAAATTAGTTTTCGGCTTTCTTTTCTCTGTCCGACAAAAATTATGAAATATAGAGTGAAGCGAAGCCGACATCCGTGCCGAAAAACGTGACTGCTTGGTTCGTTGCTTTTCTCACGCGTCATATTTATCATCTTAGGCGATAGATTACCGGGCGTTGCTGCTGAACGAGACCATCACTCACTACCAGAATGAATATTTATCGTTCAGCGTTCACGGGACGGGTGACGAAATGCATCCTCGCTTGTTTGTTCATCGGCCGATTACGCCGACTGACGATTTGCAGGTAAACATCTAATTACCCAAGAACATTTTATATGCAGCCATATATGTCGACGTATATGAAGTGTATATGTACCGAATGCAATATAATTTTTTCCATTTCTGGTATACCATAACAACCCAAGTAAACATATCTGTGTAACCATATATGCCGACATATATGCAATATAAATTGTTCAATTCATCGTAAATAAACATGCAGCATACATATATGGTACCATATATGATGCATCTGTTTTTATAGTCGGGTTAGTTATAGGCACACGTCTCAGTTGGCTAATTACACTTATCGCTGTTGGTATATTTGCGTTTCACTTTCATGACTGTCCAGCTGTTGATGGAAGCCTGGCGGAGCGACGGCCTGCAGTTCCCATTTCCTTACGACCCAATTAGTCTTTGTTACCTGCTCGAGCACGACGCGGATTCGGACAACATTATGGCCAACTTTCGCGCTTCACGCATCTTCGGTCTTCGACGCAGACATTGTCCCATCAATCATGTAAGCGATTATTATAATTAGAGTACGGCCCAAGGACGACTCTCCTCATCCTCTCATGGGAAAATGTTGCGCTTGAAGACAAAATTGTTATTTTAATTTTCAATATCCTTCGCACCCCCTCCCTTCCTTTAGCTCCTTTTTTATCCACCATGGGAAGTATAATTTGTACAAAACTTATTTTGTTACCATTTTGAAACACAAACGTTTTTACCTTTTTTTTTATTCTTTAAGTTTCATTGCTGTTCAACTTGTTCAAAATTTTTTGTTCGTTTGAAAATATTTATATTAAGATGAAAAAAGTGTCGTACAAAAAGTGAGAGGGGGGGGGGATTAATTTCGTACGGGTCGTAAGTGAAATTCTTTCTGATTGGCAAAAAAGGAGACATTTGATGAGTTTACTGATCACCTAATATTGTTTAATACGCCATTCGCGGAACGGCAATGCCAATCCAAGTTAATGAGACGTTCGCGAGTTACAATTTACTCAAGCATGAGCATCGCTTTATTAATTGCGCCGACTTTCCAAAGCGTCCGTATATACAGCGCGGATAAATCGCATTACACACGGTAGCTTAACAAACTAAATACATCATTTCAAGTAATGATATACAAATGCCAACGCAAAAAAAATAGTTTCATGCACTTTAATTTTCGCTGTTACGCTTCTTACGCCGGCGTTATTTTTTTTGTGTCTAACTAAACCTCCCTTTATGTCAATGAACTTTTTTTCCTCTCCGTTTTTACGTACCATTTTATCCTTGATACCATTAATCTATGTAACGTCTAAAAAAATATTTTCAATTTTATATGTTCCATATTAAAACATTTTTGACTAGAAATTTGATGTTTTATTTGTCATATTTAAAATTGTCTTTTTTTATTTGAGTAATTTTATTTGTAACATTTTTATAAAATTCAAATAGCCGGATTAATGTTCAGTTCCAAGATTCAAACGTACAGTCCGTTTGTTTTAATTTGAAAATTGAAGAGAAGAATTGGAATTAAAATTCTTTGCCGGAGAGAAGTAATGAAATGAAAATGTTTTTGCAGGGTGAATTCCGATTATCTCCGTACACTCCGCCGCACAGCTTTAGCATGGAAAAGGATCTCGGATGCGATACCTTCCGTTTTCGTGCAAGTCTAATGAAATGTGACTTCGTGAATACTTACATGGAACAATGCTTGGTAATAATAAAAGCGGAAATGCAAATATCAATACTAGCTGATTATTGCTCGCTTATGACAAAGGAAGCTAACAAAACGACTAACATCCAAAGAGCCATGCACCGACTCAGCAAAAAACTTTTCATCCATACGGAAATTTGATTGTTCTTTATCTCGAAATAAATCAACATTGTTTACCCCAAACAACCATTTAAAAACAAAACTCATCAGAAATATCAAAATATCAAAAGTTCCTTTGAATCTTTCAAGTTTTACATAAAAAAAGTACAAACAGTTTAAAAAAGAATATTTTTATCCTTTTAAATTGTTTGCCTTGAGAAAAAAAAATCACCTTGGGATGTTCATAGGGTTAGGTACAAAAATTTGTATCGCCAGTTGAATTTGTTTAAGGTTCGCGATGGTTAATGAATCCTAATGAAAAGCTAGCGGTGTAGCGAGTACTTTTTCGCAGGGGTGCGACAAAGCAATTCATTAGCCGGACAAACGCGGAAGTCGCGCGGGCCGTGTTCGGCATCGCGCGGCTGAAAAAGTGAACAGGATATCGCGGGGGTTTTTCGCGGCGCAAGTAGGGGGAGAGAGGCAGGAAAAGAAAATACCAAACTTTTTCGGCCGGATCGAGTTTTCGGTGCGCGACCAACCAACCGAAACTAGAATAAACGGCGCGTCTCGCGTGCCACTCGACTATTAATTGTTTAATTAGTCGAATGTTCGCTGCTCTAATTAAAGTTGCAACTGCTTTTTAATTGCGCCATTAACATATAACTCATAATGGCTAAAACTGAATTCAGAAATAAAAATCGATCCGGTGGGAAGAACAGTCATCATAAAACAAAACCTTTTTTTTTAGATTCAAATCCAATCTTCTTGTTCTGAGATAAAAATTTGGGGCCACATTTAAGGTCCATAAATGTCAACAATATATATAGCATATTGTCGTAGACTATATAAAATTATAAATGCCCCAGATATGGTTAACTGTAAAAAAAATTTAAATATAAACATAAACAATTTTAATTATCAAATGTAAAATTGTTTTCATTGTTTAATTAAATACTTGGAAAAATTATTATCTTTAAAATAAAAAGTCAGATGAAAAATCCTATTTTGGATTAAAAGGGTTTGATGCCAAAAGGATTTTTTGTCTGAGTCATTTAAAAAATTTTATTGTCTCGTTCGGACAATCAAATGAAGTTTTTGAACGTCCGCATTGACAATCGACGAAAAAAACCGCACGTTATGTAAAGGCGATCGTGAAAAGGCAATGCTGAAATCAAGCAAGTGCTCTTTTTTTATAAGGGCCCACTTTTTTTTTTGCTCCCACAACAACGCAATAAAAGATTTCTGACGATCATCTTCAATTTAGCTTTGAGGATTGCGAGGGAGAGAAAAAAAACGCTCCGTGCCACACAACCGCACTGTCATTCGGTTTAGAATCGGTTTGGTACTTACGCGAAATTTGACCTATGATTTTGCGATGTCTTAAAAAGCCTGCCACTCATTTAGGGTCTACGATAAATCACCTTTTCTTTTTGTACTCCCCCTCTTTCTTTTTTTTTGTCATTCAAACAAGGTCATTTTTAATCCAGTCGTTTCTCAAAGTTTAATATGAAAAAAGTAAATCATCTAGACTGAAAAATTTCTTGCTTAATTTTGTTAACTCAAAATTTTGGTGATTAATTTTTTTTTATCAATTTTGATTATTAAAAATTGTGTTAAAAAAAGTATTTTTACTTTCTTTTGCACTTCGAAAAAAAGTTGTAATAAAAAAAAAGGAAGAAATAAAAAGAAAGGGAAAGAAAAATTTATTTTGTAAGAGCAGCTGATTTATCAAAATCGACACAGTAATTGCAGCGTAATAAGAATTATGAATCAGACAATGTCATTAGAATATGATACATATTCTAATGCATTACTGATTGTGTGTCAAAGAACAATAAATAGCGCCACCCCGAAGCTACGACGCGTCGAAAAATGCCAAGATAAACGCACTCAAGTTGTTTTGAAAAATTGCAATCCAAGTGCGTAATTGCAAAGTTCGTTTCACCGCGATAAAAATCATGCGCAAAACTAAAACATAATTGGATGCCTGTCATTTTACAGATCTCAAGCAGATCCTCGCCTTTTGTTTTAATTCCTAAGCCTTTAAAGTTCGCGAGATTGTAAAAAAAAAGAATTATAAAACTAACAAAGCGCCAAGCAGAGCATAAATATATGAAAAATAATTGGACCAGATGTGTGTAAGTACGTATCGGAGAGCACAGGTGAAATTCTTTTCAGATATAATGATGATAAGAATAATAAAAAAAAAATCCGCAGGAGGGAGAATTGTTTATTTTTAAACAATTTTAAGCAATTTAGCGAGAAGAAAGTCGACGATTATGATTTCATTTTTGACTTGTAACAAGCCGCAGGTTTTTAACGATGTTTAAATAACGCGAGCAAAAAAATAGAACTTCACCTTATTTTATTATTATTTCTTTTTTTGTTTTTGTTTTCTTTACTTGTTTCTTTTATTACAAATTCGTGTATTCCGTGGCAAACTTTTTCACCGGTTCGACTTCTCGGAAAATGAGCTCTGTAATTTTTTAGCCAATCGGTCAGTCGTGTCCCAATAGATTGCTTAACATCTGACCTTTCATCCGGTCAAAGATGCAATTTCCTCGGGCTCAAAATATTGCACGCAAATTTTTTCTTCCTTTTTCTCTTTTCCTTTTTTTTTTGCTGAAAACTATTTTTTATAATTATTTTAAAAAAACTGTTCTCTGTAGCGTGGTCAGAGACAAATTATCAGCTAAAAATGTGGAGATAAAAAAAAGAAGAAAGATCCCTAACCGTATATGTACCCATAGTTTGGCTTGCAATTTTCCCAGTCGTTACTTAGTAGCAATCAGCATTCAGTTTAAGATAAAAGTGCATACGAGTTGCTGTGCGCTGTAAAATTACAAATGTTACCGACCATGTAATGCTGATGTGCAACGCAGGTCAAACACATTCGTACTTTGCGGGTTCCCGTTATCACGTGTCCAAAAACCGTCTATCAATCGTACTTGCAAATCATACACCGACGTGTTTCAAAAACCTTGCCCCCCCTCCTACGATTGTATTTTATTTTTCAATTTTATATTCAAGTAACTTGTATTAATTTTTCTACAAAAACTCGCTATCAAATGGTACCATCAAGTGGTACAATGCCAAACCAAACCGTTTCAGTAACTTTTATTTCCTTCCCAAGATGAGGTTCTAGTTCCAAAATAAATTTTTTCCTGATTTACTTCTAATTTTTATCTTAGAAAAGAGTATAAAAAATTATAAACTGGCTTTGTTTGAAAACTTAGATTAAAAATAGCTTCATTTTGCAGACTTAAATTGGAATCGGAAGGGAAAGATAGATAGAGAGAGGAGGAAAAAAATTGCAAAAAGTCGGAGGCATCTTACCTATTAAGCTGACGTTTGAAACCGCGTCTCAAACTGCTTCGCGCTCGTATAAAGCGAAGAGCGGCGGAGCCGCTGATGGAGCGCTTGTTGTCGCGGAGCCATTGCTCCGGGCTCGCGTCGTTCTGCATCCCTACTCGGATTGCAACGTGGTGATGAACGCCCGACGCATCCCCAGTACGGGTTGGCGGCGTCCAACCCTAGACCATGTCCGACGCCGTTTGGTGAACGCGGGGCAACGTCGCGTCCGCGCCATCGGCGCAAAAAAAAAGGTGCACTGTGCTGCTTATTCGTTAATAAGCAGCTCGTTTTAACTGTGTAATAAAAGCACGTAGGGCCCGCACGACGATCCGCCAAGCACTGCCCAGTGCTCTCTCTCTCCTCTCCTGACCGATCTCCTGCTTCTTCGCGCTGTCTCGTTCTTTCCGTTGCCCTCTCCTTTCTTCATGGGACTCGAGGGCCCCCGACACAATGTCGGCAACAGGACGAAAAGAGAACCAAGGAGAGAGATAAAAATGCACCACTTTTTGCCCGCTCGCAAAACGCGCGAAATCTAAACTCCAATCTTCCAGGCACTGTTCTTCGGGGGTACCTTCCGACGTGGCCTGAAAAATTAAATCAAATCTCAGTCTCAAGATATGTAAACGAAAAAAGAAATTATAATTCTACAAAAACAATGAGGTAAATTGTTTGGTCCTTTTTGTCAAGATTTTTTTTTGTTTGATTTAGAGGGGAGAAAAAAATTGAACACAATCTTTGAATAACATACTTTTGAAACATTACAGTGTCGGTTAATTTATATAATTGTGAGTTACATATAATCAGCGTGAGATTAATTATATTGATTATAATATAAGGCGATTGAACTATTCATCAGGATTGAAAAATGTTGGGCCGCGTCTCGAAAAACGTGCAATTACTTTGCACACCGACTTGAAAAGTCATCGCAAGGTGTACATGCACGGTACATGCACACAAACGAGCCCGTTATAAAATTATTTGATTATTGAATTTAATCATTTTTGCATGTAATTATATTACATGCGCTGGTACATTAGGTAAGAATTAAGATTTATCACTCGGAGCCATTGTTGGTTGGGTTGTAAGTTGTGTAACGGAGCACGTGGGTTTTAAGAAACGTAATCAATTAACAGTGAGAAGACATTTTTGCCTTGGATTGCAAAATGGCGTAAAACTTTTTCGATAATTCGACTATCCGTGCGGATGTATGCGATTCTATTCTTCTAGTGTCATAAAAACCGTTGCGACATTTTCAATCTTCCCATGATCATTTGTTATTGCTCATTGACATACATACTTTTTATAAGTCACATCGATGACAATAAAGTTTTCAAATTTGTTTAAATTACTTCATTTCTTTTGATTCATTATCATATTTTTATTATCAACCTTCATATTAAAAGGAACCAATAAATTAAACATATAAAAAAAACCATAAATAAAGATAGTTTTTAGAATTCCTTGTAGCATGTTTATATATTAGCTTTTGCGAATTCAATATATGAACATATATGGTTCCATATATGGTCCATATATATCCCATTGATATAAAATGTAAAATAAAATTAATTTATGTGACATATGGAGTCAAATATCCCACAAATGTAACATATCTGCTCTATTATGGTACCATATATAAATGCTTAATTGAATTTTTGTAAATCCCCCCATATATTGCATGTATGCAAGCATATATGGTTGTATATAAATATGATCATACATTTCGTTGTGCCAGGATTTTCTATATGGTAATCATATTGCTGTTATATCGTCAATATATTGCCACTATATGTTCGTTTTTCTTCAGGATATTGGCTCAAAAATTAGATTCGAAGCCACGAAGGATCGTGAGAGGCATTCTCTAAAGTTGCAGATTAGTATTTATTATCGTAGAAACCCGAGACCAAAACTAATGTCAAAAAATGGACAATTTTTCGCGAGGGGGGGAATTCGCATTATTTTATAATCCCCATCGGTCGTTCGAAGAAGTGGGCTTTCTCGAGGACTTGTAGCAAGCTCTGTTGCAACACGACAATGACTCGCCGCTGGCCCTTTACACACATTACGACACCGCTTGGCAGAGCATTTCCCTCGATACAAGAATATCCCATACCGTTTGATCCTTTTCTTTCTTTTATTTGTTTGTCTCCAGTTTGCGTATATCTGCTGTTCGTAGGATTTAATATATGCACTCGATAGAAAGTCAGTTACCTCATCCGAATCCAACGAAAGATCCAAAATCATGGTCCCCAATTGTTTTTTCCTTTTTTTTTTATTTCTTTGTATTCCAATTTTTTTTCTCTTCTTCGTCCTTCTTTTTTCAATCCTGTTGAAGAAAAAAAAAAGAATTACAATTAATTTATTCAGCGTTTTTGCCACGTCTTTACAAACCGGCAATAAAATTATGAAGGAAAAATTCCAAACATTGTAATATATAATAAGCAATGCCGATGTAAATAAAATTGTTTCAGGAAGTATTTGTGATTTTCGCACGACAATTTGTGTTACATAGTAATCTGCGTTCGGTTTAGTTAATGGCTCGCGCGGTATTTCCTACCGTTAATTACAAGGAAAAAGGTTTGCTATCGCGAAAAAAGCCATCGCTATCAGAAAAATGCCGCGAAATGTTCGGCGAGTCCAAGCGGTGGTTCACTTTTCATCTTTTCAACGGCGCGGTGTTAACAATTCATTATTACACTTAACGGTGGTCAAGTGCCGTATATATAAACATATTTGAATGATCATTCTTGTTATATATTACAACCAGGCGGTGATAATGCTTGTACATAATCCCTATGCCTTGCCAATTTTTTTCCATTTTTTGTTTCCTTTCCTTTTCTTTTTTTTTTTACAATTTCTTTCATTTAATTTTATTCATTTAAGATAAGAACTTGGAAACGTTCAGATGAAGTTGTAACAAAATTATTCTTGCCGGAGTTAAAAGTTTCGAAGAATTTGTTTGATTAAGACGATACATCAAGTATATAATCAAGGCTTTTTTTTGCGCCTTATCTGGTACAAAAATTCGATCGTAATTTCATCGTACAGTGAAAAAAAAAAGAAAAGGGAATACAAAATAAATCATAGAGAGGAAGGATTTTTCATAGTTGAAAATTGGTACATGAAAAAGCTGGCAAAAAAGCAGAAAGGCCATCCTGCCTAGGGCCAAATCAGGCGGAAGTCACTTTTTCTCTCTCTCACGTTGATCGGGACGACCAACCCTGTGACCTAAGACGATCATCGAACCTCCTGGCCTCGCTTATCGACGTCCTCGATACAGGCTCGAAACAACTTAGACACCTCACTTAGACTCACTCTTGCTCACCTAAAAACAGATACAAGTTACTACCATCATCAACCATATTCTTCGGTACAAAATAAACACTTAGAGACAAAATAAATCACAATAGACAATTTAAATAGAACAATTTATCTCAAATGATTTGAAATTTTTTTTAAATTCTTTTTGCAAGTCGGATGAGGAAGATTTTAAAATAGAGAAGGATATGGAAATGAAGGGAAAAATGGACAGGGGGAGGGTAGAAGGGGGAGGGGAGGGGAAGAGTTCTAAATGAGCAAAAGTGGTGGAAGGAAAGAGAATAAACGCGCGTGAGCGTTGGGTGTTTAAATGGTCGGCTTAATGCAAGGTAGTCTTGAGCATAGGTAAAAGAAAGAGGAAAAGGTCGAGGAGGAGATATATAAAGGAGTAAAGTTAAAAAGAGTTGAAAAGTGGGGGAGGGAAGGAGGAGGAGGAATAAAAGAAGGGAGAGAGAGGAAGTGGCCGGGGCGAGGGGGAAGAGAGCGTGAGTTCGATGGCAAAGACAGGTGAGTAACGGCTGACAGGGACTGAGATTGCAGTTGCAATGTGGATGGTCGGTTTGGTTCAGGGCCGGCGAATGTTCAACCTCGGTACGGGGATGAAGATCGGACGACGAGTTACGGTCGCGAGCAAGGCCGCCATCGCGATTCTACGTACGGGGCTTAAAGTACGTACAAACTAAAGAGAATAATAGAGCTGCAAATTTCTTGGTAAGGCCTACTACCAATCGCCCAGATACACGCGAGATACAATGTTATCGTCGAGACACACCGGGACGGTACTGTACGGACACCCAAAGGCGCACCAACGTATTAATTCAGAGCCGCCCAAGGAATCCGGTATTTAACGTCCAAATGTATCTTCGCCACACTTTTCAGAGAAATACTGCTAATGTCCCACCAAAGACAATTCCCATTTACAGGAATTTTAATTAAACCACTCACATTCGCGCACATGCAACAATACATTTTTACACCCGACCCCTCCTCTGATGTAATAATTTTCAGCCTCATATCAGATTTTGCTCACGTTTTATTCAGCGGGCTTCAATTTTTTTCTTAACCGAGCTATTCGAGTCAACATTTTTTCTGCTCTTTTTTTTATTCTTCATGTTTTTTATTAACAAGGTTCAAAACAAAAATTTATACAATTATTTGGATTGGAAGGAAAGAAAAAAAAATTATAAAACATTGTGAAAGTTGCGTCTTTTGTTTGATTGGTTTTTCTCTTTCTCAGTCAAAATTGATTTTAATTCCTGACTAATAAACTCACGATTTTTCCCCCGCAGGACTTGAAAAATATTTCATAGAAAACGATAAGAAAGGAGGTATATAGAAACACGGCGGAAAATAAACCAAAACGAGGTGGAATCACGACTTGACGCTATGGAACTGGGTTTTCTGCCGTTATGATTCGCAGTAGAATCGCCGCTTTTGATTTATTTAATGCCTTAACGAAGGTTTTCCATTTTTTTTCTTTCTTCCGGGCCAGAAAACTTTTTTCTTTTTTCATTGGAACGTTCAAATTGCGATGATTCTAACGATCAATGCGAACCCGGTCATGCATTATTCAGAAAACGAAGATAACATTTGCCTTTGAAAATCATGAATTTTTCATCGCCAGTTGGTCTATTGCAATTTCAATAAACCTCGCGGATAAATTGACAAAACATTCATATCATTTTTTCGGATAGTCAAATCCGACGAAAAATTCTTTGTTCTTCGCTATTTTTTTGATCGATAATTTTTATTTTATGACTATTCAGAATAAATGAGCACTAAACAAAAATTTGTAAACGTAATTTTGGTAGTCATATTTACCCTACCTGTCACAATTATCCCCGTAAGCCTTAAATGAAAATTAATAAATAATTTTAAAGAATAACAATAATTAAAAATAAATCTGAGTAAATGAAATATTTATATAATTATAAATTCAACTGAAGTGAAATGTTTTGAATCCAAAAAATTCTACAATCTATCAAAATAATTTAACTTTGTTTTTTGATATACTGATGAAAATGAAAGAACAATTTTTGTTTAGAAACAATTCGCATTTAAAAAGTATCTCTAGGCATAAGCCTCTGCCCTAACTAATGTTTTCATCTTGTCTCGTATCTTGGCGAGTCGAATCTGATTTGTCTTGTAATGAAACCGGTCCTTGTTAAAGAATCGGTCGTTCCCAACCAAGAGAGCCCGAGCTGAAAAAGACTCTTGCTTTTGTTAATTTATGAAGTGTTACTTATTTTGAATGTTAGTTTGGCGATGCTGTGAACATCGCCGACAAATCTCACGCATTTTCGGCCGACCGATTTTTCATTGTTCCAAACCACTTTGGAGTTTCACCCGACTTTATTTATTTTTTTTTTTACTTTTATTATTTGTTTCTCCGTCGAATACAAATGATTTCGAAATTTTTGAACAAGCCGTTTATTTCGGCCCTTTGTCCATGACTAGCCATAAGTTTCGCCCTTGTTTTTTTCTCCGCCCAAGTTCAAGCAACGAAAAACCTTCGCGAAATTGTATCGAACAAAAATTGTATGCAAATTTGGTAAACTCAGATTTATGTAACGAGCGGGGGAAACAATCGCGGTTTTACACTCTCTGAATGAAACGAAAGTTGATTTGCATGACGCTCATACAAAACATACAAAATTTAATCCTCAAAAAAAAAAACAAAATTAATTTAAGAAAATTGTCAAAAATTAAAAAATATTATAAAAATATATATTATAAGTTTTTAAAAAAAATTACCAAAAATGTTTTCCTTAAGGTTTACAAAAACGCGACGAGATCTCACTGATTTCACTATTACGGAGTGAAATCCACCGGAGCAATAAATCTGTGCATGAAACTGTTTTTTTTTCGCGATTACATTATCCCGTCAAATTAATCGGTTAGAAAAGTGATCGGGTGACGTCAGCAAAGGTTATATCAGTATGTCGAACCGTTATTTTTTCACGTTTCCTCTTCTCGTTCAGATCTTTGAGCTCGTCTCACATGCACCCACCGTGATGAATGGCGCGAAGGCACGCACGCCATACTCTCGGCGTTATGTTAATTAGACGTCTAATCAATAGCCCGTTCATGATCAGCTATTTACGTTTACACCGCTTGCATTAGGCATGTGCTACGAAAGATCTGTGGCACTTTTTGATTGCTCCCATACCAATGTCTGTCCCATTTTGGTCACCTTGGATCTGCAAAAGAAACGAAACCCACAAAAGTAAACAAGATTTGAAAAAAAAGAAGCAGCAACGATAAATAAAAATTAAAACTTATAACAGACAATAGATCTGGTAACATACGCAGCATTACAATTTGTAATAAATAAAATTCGAATTAATTAACATGAGATTTCATTCGAATTTGAATACAAACGAATGTTCTAATAAATTCGCGATAAGCTCCGAGCCGAAATGCGCATAAAGTCGCGTGTTTATCGTGTCTTTTATAAATTTAATTAATATTCAGATTGCCGGTGTGTTCTACACACAACTATTTTACGTACCTACAATGTTAACGAATGCGAATTCTTTATTCGTGGTTGGAAAGAGGAAGACGAAAAAAAAGGGGGAAAAAATGAAAGAAATAAAAAAGCCCGACCGCAGACTCATTTTTATGAATTTGTGAGGTAACAAGACGGTTAATTCAATGAGTTTTAATGAGCGCTCTTTAGAAGCACTTTTGAACGATCCTGTACACCTGCTCGTTTTGCGCTCGACGAACGGCCGCCCCCGCTTGTTCTCTGCGCTTCAAAGTTTCGAGCCTAAGCCGCGCAGAACGTTACATTAGAGAAGGCCTGGCAACAAAAAACAACACGACTCAAATAAACAATTTTGTATCACCGGCTTTTACAAACTGCCGGCTAATTAACCGGGCTCTACAAATTCACAATTAAGAATATAATCCCGCGAGTGTTCTAATTTGCAATCTAATTCCATCAATTAAGCCTTTCGGTTGAATTTTAATCGCAATTAACAATTCGTCCGATTGAAATTGTAAATTACATCTAATTATACAATTTTGATTATAAAACAGAGGGAGGACGATTTGTTATGTCCGAATGAATTTGTTCTATTTTTTGTTGCTTCTTCTTTTCTTGTTTTCCATTAAATAATACGCGGGGATCGTGTTACGTTTGATCCTGAATTTGTTACGTTTTTATACAAAAGGGTGCAGTTGCACTGGCAACGTCGCGGCGATTGCCTCGGCGTCGCATTACGTTTTTATTCGAAACCGCCGAGCCTCAAGCGAACATACGTATAGTTATACGTAGTTAGTTGCCCACACGTTCAACGTACCCCGGCGCACTGCATTTATCGTCAGAATAAATGATCACCGGACATTGTATTAATTAAACCATAGAGGGCCCTTCTCTTCTCTTTGTAAATAAATTCAATCAATTGCTTGATTCGCAAAACTGACAAAAATCGTACGGCGCTGCGCGTCGCTCGCACATCGTTAGCGACTTTACAAATTCGATGACGAGAAATTGCTACAATGTTTAGTTATAATAAGACCCGGCGAAATGCATCCAATTATTAAATCAAGATAGGGCCCTCTCGCTTTTATGATTTCTCTTGGGTATGTATAAGTTGATGCAAGTTTTCTGTAATGCAATAAATAACGAATCGCACATCTGTTAAGCTTATTAAAAAGCAAAAATATAAACTGAGCGGCGCGCCGGGCAATTGCGTTCGTATATTAAGTTAGATTTATGATTTAAAACAACTCTATACAATATTACTGCGGGGGAAAGTGTGTAAATAATTATATATAAAGTCGCCCATCTGCATGGCGAGCGTATACATCGCGAGATATGCCGCTCGTAGATCACCGTGCCGCGTGAGCACAAATGAGATCACACAAAGAAAATAATTTACAGGGTTTTGTGAAAAATTTTAATGACGTAACTTCTCGACTGTGTGTGCGCGCAATGTTAACGACCCGGCAATTTTCATCGCGGTTTGTCCTTTCAGGAATTTTAATAGCAATTGAACTTTCGATGAAAAAACAGTAACTTCTTTCAGACCATTTTCAACACTTCATTTTTTCCCCCTCATCTTCCACAAGGTACAATGCCAGGTTGAGGATTAATTACGAAATAACAACGAAAGTGTGTGTGGTGTTAGGTCTCTCGGAGTT
This sequence comes from Trissolcus japonicus, assembly GCA_030522925.1. Lineage (NCBI taxonomy): Eukaryota > Metazoa > Arthropoda > Insecta > Hymenoptera > Scelionidae > Trissolcus > Trissolcus japonicus. Next base: position 1,350 of record JAPYZS010000206.1, on the reverse strand, counting down.
CTGCAAAAAAAGGAACATTTAGTTAATTGAATTATTAATGGAAAGAATTTTTTTTGTTCCTAAAAATGAATAACAATTGCGAACATTTTTGTACATTTTTTATTTACAAATTCGTGTTGATAAATTAAAATACTTACAAACTATAATGGCTATGGTAAAACTAATTCACTTCGTTTTTTTTAAGCAATAAGCTTCTATTTTGAATGTGCTTAAATTGAACTTCTACTCGGTTTAGATAAACTGAATTGTCGTCTTGTTTGACCCAGTACTTCATTGTTCCTGTTGAATTTTTTCCCAGCAGGGGAATCCTCGTCCAGATCCCGTTCTCATCAGCGCCTTGAAATTTTTCACGCTTCTCCTTGTTGCTTAAGTCTATGATTGGCTCACCGAGTTCTTCGATCACAATTGGATTCGTTTTTACCAACTCCAATGATTGTTGATAATGTTGCGACTTTTTGAATTGTATGTTTGTCAGACTATGAACTATATGACCGCTGAATCCTACCAATAACCCACCAATGCTTATGTAAGTGGCCAATTGTGGAATGGAGGGCTGAAAAAATAAGAAATTTGTGATTAATAAAAACTTTAAAAATTAGCTCATCAACAATTCTTAATTTCAATTATTTTTAATTGAAAATGTATTTTTCAATGCAATTCAACGTTTATTTACAATCTTCACTTTTAGGTTAGGACATGCATTTGTTTTATTTTTAATAATTGAACAATAAATCGAAAAATAGTTGGTGTCATTTTTTTATAAAAGTCTATGTTTATTTAGAATTTTTACTTTTAGAGGTTAGGACGTATTTTTGTTGTTCTGTTTTAATCATTAAATATTGACAACTTTTTAACATTAATGAAATAATAAGTGAATATGTTTATGACTATTAAAACATTGATAAAATCAAAATTTAGTTACCATTGTTAGATTTTTTTGAAACTGTTCCAATTGCAGCAGCTGTCATCTTATAATTTGGAAGGATTTTCACATGACATGGAATTTTATTTCTCACTCTATCATAGCCCGATAAATAAGGACAAACAAGTTCAGTGTTAGCCTATGTTGGTTGGTTCCGTTTGGTTCTTTTGTTCAGAGCCAACCTGAAACTTAGACAGAACGTCAACGAAACTGAACCAGAATAACATTTGAATCGTCTGCTTATTTCAAAGCAAAGGTCAATAATACAAACAAACGAAAAAATTCAAAACTTTAAGGACAGAGAAAAAGAAAACAATGACGTTTTTTCGTAAAACTCACTCGGTTCGGCGATCCAAACGATGCAGATCGGCGCAATTTTAACAAACCTTTTTTCGATGATTCCCACGTTGCGATCTGTTTTCCCACGA
>JAPYZS010000205.1:2781-166300 GCA_030522925.1 Trissolcus japonicus | reverse complement strand
GTTCGAATCGTTTGCTTTATTTCGCGCAGACTTATATCCCCTGCTTATCGATTTTCGTTATCATCTCAAATTCCTCCATTAAATTTTTCAGCTCCTCTTACCTCCCCATTTTATGCTATCTTCAACTTTTTACCTCCGCGTTATTTCGAGAGTTCGACACAATATTATATATATCATACTTTTATCCGCTTGCATCTGTTCTCATCTCCGCCTGCTTCACCTCTGTACATTTATCTTCATTATCGGTACATCGTTGCGGTCTCGTGATATAATTACGTTTGTTTCTTTTATCGTGCCATCTGTCCGTTCTTTCTTCTCCCTTTTCCACTTCGCTGTTGGTTCAGGTGATATTTAGCTCTCGTGAAAATTTTCTTTTTTGTCCGCCGAATGCTCCGCGGTACAACATAATAACACGCAATCAAAAATGTGAGCACAACTTATATCTCCCGGAATAAATTTAAAATATTAATTTACCTCCTATCCTCTCAGATTAAGCCATCCGCGAATATTTTTCTTCCCCTAGTCTCTTTCTCTTCTTTTCGAATGAAAAGAATAATAACGAGGAAACTTTTCAATATCTTTTTTTTTTTTTTACAAAAGCACGACTTTGTCACTTGGCCAAATGACGGCCACGTCATCCGTCGCACCAACCACGTCATAATTAACGCAAGCGGAAATAGCCGCGGATGGGTCGTGAGTGTGAGACGAAGCTTTTCACAAAATCCAAATTAATGTTAGCCTCTTTTGGGATCGTCCCTCGCGGCATCCTCTCTTTAACACGCTGACGTGCTCGTTGCGTCAACCACGCTGACGCTTCTACGAGCCAAATAACCGCAACCGGGGAGAAATTCGCAGCTCTTCGTTTATTAAAGTGGGAGAACGAGAGCGCACACAATATCCGCACCTTTGCGCGCTCTCGTGCATTCCGGAATGTCGTCTCCAAGTACGATTATCCTGTCTGCATTTTCGACCACTTTTTGTCGCGCACGTAAACATCTGTCCGACGCAACGCGGATGACATTGACAAATTGTCTCAGCTGAGTTATTCTCTCCACTGCAACTATTTCCTCCCCCCTCCTTTTTTTCTCTTTTCTCCCTTGAGAGTTAGTTTTTATTTAAAATTCAAAAGAATTCACGAATTTTGTCCGTAAAATTGTTGCTCGAATCTGCGATACAATAAGGTACAAAAAAAATTCCACAATCAAATTGAGACCAAAAAGGGAATCATAATTGAAACGGGTTTTTTCCATTTTCAATTTGTCAGTTTTCAATTACAGTTTTCTGATTGAATAATTTTCAGTGAAAATGTATCCCTCCAGTGTGACTGGTGAAAAGATCTACTTATTTGTTTGTTTGTTTCGTTTTTCATTTCGTCATTATGTAAAAGGTAAAAAAAAAACAATGTAAAATTATAATAGCTCGTTAAAAAGACAATGTCTTAAAAAGAAAAAAGAATTATCCTGCACTTTAGTTTCCTTCTTGTGAAAAGCAGACAACAGTTTTAATAACTTGATTACGCTCGAAAAATAAGAGAACGGTTTATTAAAATATGAAACGCAAAGTTTGGACAAAGTAAAATGATGAGATGGAAAATGCGAAGCGCAGCAAGAAGTAATTCAAGCAAATAATACACGGAGAAGAGATTCATTAACACTTTTGTCATTAATAAGCCAGCAATTATGGCTAGATTACCGGCGTGTTTTTGTTTTACGCTTTACGTGCTACAAAAAAAAAAGGAAAAGAAAAATGGTTCTAAAAAATGGTGCACCTGTGGTTCATGAAAGGGATGCACCTGTGATTTATGCAATTTCATCCGAGGGCCAAACTAGGGCTAGATAAATATTCGGAATTTGAAAAAAAAAAAGAGAGAGGAAATAACAGAGGACAAAGAAGGGGAAATAAAACTGAATGGAAAGATGGAAGAGAATAAAAGAGAACGGTTGATTAGAAATGGCCAAAGTACACCGCTTTTTTTGCACAGGCGTGTTAAAAAGCAAACACGCCACTGCCGGGGCGAACAATGCGCCTTTGCAAAACAATAAGCGGGGCAACAAAAAGCGCCGAACATTTTGTCTCATTTCATGTTATATAACAGCTTTATGCCCGCGCGTCTGGCGAGGGCAAAAAAAGTGCAGCCCGAAAACGAAGAGCCAAAGAGAGGAAGAAAGAAAAAGAGAGGACAAAAAAGGGCGAATATATACGCCGCTCGTGCAATTCAGAGAGCCCGGGAAACTCGATTTTTCCGATAGCAAATTTTCCCTCCTCGTTTTTTCATTTCGCCGTTCACACGGGTTCTTCGTTTTTTGTCGCTCTTTCTCGTTCCTTTTTTTTCATTCTCAGCCCTCGTTCCGGTCCGTCTCGCGTTCCGTTCTGTTAGTTTCGCGATGCTCCGGGTCTCTATCGACATATCCAGCTCGTCAGTGCATTCAGCGGGCGAACCGATGCGCCGCTGCAGACAGAATAAAAACGCGAGGGTAAAAAGCACGCACGTCAGAGATATTCATGAAACACACCGGGAGACGAATTCCACCTCGCGTCTCTCTCTTCTCTCCTTTTTCCTCCCCCTTCAACTTTTTATTTCGTGGCAGCTTGTGAAATTCGTGCCGATAACGACGAAACGAATCATTGTGCAACTATAAAATAATCCACACCACCCCCATTCAATTACATCGAGTCGATATGAATTCTGGACGATTGAAAAATTTCATTAGTAATAATGAAATACAAATTTGGATATAAAATAGAATCATATTTGAACAAATTAAAAAAAAAAATATCAGATAAAAGTTGAATAAAAATCTGATGAGAATAGAAATCTTAATCACGTTTTGCTTTAAAAAATATTTTTAAATGCAAGGAAATTAAATTCTTGGAAAGCAAAAATAAAAACGAATGAATAAAAACAGAGAAATGGAAATACCAAAATGAAAATTTCATGCTTCAAAATGTTCAAATATTCTCTTTTTAGCAAAGTGAAAGACGAAAAAAAAAAACATTCGATTAATTTGTGTTTCGGCAAAAATTTTGCAACGTTGAAAAAGAATTCCGAGAGGTATTTAAAATAGTAGCACCTCGAGTTGGCTTGTATTAATAAGTTACGTCGTTGTTGCAAACAGCGCACGGGTCGAAAAAGATGGAACGTTATTTTATTTCTTTTTGCTGCCAACGGATAAAGTATATTGCAGGAGTAATTATCATTTGATTGTGATGGTCGGCGCGCGATGCTCTGAAATCGAGATGGAATTAAAGTGGCGAGAATATTCGCTACGCGAGGGAGTTCGTTAAAAAAGTAAACGACATTACAGACAGGCCAATCAAGCTTGACTCAATTTATATTCCGCTTTGATGGAGACGTAGATACTATTTGGATAACGTTATATTTGAAATGAGAAAACTGTGATTGCGTTGTGCTTTTTGTCGAGGCGCGCGCTCTCCGACTGGAATAATGTATTTTATTCTGCTGGGTTACGTTTTCACGAACCCCTTTTTCGCCCCCGCTGCAAATTCAACGCGATTAACTTGTCAACGCTACTCGCTAATTTGTCGACGGAAACGTCGACGCGCAAAAATGTTTGATGACAATTCGTCGCGTCGATTTTAGTGTCGAATAAATAATGGCGCGTTTTGTTTGCCCGCGATATTAAGCGCCCGAGGGGGAGGGGGGGAAGGGCAGGCGCTAAAAATTGGTTCGTTAAACAAAATCCACAGCACGCACGTCCAAACTAAAACAGAACCGACGGACGTGTAAAAGCTCAACAAAAAGGGGATTCGTTAAACCGAGATCTGTTAATAAAATCAAGACCATCTCAATTTCGTTTTGAATTTCCGCAATATTCCAATTCGCACCGTTGAATCGATAAAAGAATATTAAACCAGCCGCGCGCTCTCTTTGTAGATTGTAAAATTTCCAACGCCATTTCATTTGTTTCTCCCTCAAACTGTTATTAAAAAAAAGTTTTGTTTTTGGTTTAAAAAGATTGAAAAATAGTTTCGAATAATTTTTGAAATCCTTTATATAGATTTAATATTTTTTCAATGCAAATTTTGGCTTTTGTTCAAAATCTTTGTTACGAAATGATATGTATAAAAATTAAAATTTTCCTAGTTATATATTTTTTTTTCTTTTTTTCATTAAACCAGTTATTATAAAAATATTCATGAATGAGAAAATTCCTGTGAAAAGAAACATTAACAAAAAATTAATATGTTAGTATCGTGAGTACGGTGTAAATGAATAAATTTACGGTTAGTAAATAAATATGAATTCTTGCAATAATTATTCGCGTTAATGTAAAAAAAGAAAAGTGTCTCGGGGTGATTAGCGAAAGATACCAGACGTGTATTGTAGCGGCGATAACTGTCACCAATACGCGATTGGCCAGAGTGCATGTTTATTAGCAGAATATTACACGCGAGCGAACGATTAATTACGATTGCGGCTCACGAGCGTAGGTGCCGACTGGGCAATCAGAATCGATTGTCCGACGGAGCGTGACACGCGTATTTATGTGTGCATGGTCGCGTTTTCGTTTCACGCTCCGCACGCCTTCGCAAATGCTCGTTACCGGCGTCAACTAACGTAACGGCACCCTCGCTCCGCTCAAAAAAAATATATTTTGATCGTATTTATGTCACATTCAATTTCGCACCCATAGCTTTATGGTATCGATCCCCAAATTTCAGAAGTTATTTATTTCCTTTTTGGCCTTTCAAATTTATTTGTACCCGATTTTTATTTACTTCAGATTCGATCCATAAATTGCATCGGTATTCAAATTTTTTTTTCAAACTTTTAAATCAATTTCAAATCAAGTTTTCAAATTAATGAAACTTTTTTTCAATTAAGGACCCTTTTTTTAATCTTTCAGTTTTTTTTTTGTATTTTTTGTCGGTGATTTTCCCCTACCCCATTACTTTAATTTGGTTTTAAAATGCTGATTTTTTTTTCTTTTGGTCTACTGTAAAAATCCCTTTCACCCGAAATTTAGCAGCGCGATGTTCAGATTGAAATTTGTGTACATTTCGCGCGGGCGAAATTCAAATTTTCAAAGTGACTTTTTGTGTTGGATATTCGTAATTTGAGCGCGGCCGAGTATTTGGACATTGTCATTGTTAGCATTGCAAAAGTGTAGCCGAATTCGCAATGACGTTGAACGGCAGATAAAGAGCGGAACAAACGAGGCGAACTTTGACGAATTTATTATGTCGTCTCTCTCTTTCTCTCCCGTTCCCTTTTTTTCCGCGTTTCGTTTTCATTTTGCACTCGTTACCGCGCGGCAGTCTTTCGCGTTATTGTGTTTGCTCGAACGTCGGCGCGCTAAAATAAAGCGAATATGGCACAAATTAGTAACTCGAACTCGCTCCGCCAAATGAGATTGCACGACCGCGCGCCAATGCTCGTCGATTTGTCATTTCGCCTGTTTATTTTCGAGTTTTATCAACGCGCCACCGCTGTAATTTACGTGCCCTGTTGTTTTGAATTATAATTGCGGCGGACTTTGAATTGCGCTGTTTAACAAACTCGCTGATGTTTCCCTCTATAAACAAACATAAAAAATTGGAAAAAAACCACGTTTTTTTTTTTTTTTTTTTTTTTGAAAACATTTTTTTTGTTAACTTTGAAGTTATTATATTCATCGATCGTATTCTTCTCACGTACTCTTTTTCCAACACGTGCACAGTATTTTTTGAAACATCCATATTTCACGATTCTATTTACTTCAGAGCTTGTGTGCAAAAGATTACCGGAATCCTTTTTCCCGGCGCGTTTTGCACGTGTACTATTTATCATGAACGATCGGTCGATTTGAATTTCGTAACGCTCGAGCATCTGTCGCTTATCTTTATTCTGCTCGTGAAACGACAATACCTGCGTCCCTTTGTTATACCCACCGTCATCTCTATTTAAACTTCCGGGCGTCGGGCGAAAGAAAATTCCGACATGCGACATTTCGAACACACAAAACCAGTCCGCGATTGATAACCGATCTTGCGTCAAATCCATCGCGCACTTTTTGTTCACCCTTCTCTTTGTCGATTTTGATATCACCGGTCTTTAATTTTGAGCTCATAGTTTTTGTTTTTCATTTTTCCTTTCTTTCTGCCAATTTTTGTTACAATTTTTTTTCTTTTTTTCTATTACTTACCGGTTTTTTAAATTAAAAACTGTTTTTTTTTAAATTTTTTTTTGGATTTTGAAATTTTTAATTTGGATAAAATTAAAATTTAAAATCAAAAAGTTTTCGTATACAATCACCATCAATTTCTTAGGGAAAATTTTATATATTCGCTCGGTAATCCGGCAGAATAAAACCAGTAGACTCGCTTTTTTATATTCATCACGTTGTTGTTTTTGCACAATTTCAAGCGCGGCATCTCCGTTTTCCTCAACCCCGCTCGCATACTTTTTCTTCTTTTTCATTCCCGACCCTTTGTTACGTGACGCGAATGTCGCGCGTTTATTGAATATTTAGCAGGCCGCCATGCTTTTTGTCCCGCTCGGCGTTTGTATCGTAAATCGAACTAGCGGGCGAAAAACGAGAGACACATAAGCGTTCATAAATTAGTTGATCAGACCGGCGCATCGGAAGTTGGCAAGGAGGCGCACTCTCTGATTCATGTGATGATTCCTTATAACGAATTACACTCTGTAGCGCCTTTTCACCGAGTCCCATATTTATGGCTGTCGACCGAATCGCAATCATGAGGCGAATTGGCAATAACACGCGTGATCTATGCAGTTTTCTCGTTTGCAACGTTTTACGACCTGAAACATTTTTATTGCATTTTCTATATATTTCCAACCGATGCCTCTTACTTGTAATTATTATGTCTTTCAATTATTCATTTCAATTTGTCACGTTTTATTTTTATTTGTCTGTTCTTAATTTTTCTATTTTTAATTTTTCAAATTTCAATTTCATTATTTGTCAATTTTTTTTTGTTTTACTTAAATGGAAGGATTTAAATTTCATCTCTTTACATTTTTATTTTTGAATTTTTTTTATTGGTTTATTGAAACATAATGATACGAAATGAATGAAAGAAACACACTCAACGTGAATCATTAATTGAAACAGCTACTGTAGGACTAGCGACCGTCGAACTTTATCTATTTGATTCGTTTCTGTTTGAAAATGTTTGTTAAGCAAACAAACGCACTTCGTTGGCACCATTTAGAGAGTGTGTGTTTAACCCTGAGGTAGTTTCGAAACTCTTCGACGAGCATAACGATACAACAAACACACGAGCCTCGATACTCCGCTGTGCCTTTGCCTAAACAAATTCCGGATTACTTTTTTTCTCTCCTACACACCCCCTTTTAGTTTTTTTTTTGTTTTGCGATTGTTTTTTGATTTACAGTCGCGCACTCGGCGATTGTTGCGCGTTTGCGTCCCACACAAAAGAGCGCTTCGTTATACGAGCAATTTTTTTACGATCAGACGTCGTACCGATTTCAGAATATATATCACAATTATACGCGCGCGTAAATCCATAAGATTTACTTTGCAGCGTTAAATCGATGCCAATAAGAATCTAAAATATAACACGACCATTACGTTGTGGAATTATGATTGCGTCATAAATTGTCCATCCGGGATATATAAGAGCGCGAACACATTTGTTTATGGCCCGAAAAACATCGTCTACGGGAGAGTTAACGCGCTGAAAAAGGTCTTGTTATAGTGACGCCGGGGTTATTATTCATCTTGATTGAATCAATACGTAGAATTAATATCTCGTCGTAAAAATATAAAATGCCATCAACATTTTTTCATTCTTCTTTATTTTTCATGTTTCAATATTTTTTATGTTTCATTTTTATCCGCTTTTTGTTATCATCAATTTTTTTTTTACTTGGATCATTTTTTAAAATTTTATCTCTTCCTTTTATTTCAATCATTTCTTATATTTATCATTCGATGATGATTCATGAATTGAAAAAAAGTATGGTTTTGAAACTCACCTGTTTGTGCATCTCCATGTTGAGACCGTAGGACATCTCGTAATACTGTAAAAAGAAAGTGGAGCATTAGCATAACAGTCGGGTGGGCTGCATTTGCCAGAACGACGTCTCGTTTTCGACAACTGACAAGCGACAATGTGTTTCTGGCTCACGAGTCGCATGACACAACGTATCTTTTGTGCAGCACTCTTAACGAACAGAGATAACGTCTGCATGCACTTTAAATGTGTCTCATGATATGTGCAAATCTCAAATGCATTTTCGATGCTGCTCGCAACTATTAATAGTTTTCCATTTTACAATCTATTTAAAAAAAAAAACTTTTCTTAATTCGTTGATTTGAAATTTTGTATTTCAATTTGTTTGCAGCATCGAGAAAAATTGCACTGCACGATTTATTGAAAAAACTAAATTGTTATACAAAATGTGATGAGAAATTTTGTTGAAAAAAAAAGAAAAGAGTGATAAAGTTTAATTAAAAAATTGTTATGACTTTTTTGGGACTTGATGATGCGAGATAAAATGAGAACTGTGTTGAGAACAATTTAAAATTTTTATTTGATCTTTCGATGTAAAAAAGTCGAGGTTGGGTGGGAAGCTGAACATGCCATTCAGCTCCTTTTTGTTTGATTGCGAAAGTAATTAATTATAAGGGTGCTTCATCTTGGCCGATAAAAACGTCTTTTGTGTATAAATGTGCGACAGAGAGTGAAAGCGCGGAAGGGATAAAGAAGACCGGTTTCTCGTTACATCGCTCTTACATCTTGTCTACGAGCTGCTCCGCCGAGTCACTTAGCTAATTGCTACCAAGCTTCGGCGCGCTCTCGAACTTCGCTATCATATAATTCATTCCGCATTAAATACGAAATTACACGCCGTCGCAAAAACATATAAACAAGAACGTTTTATCGCGCGATCTTTTATCGTGAAATTTATCAAGATTGAGAAACAGGAAAAAAAAGTTCGGCACAACTTGTGTCTCGAAACGATCTCGCTCAACTTTATCCTCTCAACTTTTATGCATTACAGTTTTTCAAACGCGTAATTTACCTTACTCTCGCGTTATTTTATTTTGTACGAAATTTTCGTAATTAATTTTTTAATTCATGAAATTGAAAGGAAAACGAAAAAAAAAACAAACAAACAAAAAAAGAAGGATGGGAAAAATTTAACGTGCCATTTACAAGGGGACGAACAAAGTTGAAAGTGGTAAAGAAAACGAAAGAAGTAGCAAAATTGCCGGAGCGTCGTAAACAAAACTAAATAAAAGAAAGCAAGAAGTGGCCTCTCGCCTCTTTTTTTAATGCAGTCATGGGCCATAAACCGTCGGCAGTTGTGAACGGTTCTTTATTGCCTCGCGATCGTAAAGCGCGGAACCGATATGTTGAACGCTCCTACGAGGTCGAGCACACAAAAATTTTATACCCGAAATCCACCGCAAAGTTACGAGCTATATCTATATTGCCGCACGAGCTGAATATCTTATGCCGCGCCATTCCACGCGATAGACCGTCATCATCTTTTCCGCGCGTATAAAAATTTATATTCCCCCCGCGTTGTTCGTTTTCCGATTTTGCACTTGGCGACAAAAGTTCGAGCACCGGCTATATCGTACGTTTATTGACGTACGTATAATTTCTCCCGAGCTCGACATATTTCTCGTTTTGCCATCGTCATTTTTTCTTATTTATTGCAATTTCGATATTTTATAGTTCAAATGGAAAAAACGATAACATTTTTTGTGCAAAAAAAATTGTAACAAAAATGAAAAACATAAAATTTCAAAGTTGTAACTTTTTACAAAATTTGAAAGTTGTTGTTGCAAAAATTTTGCAAATATTTTTATGATGTGAAAAATGGTTTGGCAAAGATTTATTGAACACAAAGTTGTACGAAATATTTCAACCGAAGAAGAAAAATAACAAGAGTGAAAATAAGTTGAATGAAAATAAAATGAATGAAAATAAAATGAATGAGATGAACACAAAAAAAAAAGTGGTAACGATATCGGGATAAAGGCTGTAATCTGATATGGCAACGCAACCGATGTTGCTAATATACATGATGGCTCAATGACTAGTAATTCCCGTTGGAGAAAGTTGGAGAAGCATTTTCCAGTAAATTGTTTGGCTCGTTGGCGGCTAAAAGTGTATAATATAAAGCGTTTGGAAAGAAAATTGTGCTTACGTCGAATAGAAACTGGCTTGCGGAGAGTCGGCGGGGGTGAGTGGCGTGAAATTGAATGGTCTTCCAACGCTAAACAGGTTTATTACGACTATTAACTTTTCACCGTCGTACACCCATTTATGAACAAAAGAGAGGTTTCGGGGTTCGAAAAGGACCACAACGATATAATAAATTGTAAAATAAAAAAAAAATGCTAACGTCCTTTCAATCGCGACTTTTGGAATTCGAGATTTTCTTTTTTGTTCATTGAACGTTCAATTTAATTAATTGCGTTTTGTGGTATTCATTAGGAGCATTTTATTGCTCGTTTATGTGCGGGCATGAATACGCAGATTTTCTACGGTTAATTTATGGTTTTTACGACGCCACGTCAACTTGAACGATTTTTCGTTCCGGGTTTGATCGCTTTCAATTAAAAAAAGGAGTTGTTTACGATCTCTCGGTCACGCGATTCGCACAGGAGCGACAAACTAGTCGCATTTTACGATTTCATGTAAATTTCCCAGCCGGAGCAAATTATTCTCAAGTTCCCTGTGTCGCACTTGGACACGTTTTTTCATTTCTTTTTTTTAATTGAACAATGTATCGCTTTTAAACTCGGTTATACAAATAACTCAACGTTCGCTTGTTTCTTTTTGTAATTAATAAAAATGAAGGTAAATAAATGTACGGTCCAGTCGGGATCAATAATGAACACACATGACCGGGGGGGTTACGAGAGCAATTAAATAAACGACAGCGTACATTAGACGACGGACATAACGTCGGTCTGGCGCTCGTGAATCAACGTGGAAAAGACGTCTCGGACATCAAAAGCGCCGCTCGTTAATTAAGCGCCCGAGCAAATAAAGCGGTTACGTGACTATTGAACGATCTAAACGACAAGCCATCTCGTGGCGATTACGCGAGGTGAAAAGTTTCTCGGTGCGGAGAAAAAAGGGGGAGGAGAGAGAGAGAGAGAGAGAGGGCCTGGATGCCGACTCACCTCGGCCGTGTAATTGGCCTTTAATTAATGGACTCCCCTGGCAGCGTCGAGGCGGAATCTTAATTACGCCAAAAACGTTATTCCGATACGTGTGAGCCAACGAAAGCAGTTCAAACCAGTTCCATTATCTCGGTCAGCCCCTGCGAAAAAGGACCCTCACCGTTCTGTCCCGTACAAAAAATTAATTTCAATTTGCAATATACCTTTCACCGTCTCAAAGATTGTCTTCAAAATGCAATTTTTTTTTAAATTTTGTTGGAAATCTTTTTGGCAAATTTTTCAAAATTTTTTTTCAAGATGTTTTTTTAGTTGTGAAATTATATATTTTGGAATCAACTGTTGTGAGATATTGTCTTCATCAGTAGAAAAGATATATCTGAGCTTGTATCTCGTAAGCATGATGAAACGTTTAATTAGAGATGGGGGATATAATTTTGGTTTGCCAAAACAGAGAACGGAGGGAAAATTTTCAGTTTCGAGATAGCAACTTAAACAGGAAAATTATACTGATCGACTAAGTATACAAAGCTCTCCAGCCGAGGGGTGATTTCGGGATGATCATTAAGGAAGGAAAGTTGGTGCTCGTCTTATAAAGAAGCGCGAATTATCATGCAAATAACTCGTAACGCGGCACGTCGACGGTTTAAATCGACTGCAAATGAAGACAAGCAGTTTGGCTCTCGCGCGCGAGAGCTTCTCTTTTGTTACGGCGCTCTTTGATCGGTTGCCCGCCCTCGAGCCGAGCGAGGCGATAGAAATCGCGCGCCGATATCTCGCTCGTAATCAAAAACCGCGTTACTAATAGACCCTCTTCAAGCTCCGCTTTACGAGATGATTATCGTTTTCTTCCCGCCAGCCTCGTCATTATGTATCCAACTTTTAAATCCCGTGTCCAATTACCGGCTCTTATTGCGGGGCTTTTAATATTGTAATTATTTATTAACATGTGAATTTGAAGATTCATGAAGGTAATCAGATAAAAGAAAAATGCACTCTCCAATACAGACTTTGAATCATCAGCTATTCTTTTATTTGAATTTTAAACAATTTCAACACAATTATTTTGAAATTCAAATTTTGTTCAAAATTTTTAAATTTTGCGCAATTTTGATGAAAGCAAAAATATATTTATGCTGGAATTTCTTTTATCTGAAAAAGAAAAATTGAAACGAAATGATCCGATGTGATGTATCCATAAAAAAGCACTCAATATCTAAACTGAATTTAAAGTCTAATATCCCATTTCAGTTCTCCAAATATGAGTGCTCGCATGAAAAAGTATAATATGCATAATGCCCGATACAGGTGGCTTCGATACGTTTCCATGAATGCACATAATCAGACTGCGAATGCATCCATACGAAACTTTCGAATTCCATTCTCGATTTGTTTCGTGTTCAAGCTGAAAAGAAAAGAAGCAGAGCAAAAAAAGAACGTGTGTGTACGCAAGAATGGAAAAAAACCTCTTTCTATATACCCCAGATATACATTATGCCGGGTGCATCCAATCACTCGCGTTTAACAAGCTATCAATATGACGACCAGATTCGTTCAATCTGATAGTTTTTAAATTTGTAATCAAATTTGTAATTTTTTTTTAATTGAAAAGAATTCAAAAACTCAAAGACAAACATACACAGATCAAAAATGAAACAAATATTTAATAAAGCAAAAGACAAAATTATTGATCAATTTGAAACAAAATAAAAACGAAAAAAATAAAAAAAATTTAATTCAAAATAAGAGGAACACAAAAATAAAATAAATATGTGAAAAAATGACGAAACCAGTATGATAAAATAAAAACTTTCAAACGTGATTACAAGGGCGCCATCTATAAAATAAGGACTCGTGTAATCCCGCGTGAAAGAGTGGTGTTACATTAGAGTCTCGTAAATACCATCCGGAGATAATAAACGTTGCGAAACTGCAGGCGAAATTGGTCCGACCACCGCGAAAAATGCGACCCTCGAGCAATGAAACGGCGGCTCTTTTCGACGATCTGTGCGAGCGATCGTAAACCTCGACGAGCTTGACAATTACATGGAGGAATCGTAAAAGCGTAATGCCTCGCGATACGCTTCGGTTATATAACAACGAGACACGCGCGTCTTACGCGATTTACTGTCCGATGTGAAAACACCCTCCTAAACTATTTTCCAACGGGGCAAAAATTTTTCATGACTATTAGATATATAACTTTTATGCCGATCGTTTCAAATTAGATTCTCTTCCCTTTTTTATTACAACCGAACTAAATTTTTGTCTAAAGAAAATAAAAATAAAATACAATAATAAATTAAATATCATCCGATTTGAAATTAAGTAAAATTTTAAATAAATTAATTTCAAATCCGAATCAGATTTTTGCAATTCGACATATTTTGATATTCAAATCCCAGAGTAAGATTTACTGGTTGGCTGATGGAAATGGATTGCAATAAGAGAGTACGACAACGAAAAAAAAAAGAGACCGCGATCGAGGTAACGGGGCGGAAGCCGCACAGCGGAAACGAGTGTCAGGAGAAAAACATGAAAGCTACAAAGACGACCCGGCGAAAAGGAAGACGGTAAATGTTCGTCGAACAGGGTCAAACTGCATGGAAACGCTCGCGCGAGAGCAAAAGGAAATGCTTGTCCATTTAGTCTCTACCGCACTCCGAAAAAGATCTCGAGAGAGAGGAAGTACCAAATAACATTTCCATTGGTTTTCGCAGAAATTCACTTTTCAAATCCCCGAGCATTCGAAATTTTTCCTCGTCATTTTCTTTGTCACCTCAGTGGCAAAAAGGGAAATAATCTGAGATCACTTTGACAAATGTAATAGACAATTTCTTATAACCTCTTTTTTCAAATTTCCTAAAATGAAAATTTTAACAACATTTTAACAAAACATTTTTGAACAAACATTATTTTTTACTGAAAAAATTCACGAAAAAAAAAAAAAAAAACATAACAAAAACACGAAATATAAAAAATTATTTAAAATTGTGTAATTTTAGCAGGGTATTAAGTTATGAAATTTCTTTGTATCAGTAACAAATGAAAACTTGTCAAATTTGTATACGTCATCAGTCTGTATTCAAAGTGTACAAAAATATTTTGTCCAAACGAAAATCCCTCCAAGGAACCTTTTTGGATCCTGAGTGATTGCAAAAACGAATGTTGTCTCCGCGTTCATTTTGTCAATCGGTTGTAATTCGCGGCTGAATATGTTTATCAGTTTTGTCGTGCAGAAAAAAGTACGAATGTACGATACACGTGTCAACATACCGCACCGATTGAACGCGATCAGAGCGAATGTAGATCAGGCTCTTGTCACGTTCACATTCCCGACCGTTTTTCTTTCACGGAGTTAACGATATGCCATCCGTCTTTTGTCCGGGGCAGTCATCCGCGATGCATACGATACAATGAAAGACGAACGCATAAAGTAAGAACTCGAAGAAACAAAAAGACAAATCGATTTGCATCTGCTCGGCGTTCAGAAATCGACATGAAAACAAAATTTTTCTCATGTTCTGTCGCGAGATATAACAGACTACTAAACAAAGTTTTCGACTTCGAATAACATTCTTTATTTCTCCCATTTATCTTTATTTTATTTCATTTTATTCAGTATAAAATTTTAATTTTGCAGCAAAACTAGAATATTTACGATTAAATTAATGGAAAAAGAAAATTAAAATAAAAAAAATGTAAAAAAGGGATGAAATGATTGAACGGTTCTGTCAGCAGGACGAGTTTACATGTTTTTTAATATCATCATGATAAGAGGCGAAATTATCAACCGACAGGATCTCGACACCATCTTTAAATAATTGTGGAAAGCGAGACAGGTGTGGCGAGAGGTGAGGAGGATGACACGCAGAGTCTGGCGATGCCTGATAAGGCCCCGACACCCGTGTGACGTGCGTGAATTCGAAACGCTCGAACGCGCCGCGACCTTTTGACCCCGGCACAATGGGACCGACAGAAGAAAAAAACAGGTTCAGCGCGTATGAAGACGTAACGGGCGGTATAATGATAATCTGCCATGGTATCGGTTCGGCTGAAATATAGTCATCATCAGTGTATATTTAAACTGCCGAGTATATCTGACGGGATGATTTTATCGGCCAGATGCGATCCACTCATTGCTTTAACTCGTCCGGACACTTCTGAGAGGAACATATTTACTTTTTGTCATGTCATCACAGTTGTACAAAGTTTGTGAACGTGAACAGAAAAAAAAAAATCTGTTGTTTTTTAATCAGAAATGAAACAAGACGCTCGAGAGAATGTATAAATAAATGATGAATTATAGTCGCTTATACTGACAAAACGGTGGGTTTACCGGCGATACGTCAATTCGATCGATTATAGTGTATTCGATTAGAAAAATAATACCGGTTGGAAATGTGAACATATGAAAAATGAATGGATGAAAAAAGAAGTAAATGGAAATGGAAAGAAAGAAATTAAAAGAAGTAAAAAATTTTAGACGGTGCAAATTTTAGATATTGAGATTCATCAAAATTGAAATGGCGCAATTTTATTCCCGACACGGTAGAATTTATTTTCAGTTCGCCGAATTAAAACATTAATAATACAAAGGAGTGTGCGCTGCGTTGTTCATTAAATAATGACGAATAAGAAATCAGTGCTCGAAACGGAACAATTGCAACAGCGACTAAATAATGCAAAAAGAGTTGATATACATTTGCATGTTATAAGTGTTTCGCGTTGCATAAATGCATCGATTTCATGGTAATACATTATCGTTAATTATTCATAACACAGTTCTCATTGGGTATTAAAAGCTAATTATTAATAAATAGAACGTGTTGATAATACCAATCACAGTTGGACGACACAGCGTAATTATATTTGTTTGAAATAACAATTTTAAGTGAACCGAGCATTGAGACATGTTCCAATTGATTATTCGATAATTAATTGATATTGCTATTTATACATTGAAATATCGTCATTTACAATTATGTGCTCGCGATATAATGTCCAAGTAATTAAGCGCGCGTATATCTCATGAAAATTGAATCCCAGCAATAAAACAAACAAACAAATAACCAAACAAACAATGCTGCTTGTCAAAAACTGATTGATATTTCTAAAATACTTTTTCAACATTTTTTTCTTTCAATTAACAGACGATATTTTGCAAGCAAATATTTTATCAAAATCCGTTCCAAGACTCACCATGATGTAGTGGCGCTGCACCTCTGACTTCTCCGACGCGATTTTCTCCAGCTCCATCTTTATGCTAGACAGAAACAAGCAGGAAAATGCATGTGAAAGCTAAACATTAGTATGAGCAGGCGACATTCAGAAGCATCGGGGGATGATAAACAAAATATAAAACGAAAATGTGGCCTTTGTTTATAAAAGACGAGTCAAAAAACTACAACCTATCGTTCGCCGAGTTCGAAATTGGTAAACATCAACAAATTATGTTCCCTGGCATAATTTTGCAATTTTCGATCATCGTGACGTCATAAATTCCTGCACAGCAGGAAAAGGAAAAAAATTTTTTTTTTCTGTTGGGAATGTTGGATATGTTGTTTGTGTTAACCACTCATTTTTATTATTTTGTTTTTACTTTTTTTTCATTTTATGGTTATTTTTCGTATGTGTGTTTTCAGTGTAAACATTTTGATAGATGGTTTACATCTAAATCATGTACTTTTTGAAAATGTTAAAAAAAATTTAATAGATTGTTTACGTCTAGATCTTTTTTTTTTTTTTTTTTTGTAGATGTGGTTTTTTGCTTCTCAAAAAATGTTAACGTTTAAAATGTGGTGGTATAGATTGAGATATAAGATGTGAGATCGAAATGAACGGTTTCGTTTGACACGAAGAGAATTAGCTGAATTGAAGCGCTCAAAATCGTACGAAATTAGTAGAAACAATTGATGATTAGTGACGCACTCGGCTTGATTAATTTGCAAATGACGTCGTGACGATGATCGTGGCATAAAGTCGAGGATGTGGCGGAAGGGTAGTGCACAGCCAAGCTGTTAAAACATACAATTAGTGCAGCCGCAGCGAACATCGATAGTAATTGTTGATGATTGTCGACGTGTATAAACGGCTGCGAGGCCTCTCGTGTGTCGAGTGTGCGCGCGTGTGTGTCAGATTGGTGTGAATGCGCGTATGTACGGTACGGTGTCAGTACACGATCATTTGCTGCACGTCGACAGAATGAACCAGGAAACACTCCGTATCGTCGTTGATTACGATCGGCGCTCCCCGATATTCTCGTTTATCATGTTTCCAAATTTTTCTTCCGTTTGACTTCGTTTACACACGTTCTGCCCGGTTCATCCGTGTCGGGCGCTTATTTTGTTTACAAAATTTCACGGCTCAAATGACCGCTGTATTTTGCAACAAAATAACTACTCTTTTTTCAGCCCGTTATTGTAACTTTTAATCCAAAATTACCAAACATTTTTATTTTCATTCATTTTTTGTATAAAAAACTGTCAAATAAATGTTACAACTTCTTTGTTAAATTTTTTTTAATTAGAGCAAAATGTAAATAAGAAGAAAATGTCATTATTTTGTCTTCAAGATTGTATGAGAAAATTTAAAAAATGATTTAAAAAATTGGCTCAGATAAGACAAACGGCAAAGAATAATCTTTTTTCAAACGAATCTTTTTTTCTATTCACGAAAAAAAAAACGGGCTGAGAGATAAAGAGAGTGAAACATATTGTCGTATTGTCCTAGTTCTCGATTATTTCTTTGATATTTCGTTCTCTTATTTCAGTATTCTTTGTATCGTTCCCGGCGGCTTACCACCACAAAATGCCTCTGTGACTCGATTTTTTCGCCGGCCAATTTCTCGCACTCCAATTTAAGGCTGTTCGAACAATAAGAAGAACGTTAATCCACCAGTCCTCGAATCGCACGGAGCTTTTTTTTTGTCTCAGCATCGTCGGGTTCGCCTCTTTGAGCGAGATTCCCGAGATTGTTCAAACAACGCTGTTTTGTCGCGGAAGCGGGATTTATTTTCATTTTAAAGGGTCGTCGCTCCGCAGGTCTACAACGATTGGTTTGAAGTTTTTTGACTATTCTTCTTGACTGTTTTCTTTTTCAATCTTGTTTCTAATTCTCATGATTTTTCATCAATTTCTTTTATCTCTTTTATTTTTGTCCACTAATAAATTTAATCCTTTCATCTTTTTTTTTTTCATATGATTTTGAAAAAAAAGCAGCGATAGAATGTTTAAGGCAACAGATGCTTGTTTATCGGCTTGAATGGCGACTAAGTATTTAATCGGCTGGCAAATAAATGAGCGCGTCCAAACAGCCAGAGTTTTCTGTTGCATATAAGATAAAGCCTGTTTGAAAGAAAATTTAACGAAAACAAACAGAGCGCACCTTATCGGGCGCACAGCGCAAATATTTGATCGCGCGGCGATGTGTGATATGCAATTTTCGGTTTATTGATTTTGCGCGCGCGCGAGCTATAATCAAACATTTTCATTACGCGACCCGATTAAGGCAAAAGACCTTATAATCAGACTTGTTTGATTATCGGATTTCACGTGCTCAACTGCGCCAACGAAAATGCAATGCACAGATAACGAAAAACAAAAAAATCTTAAACAGACAAAAAATTATGTTACTAAAATATATATTATTTTTATAATTCACATTGCACTAATAATAAAAATAAAAAAACAAATTTTTTTAAATACGAAGAAAAATAATAAAAAAAATCATTTTATACCAGATGGTTAAATGAAAGCATAATGCAATTTGTGTATATTTTTTACACATACACTGTTCTCTGTGGGGTAAGATTCCCCAAATAGAGGATTTTCCTATTAATTAACGTTGAACGTTGTAATGCAAATTTTGCAAACAATGGATTTGAAAGGGGGTGGGGGGGAATGTTGCACAATCAATTAGCGCGGGCGCAAATTCATCTTAGTTAATGGAACGTTGATTCCCGAAATACACGCCAATTATAACGACATTAGAGGAGACGCGCGTGCATAAATACATCAGCGCTAATGAAGTGGCGCGGATAAAAGCGCGTATAATCGCACGTCCGTTAGTTGGCACGTCTTCGGTCGTCTGCGTGTCGTGGTATCATAAAGAACATCGGCGCTTACAACTGTTTGCACGACGTGTGTGCACAGAGGCGTTTAGTCAGAGTGTGCAAGAGAGAGCGGGATTCTGATGCATTGTACGTAAATAGGTTACGAGCTTCCGTGCGAGACTCGTGATCCATTAAAAGTTGACGCGAAAACCGTCGTCGTCCACGGACGCGCTCGCGTTCTAGCAGCGACTTTTGTGTCGCCCGGAGAGACGCGAGTGTCGCCGTCCCGTACACATATTTATACCCGCGGCCACCGACACAAAACTGTAATTTAAGTTTCCGTCCCGTCACGTGACTCCCACGAATTAACGCCGACCATATAAATTAACACGTTGCACGAGAGAAGCGAAATGAATTAACGCGCTATGACTTTTAGAGCGATCAAGTGCCATGGCAATCTTCGTGCCGCGGTAATGTACTACTTTACCCCCCCCCCCCCCCCCATCCCCCAAATGCTCGACGACAATCTAAGACTGCTGTCAGAAACAATTTGCACCTTTTCATATCTCATCGCCACTTGACAATGTTGTGTTTGCTTTTCAAATTGTTCTTTTGCCTCGAAAGAAATGCCGGACAAGAAGAAAATGAATAAAAGACAAGAAGATAATGTAGTCGGTTTTTTCTATTCGTTGTGTAAAGTGAAAAGTTATTTTTGAAAATTAAAAAATTCAAACAAAATTTTTTATTATTAAAAGAAAATGTTGTTTGTGGATAATATATAAATAAAAAGTTAGTGTATAATTTTATATCTGAGATATACAAAATACATTTCAATATATTTTTGTCCATGTGAGATTCATTGATATTTACGTCCGCAAACTACAAATGGTAATTGATGAAACGACGTAGAATAAAAACGACCGCGGAAATGGCGCAATGCATAAATAGCAGCGGTGTATCAAGAATATTATAATGTTTGGAGTAAGCACTTGTGCCGCCGTGCAGTGAATTTACAGTTTCGAGCTATGTTTCACTGTTCTATTTACGTCTTACTTATACTGGGAATTATAACCGCTGAGTGTATATAAGTGTGTTGACGTTTCAAATTAGAATTAAAGGTTCAACCCCGAGACAAAAAATAATTGTTTGCACGAATTATTCTCTCATTTAGATTTCTATCGAGTTAATCACATTTTTCTTTCAATAATTTTCGTTTATAATTTCCTTTATTGTTCTGATACGTGAAAAAAGATATCAATTTAATTTACCAAGTAAAAATGTATATATGTGTCCATAAATGGAAAATAAATGACACATACATAGGTCCATAAATGTCACATAAATGGATTATAAATAGTACATATATGAAACATAAATGGCACATACATGCAACATGAATGTAACATATGGTTCCATATTTAAGACATATATGGCGATCCACCTAAAAAATCGATTTATGTGCTATTTATGCGGCATATATGGATCCATATATGAGGCATTTATGTCTCATAAATGGGTCCATATATGGGCCATATATGTACTTAAATGTCCCATTTATGTTCTACATATGTGTCATTTATGTTTCAAATATGTTCCATTTATGGACCCATATATACATTTTTACTTGGGTTTTCTTCGAAATTTTCTTCATTATTTTGAAATAGTTTACCTGTAATTTTTAGTTTTCAAAATTTTTTTATTTTAAGCAAAATTTGAGTTTGAAAAACAAACACTGATGAAACACTTAAAACTGGCCGATCGTTTAACTAATAAGTTTGTCACCGCACAGGCGAACAATCGAACAAAATTGACAAATGTGAGACAACCCGCTCGCTTTCATCTAAACACAATGCGCGAGTCGAGAGTCGTGCATGGTGAATTTCACGTGCAGCTGAATGACCGCTGATTTCACAATGCGTTGTGGAAAGTTGTCGCAAAATATATATACTTGACGAAAGCGATTGTCTCGTGCTTGTCGTGGAAGTCGATCGTTCCTCGTCTGGCGACCGTTGAATAAATCACAGGCTGCTGTTCCGGGTTGTTTGCACACGGGCACTCGACGCGCACATACACGGAGCTTCCGGTCGAACGGACATTAAATTATTATCTTCAAATGTTTACTCAAGCATCATCATTTGTTTTTCTTCGTTCCTTTTTTGTTATTCTACCGCTGTTTTTTTTTTTTAACTCAACAAGATAACATTTTTTAGATCCTCTTTTTGCATCTGGTTTGAAAATTTATTTCATTAAGTATTGTTGAAAAATGGAAATGCGGGGAATTTAAAACTAAACTCGAAAACTTGTCTTGGCAAAGTAATTTTTTTGATATTCTAATTTTGATAAACTTTTATTTATTTCTTGAGATAAATTTCGTTGTAAAATATAAAATGTCATGTTTGTATTTAAATTTGCAATTAACACTGTATCAAGATTAGCTCTACGGTGAGAAGTATTTGCACATTGCATTGTATTTAACATCAAAGTATCTTACATTTGCATAAACTCCATATCTAATGCTTCGACACCTGTTCTCGAGAAAACTTTTGTATGGCCGAACTGATGAAAGGAAAAAAAAGAAGAAACAACCAAAAATGTATAAACGGTGTAAATTATTCATAGTTATATGCTTCTTTCTGAGTATTTTGTCGGTTCACTTTTTACAAGCGACTTGGTTTGAAAATGCACTCCGTGAAAGACAAGTTTTCGATCTTTGCAGCATGCTCAAATATTCATGAGCTTTTCAAGTCTTACGATTTTTTTTCCTTGCTAGCATAACGGTCGATGTTACACATTTTCTATTAAATTGAAACTGAAGTTTTCACGGCTTCTATTTATAAAAGTTTATGAATATTTGATCAAACTTGTAACGAGGCAAATTTGAAATTTGAAATTTCAGAGTTCATCTTATCTGTAATTTTTTTTCTCCCATGGGATACAAAATTTGCAACTTACTTATGGTACTGTGCTTGTAAGAAATTGAATTCTTCCTTGATTCGATCACATGACTCGCTAACTGTGAATTTGTAAGGTTGGCCAGGTTGTGGTGGACCCTGTAACAAAAACCAAAAATTGGCCATTGTAATAAAAACATGAATTTCAATTTTATTTTTGAGGAAATAAAAAAAAAATGAGAAAAACGTTCGATCGTTGATTTGGTTCAAAGAGCATGTGTATGTATAGGCTGCACCAGGAAGCAGCCATACATATTTATTCGCCGATTCCTTTGTGCACCCGCACTGCCCTCGTTTCCTGCAGCCAACTGCATAAACACGCGATACACCGGCCATATGCAACGCCAGATATACGCATTCTCGGGGTGTTTATACTTATGCGACTTGTAACCTCTACTATCCGTCGAGACGAATGGGCATAAAATGATCGCGCGGTTAAATATTGTATCTCCTGAGCAAAATAATCTGTCACTTCCTTTCCTCAAAAATTTATGTAGTATTGAACAAAAAAAATTATTTATCCTAAAACTTAAATTAAGAATAATTTAATCTAAAAAATGATAAAATCTCAATTAATTAATTCAGAGGTCTTAATTAAAATTACGAATTTCTTTTTGAATTTTAAATTTTTGATAGTAAATCTATGTTGTTGATTAACAAAATTAATTTTGCAAAAAATAAAAAATTAAAAAAAAAAAACAAACAAAATGATTGGATCTGGACAAGATTTTGAACACGAGAGCCGAGATTGTTGACGTAGTGAATAATTGATCGGCAAATTAATACTGTACGAAATTCGTCGGAGGCAGAAACTTTCGGCTCGTATAAGAGCTTGACTTATCAAAGTTTGATCAAGTCAGTAAATTACGGTATCATTGTACGGATAAAAGGCGAGCGCAATTAAGGGGGGCAAAGTACGAACAAGCAGAGGGCGGGCACAAGCGACGCATTTAATAATCGTAAAGGAAATGATTGCGGTGCCGTAAAACGGATCGGATGAAAAATGAAAGCGACAGCGAAACGTCCAAGTCGCGATGCTGACGGCTTTTGGAGCTCGGGCCGGCCGTAAAAGTCGTATTATTACCCGGTAGCGATGGTATCTGCGGGTAATAACGTTATGAAGGCATTATCGATCGTTTTACACGATGTGCGCCCGACAGAGGGGATATTCTCGAGAGCCTCGTAAAAGCCCGATGGAACGGCCAACTGCTGACTGCACACTCGTTTTGCTACATGTTTGACACGTCACTCGGCCGCATTGTGTTTTCGCCGCGCGTACACACGCAACGTATTCGGAAGCTTTCCGACGTAAGAGTTCCACTTGGCCGTTCACGCCTTATCGCCTCGCATCGGTCAACAACGTTCCCTGCATGCCAAAATCTAGACTTTTATTCGTCCAAGATGCTCTTTGTGCTGCGATTTGCAATCGTCAATTTCTTTACCTTTTTGTGTTCCATAATTCAATAAGATTTTTCAATAAGATTCTTCAACAAGACTTTCAATTCACTGAATTATAATGTATCAATTTATTTATAAATTTTTCAATTGCAGTGAAAATGTTTTTGGTAAATAAAAATGTAACAGTAACACCGAACATTGTGTAAAAACTCAACAGAGTCCACGAATCGAAAAATAATAAGAAACAAAAGCATTCGTCACACGCCCTGGCACTCTCTGAAATTTGATGTTTGAATTTTAAAAACACAAAGGGCTTTTTCACTACACCGAGAGCTGCGTAGTTGTAACGAAAAAAAAAAAGAATTTGTTTAATCAACAAAATTGTTTGTCAAGTTTATTCGTCAGCCTTTTTCCTCCGCTTTGGTGAAACCAAACACGTGTAAACGCGCGGGTTACCCTGCTTCCAATTGACTGAGCGCATTAGGTGGGATCAGAGAGCCGAGCGAGAGAGAGAGACCGGCGGCGCGGAGCGAGACGGCGTGCAAGTTGAACGAGGAGCGCCGGATCGGCAACCCTGCTGATCGGCAAAATCGCTGATCCCATTTGTCCGTGCAAAGCCGCTCACGGCAATCCAATTTATTTATTGGCTTTTGCCGCGGAGAGTGCCCGCTATTTCCCCTCGTTCGTCTTCCTTCGACGACCCTCTGCCATTTCATCCAAGCTTTATGGACCTAACTGTACCCTTATTTGTAACATACGACAGGTGTGCTTTTGTACCCTCCGATTGACACGCCAATGGCTTCCACCAACAACACCTTTTACTCATTATCAACTACCTTTCCTTTTTTACCATTGTTTAAATTTTCATCAAATCGTTTATCAAAATTGAACAAATATTTACACAATTTTTTTAAACGTAAAAATCTTGTAAACATTTTATTTTGTCATTTTTTATAAGTTGTTTTAAAAACAATTATGTAAAGTATTTTTTTCTGTTTCTGATCTAATCTTTATTTTCGTTACGAGCTTGACTATACAAAATCGAATAAATAAATATAAATATCAAAAACGATAGAATGTAAAAATCGAATATTAATCAAAGCTTTATATCTGTTGTATATCGTTGACAATGTTATATTCTATTCTATTGGACTGTAGATGGTTGATGGGTAAACAAGTTTTATCGCGAGGGTGAGTGTGCGTGGTGTCGAATTTTCACGGGTGTGTTGATGGCGATTCCCCGTCGGAAAGCGAAGCGGGAACGAATCATTGTCCGACGAATAATAATGAGCGACGCGAACCACTCATCCCATTTCGCATCCGTCAATCAGAGCGCTGCCGATTTAATTATCCGATAGACTGACGCCGATACCCAACCGTTTTTTTTTGTTTTCGCTCCGTATAACGACCGCGTTAATACCCATATTACATATTCGACCGGCGAAAAATGTGCGAAATGATTTACATCATCTCTGATATGCCCGCTCAAATCCAATCACACCCAACTCGTCCCCGGAGTTCAGGAATCAATTTGCCGAAGGTGTGCGCGATTATAATATCAAAATCTGAGATTTGTTAAGAGGCCGGTTGATTGAAAATTAATTGAATTTTATCTCGTCGATTCAACGAGAAAACTTAGATGGTTAGAGAAGAAAAGAAAAAAAAAGTTGGGAACAAAATAAAGCGGGATTTTCGTACAAATAGGGCGGTGGCTCTAGGACGGTAGTGAATGGAAGCTTTGGTCGGCGGTAGTTTTCATCCGACCGCAAAAGCCGCAGGCTTGCGGTCCGAATTCAAACCGCGAAATGGCCATGGGAGGCCAGCTTTGGTCACAGCCGACGAGATACCCTACCTCCGGTATTTCAACCTCCTTCACCGCCGCTGACCGGTGTCCATCTTTCGTGTTCCGCTTCATTTTACCTTTGTGCGCGCCACTTACAAATACTGCTATTGCTTCTTACGTAATTTATTGCCTAGAATTACAGAGACCGGAAACAACGTTTTCGCCGCAACCGAAATCTCAAACCATTTTCGCTCAATTAGTTTTCTTTGCCATGCCAATAATGTTGCAGTAGCTAATTCCAAACTAAAACCCTTAAATTTATTTTTTTTTCATCCATAAACCACAAACTTTTTGTATGAAGAACAAAATTGTTTGAAATTTGACAAATCAGAATTGTTTGTTATCCCAGAAAAAGTTTTAAATTTTACCATCCAAAAAATGTTGAAGATTAAAATTTTGTATTACTTTTGTAAATGGAAAAAAGGAATAAACGGATTGAAAATGTCATTATCAAAACACGGATAACATTGAAAGTAATCCGATTGAGAATTGGACAGGTGCACGTGTACAGCAGATGAATTATGATAATTCAGCTGGTTACAAAGATGTAGGGATTAATAAAGCGTGTATCTCTCAGTGAGGTGTGGTATTTTATTGATCATTACGATTATTCGTGCAGAGACGGGAGAGACCGCGCCGAGACTGCGGGGCACGACTGGAATTTGCATAAGCAATGCATTTTGATTCGCAGCGCCACATTGCGAAGTCCACGGAAATGACATATATAATGCATGGCATAATGATCGGCAATGAGGTTTCGTGGGATCCGCCGCCATGCGAAAGCGCTTTTGAAATATACGTTCGCGGTTTTAGCAAACGCCAAAATCCGGAGACAGAGAGGATCCGAGGGTAAAAGCATACGGATATCACTTTTGTGCGGTTCGCGCTCTAATCCCTCGGATGGATGTGAGTGCAAGATCACGTGTTACAAATTGCACTGGAGCATACGCGACAATGACGTAGGGCTCTACCACTCCATATTTTCTTCCGTGCGGCATTTCATGTTAATCTCTTGTGATGATGCTCTTAAACTAAAATCTTCAATTTTTGAACCATAAAATTGAATAAGCTGATAATTATAACAGTTTTAAACTTAATTAATTGTTCAAAATTTTATAAAATTTGATAAAAATGAAATTTTAAAATTTAATGCAAAACATTAGTAATTTATACATTAACCCTTAAGTCTCTGAAACTTTAAAACGTTCACGTAGAGTAACAATAATGCTATCTTTTTGTTTGTTAGCTCTAAAAAAGCGAAATCTAGAAAAAAAATTCATTTTTTTTATGTTTTTTACATTTTTTCCTACAAACTCCATAATTTTAAATCTGAAATTGTGTTAAAAATGATCTTCGTAAAAATGAAAACGTAAAAAAATCTAAAAAAAAGGTCAATGGATTAATGATTAAAAATATGAAAAGAAAATATAATAGAAAATTATTAGAGGGTTTAGTGTTTTAACTTATTTATTAATTAGTTTTAAACGATCACTGTTTTAAATAAATAAAAAAAAAACAAATAGTTCCAAAAAAAAGTCTGAATATGATTATTTTAAATCTTTCAATAGCAATTTCGTCAGCAGCGGTAAATAGAATTTGTCACGTTTCGCATGAAACACATCACTCTTGTCGACAAACTTGCACTTATCGAGGTGGCAAGAGAGTTAAACAAAAGTGCTGTTCGACGAACAGCAAGTTGTGCTCATTGTCCGTTAAAATGTTCGTCATACCGCAACCTTTTGTCCGCGCGCGAAAACGGCCCCGACTACTTAGTCAATGTTTGCGCTGCCTATTATACAGATAATCCGAATCAGCATTCACTCGGGTGCACATTTCTGCACGCACATGCACCGTCGCGGTTGGATGTGTTTACGCACTTATGTGTGCGCGCTCAGGTAGCACACGGTGGGCTTCTTGTTTCGAGTCGGCCGCTCGTTTCAGCACGCACGCTTGAAAGCACCTGACACCCTCCTCCGCCTCGTACAGATCCAGCCGATAAGCGCTGCGCGCCAGTTTAACCCGTCGAGCAATTAAGCCGATAACATCGTTTTCGAGAAATAACGTCACAGACCGAGTCGGGCACAAGATTTTGTGCAAATATCCAGGGCCCCCATAATAAATGTAAACTTTGTGTGCGTGTGCACGAGGGACCCCACGACCGCACGCAACGTGCATTGCAGTTTTCTTTCTCTCTCTGTCTCTCGGCTCGTGTATTTGTTCTCTCCCTCTCGTGTCGTTTTGTGTTTGTTTTGAGCGAATTCAACGCGATTTCTAATGAGCCGATTTCATCGCTGGCTTGTCTTTTCGGTGTACCTTTCTTTTTTTTCTTTTTTACCGCACATTTTTTCTTTTCGTTCGCTGCTTTCAACGTGCACGTAAATTGTGACACACGATTGCAACTTTTTTATGGTGTGTTGCAAGTCGCGATAAGATAAAACTGATTGCGACGCGAACGGGAAATTAAAATTCACGCCGGGTCTGAATATCGAGTTTATGAATCAAGTTCGCGCATACGTTATAAGTATGCGCGCAAATTTGTGTTCTCGATTCTCGCGCAAAAGTCGGGTCGGAAATTGTGTGTGCTGGTTGCTAAATTGTTTTTCGGTTGTGCGACAAAAAAAAAAAAAATGTCGGAATATAATTTTCAACTGATAAGAAAAAAAAAAGGAAATTATAGCCGATCGAACGTTGTACACCACGGAACGCTTGATATTTACCAGATAATTCTCGCATAATTCACGAGACAACAATCCATTACCGACCTTTTATCTCGTCGCGATCGCGTATCATAAAACAACGCGCGCTTGGTTACTAAATTTCTCCGTTTGACAAGGCCGATAAAGAACGCTGTTCTCGCGCCAGTGCGAAATTAAAACCATTTCACTCTGGCAATATAATATCAATACTGGCGTATAAACACGCCGAGGGACATTTTCGAGCTTTTCATAGTTGAGGTGTCATTAACACCGACGGAGAAAATACTCTCTCTGTATAATTTCGAATTCTATTTTTTTTTCGTTTGTTTCGACACGCAATTTTATTGAGATTGATTGAGCTCATTTGATTTACACAAATGTCAATTTCGTTCTTCTCTGTTTTGTTTTCGTCAAACGACCGCACTTTGTGGACACTTGAAAATGTAAAATAAAATGAAATGTTTTAATTACGCGCGTTAATGAATCAATCGTTTGCTTTCAGATGGCGTTCCCTCCACTTCGGTCAAATTAAATGTTAATAAATTTCAGTACGCGCTTCATCGGTTTAATGAAAATTGTATGTCGGACGTATAAAATATTTCATTAACGCCCGCGTGCACGATAAACTCGCGATTAGAGCTCAAGAATTATTCTTTATGGAACACTTATCGGGAACTATAAAAAAAAGTAAAAGAGAAAATCGATCGACTGAGAAATTGAGAAATTAAATCGGAGATGGGTAACAATTTGTACCTTTTTGTTTGTCTTTTTAAGTGCACGCGGGATTAATGAATCTGTATCGTTGATTTAATGTACGCCGGAGTTGACGAGCGGCATTAAATGGCATGGCATATGAACATATACGTGTGTCACGGATGAGGAATCATTTATCACAGTGAGGCCAGCACGAGAAACGTGTGTACACTAAAGCGTGTCGCGTCACTTCACAGACGATGTGTATCTTTTAATGGGAGTTCGTTATCGGCCGATTAAGTTGATATTATTAATTGCCGATCCGGCGTTTAAAAAACGCGTACACTTTCGCCATTTATGGCTCGTGAAAAAAAAATATATATATGATTTTCACTTATCTCTCGGCGCGGAGGTTGAGCAACGCCGCGGAATAATTAAACCATAAAAGTGAAATATTTATGGCCGTATGGAATTCCGCGCGGTTGCGGAAAAACCAAACAAACCGACGCGCAAATTAATGTTTCGCGCTCAGCTCTCTGTCGGGGTACTAATTAAATTTCGGAAAAATCCAATCGCGCATGAATTAATTGGCATTTGCTTTGATACAAATTCGGTAATTGCAATCAACGAGGGTTATAAAAATGAAACGAAAAAGAAGAAAAAAAAAAAAGAAAGAAAATGCTTACTAGGCAAACATGAAAAATTATCGGTTACCGTCGCTCTGATACGAACGTTGATTACGCAAATTAAAAGCAGCGAACAAAACGGCCGTCACGGTAATCGCGCTGATTGAAGCCGAAACGTTTTCTCCCGGAGCGTGTGTGCAGCATTATGATTATTTTCTCTTTGAATGCAAAATGCAAAAAGATTGATCGCGGAGTTTGATAGCCGATACTCGATCGTGATTCACGTTGCGAGATACGGAAATACCAGGCATCCGCGCGCTCGTATTTCATTCCGCGTGTTTGCGAATCGAGCTGTTGCATTTTCTGTAATGTCCCGCGCGCTCTCATTATGCAACGAGACGCCAGTCGGGAATGTCTTACAGGGCCGCGAGAGATCGCGGCGTTGCGATACGTCCCGCAAATGTACGGCGGACATTTGTTCGGGGCTTCCGATCAGAACAAACAAATGGCGCGAAAGATGCAAAAGATGCTGCACGCCACGTTACGTAGACCGGCAGACTTGCTCGACAAAGTACCGTGAAACTCCTGATACTATTAAGTAGCTGGAGTGTAAATCTTAACTGACAATTTTGTAAAATAAAAAGTGCTGACTTTTAAAGTTGCTTGTTAAAAATGCAAGATCATTATCTTTCTTATTTAATCTTTTAACGTTTCTAAATTCACGGCAACAAAATAAAACATCCACAAATAAAAATATTTACTGTTAATTATATTTGTTTGTAAACAAAAATTGTTACAGATTGAATGTAATTTTTTTTTAAATATCATAATCGTAAAATAAAATGTATGCGTTTATTAGCAACTACTTAACAAGAAATAAGATTGTTTTGAGTCCAAGCCAATTTAAAGTCCGAAATATTGAAATATTTTGAAAAATTGTAGAACGAAAAAAAAAATTTGAAAATATGAGATGTCATTGAACGCACGCACGAACCCACGTCGTTGGTTCACTTGATCGAGTCACTTTGCTCGACAGCCCCTTTTTGGCAATCAAGCACACCCTGAAGAGCCGACAATTCTATCGATATTATTCGTTATTACGACACGTCTATCACGACTGGGACATAACTAGTCGCATTAGCGGCCGTTTCCAATTGGCACTCGGCAGTTTCGCTCAAGTGAGCATTGTGTCGACCGAGTGACATTCAAATAGCTATTTTTATATAATCGGCCGTCAAAAATAACTCATCACGCTGTTCTCTTCGAACTCAGATCTATTTTACGTTTTTTTTGTCATCAAAAAGTTGGACTAAACAATGCACCAGTAAAGTAAAGTAACAGAAATTATTTAGTCGGAAAATTTTGTCCGCGATATCGCGTTTGTAATGCAACTCGCATGAATAAGCTAATTGTGTTAAAGTGAAATGATAAGTCAGTAAACGGATTCCCGGGTATTTTTTTATAATAAACGAGAACGGCATAAATAATGGGAATGAATATTTATTCGCGAACAGAGCTGGGTGCATTGTGCGACAGCCGGATACGAAACGGCAACCATAATTATGTCAAATTAATTGTACTTTCAAATACAGTTCTGGCAGCGATGTGGCTCTCCCGCGCGGCGGAATAATAAAACAAAATTGATCGCTCGTGGTGTACAACAAACATGCTCTCGTGTCAATGTAATTTAAATTAAATCACACCGAAATTCATTAAAAAGGCACGTTCGACGTGTTACTGACAGCATATTGCTTCAGAGATTCCATAAATTTTAATTCAATTTTTTCCTGACTGACGTAATTCAACAACCTTTTTAGAGATTTACATTATGTGTACGTCGTTTGTAATTATACTTTTAATGCAACCAGTTATTTGCGGAATCAGCAATTTTCAGCGTTACTGTTTGAATGTTTTTATACTTGAGTTAACACAAATTTGATATTCAAAAGTACAAGTATTAAAATTAATTTCAAATTTACAACTTTGTATTTTGAATTTGAAACTTTACATTTAACATTTTGAAAATATTCTAAATATTCTTCTGAAAAATCGATTGATCTCTGAACACTTTTATACCCATGTAGATATTTACGTCTGGTCCAACGTTGGACCAACGTTGTGAAAGTTGAGTCAACTTTGGTTGCGAATCTTCGTTCCAGAGATGATAAATCTCTGAGATGAAACGCCCGCCCATCATCGCCAGTCAACGTTGGCTTAAGTCTCTTTGTCAGAGATAAACCAATGTTGTTCAAATTATTTAAAAAATTGAATTATTTTATTGATATTGACAATTTTTCACGTAATTATTTTTAGATAATTATTTTTATGATTTATAGTTAGTGTTAGAAATTGTAAAAGTCCGTTGAATTTAAGATTGTTGTCGGTTCTGAGGTGAGATTCGATCGCTCGTCCTTCGGATCTGTAGTCTGCCATTCAGTCCATTGCTCCATCGGCTACCTTTGCACATGTCATGTAAATATACTACTCATTTAACCAGAAGATTTAATTGTTCGAACGTTGGCCCAACGTTGGCAACCGATGTTCCGGATCGGTACCGATTCAACATGTAATAAATAGTTGCCAATCATTTTGCGCATAAGAATATTGGCAATTTTTGGCAAATCAATTTGATAAACATTGATACAATGTTGGCTGTCAAACATTGGCTGCCAACATTGGTCCAACGTAGAATCGGTTGTTCACTTTGGCTTATCGCTGGCAATTTTTACATAGTTATTGACGAATTAATATTTTTTGAAACATGATGATGAATTTTCAAATTAAAACTTGAATATCAATTGAATTATTCGTTCACGATCAATGCTCAAGGAGGTTGAATAGCCGATTTGAGAAATCGGAAGAGTGCAAGCAACGTTTGATTGCTTTTGAAAACTTTCACAAAGGGGCAACTTCATGGATCATGCCGTAGTTAAATATGAGCTATCCACTTGAAGATCGAGTACATCAAGCAGGAGGCTCGCTATTAGCGAACAAGACCGCGCGACACGCCTCCGACCGCGCGTGCTTATGCTAATTCGCGTTGTTCGTGATCAGACGCCAAAAAGAGAACGACGATAGACAAGGACACGAACGGGGTACTTTCCCGGCGCGACGAGTCCCGCGATATTTATCTGTCCCCGCGTGTGTAGACAAATGATGTATATGCGCGTGCACTCGCGATCGCGTTTGAGCACTTTATCTTGCGTGTACGTTGGCCGTTCGCCGCGTCATTCGTGCTCCCGACAACGATCTTCTTGCCGAATGTGACGAAAAAGAATGAGCGCTAGAGATAAGCCGCACGTAAGCGCGAAAGTACATGCTTTGAGATAGCCACTGCTGCACTTTTAGCTCGAATCGTAATAAAGATATTCAAATACGTTATAATTTGAAAAGAAAAAATAAAGATTATACCAAAGACGTTGAGGGTCATTTACATTTCTATATACTGTGATTGTGACAACAAACTGTTGCTTTCATGTCGGTGCCTTATTTCTTTATTAGTTGATGAATATCAAAAAATTTTATAATACATGGTTTTATTTAACGCAAATCAAATTATTAACAACCTGATAACATTAATGCAAGCAATAATAAATAAAATGTTATAATGAATAAACAAAAGAATAAATAAAAAGAAAAAAAAATTGAAAAACTGAACGTACTAACCACTGTAATTTTTACAAAGTTAAGTAGTATTTTTTCAAGTATAATTTTTGCAAAATCATCAGCATTTTCTTCTCTTATTTGAGAAAATAATTTCAAAACAATAATCATTTATTAGTTCCAGCAATTGAAGTAATAATAGGTTTTATTCAACCCATGTAATTCTCAAATAATAATAATAAATCACCGCCGGAAACTGACAATGCAGAATATAATGAATGTTGTGTGGTGGGCTTTTTGTAGTTGATGCATGGGGGAGTCATGTCGCTGAGTCGAAACCGAAAAGCAGATGCAAAGAGTCAAGCTTAGTTAAGCGGCACAAGAAACGTGTACTTAACGTGTGCGCCGCGCTGATGAATACAACGGTAATTGAATGATCGAGCGTTCAACGTGTTTCGAATTCGTTCGCCCGATTGAGCGGATATTATGTAACACCGATCAGGAGACTGGTAGCTACTATTTATTTTTTCAAACTACCACAATAACAAGTTCATCGTTAATTTTGAGAACGTTCAACTTTTCACACACGCTATATTTTATCAACCTCCAACACGTGCCGTGTTCACACGGTCTTACAATGAATTACATCTTGCAGTCGATTCCTCCACATCTACAAAATAGACGGTCAATTAATATTCAACATTATTCGAACAGGAAAACCTTTATTTTTTAAACCCGAGCGGTATTTTTAGTATTGTGCAAAGGTATAAAACGTGTGCCTGTTATTAGTATCGTTACCGGGCACCAGTTAATTAATGACTTGGGCCTTAATTTCGTGGGCCACGCATGTTCGAAAATATAAGAGCCAACACGCAATTAGCACGCCTAAGTAAAACACGGGAAACGCACACTAATGAATGGTTATGTCGGCATCGCGTTAAATTGAAACTCACGACATTTGGAAATCCAATAGGGACACAGTGAGTAAAGAATGATGGCGCACCTGTCTGTGGTTACCGCTAATGACGATATTACAAAATTCACAAGCAATTCCGTTGTGATTTTAATCATTATCTCGCAGTGTTTTCTATGTTGCTAATTTGTAAACTGCAATTATGTGTCGAAGTGTACAAAAAAAATCGTACACTGATTTCTGAATTTAAACATTTTTATTATGATTTCCATCGATAGTTTTTGTACATTGTTCTGTTATTGGATTTCCTTACATATGTGCTTCGTATAATTTTTGTATCTTTTTTGTACTTGACATTTTTTCATTTCATTATATATTCTTCGAGTTTTAATTGATTAAATATAGGTTTGATGAGTTTAGTACTTGGCGCATTTTTCCTTTTTAAGAAATGTTCATTTCTTTTTTTTTCTGTGAGCTACAGATTTCTTTTATATTTTTTGTAATTAAATTTTCTCTGAACAGGTTTGGTAATTGGCTTATGATTTCAATCGATAATTTTATTTTCAAAAAATTCTTTTTTCGAATTTTCAGTAAATTTTTGATAAATTGGGTTATCCAATATAATATAATCATATTAGACTTGGCACTGTTTTCTGTCTATCAAAATTTTTTCTAACTTTTACATCACAAGAGCAAAAGTGTATTAGTACCGGCTACTCGTTGTAAAAATGCTGTTAACTTCTAATCTCATTTTTAAATAACGTCTCAGCCACCTTAAAACGGATCTGGTGGGCTATAAAGGCGGGCATTAACGCGACTCCCCTCTGGATTTATGCGCACAAACGGAAGTTGAAGGAAGATGAAATTCGTACGGTAATTTCGGGCTACTACACTGCGTCATTCTTTTTTTTTATAACCCAGCCCCTAATAAAGACGATAACGAGATAGTAACGGATTCTGTATAGCACAAAGACAGACAAAATAATGTACAAGGCCGGACAAAGGACAATTTAATGAAGGTACTAGTGCGTCCCTCCGACTAATGGAAAAATAAACACGGGTGACGGGCGAGAGAGTCAACTGCAATGAAAGCTTGATAAATCATTTGTTTGGTACTTGGGAATTGTAAGAAAGCGGAAGCATTAAGATTTGAAACAACTATACCCTTTATCCGCCATAATTCAGGTGTTGAGTTTCGTGCAAACAAATAATAATACTTAACGTGTGATATCGACGAGTATCGGACAAAAATATTGTACAATAGCAAGGAGGTATCAAGTTACGGATACAATTGTAAGCGGCATTACACTGATTACCAGATTTGAATGCGGATTAGAGGTGCTCGTGTTATACCGTTGGAGCCCGGGGAAATTGAATTGTGATAAAGGATTATTGCTTCTCAAAGCAAACGGTCGACCCTCGAGAAGGAAGCCGTAACAGAATCTGGAAGCTGAGCGCTGGGTTTACGGCGACGGAGAGGTCCCATTCGTGGGGCGGGGGGGTGTTCTGTTCGCTTTTGTCAATAAAGGCCACATAAAGTTGGGCTATATTCAAAGCAAACTTTTTCCCTCGAATCCCCGGGGACGCAACAGTGTCGGTTGGGACGCATTGTAACGAGTGTCCTTCTGCCGTGCCACCTAACACCATCGCTCCCCCAGTCTCCCGGGGCTTTCGATTTAGCGATAATTGTAACATATTCACCCCTTGTAGGATCGCATCTATCACCCTCTGTCTCTCTCGTGGCATCCTTAAGGGCCAGTCGAGTGGAAACTAAGGGAGCAACAATCGACTGAGGAAGCCAGCACGTGAACATTATCTCCCCCGGAGGATTGGGGGACTGAGCACAGTTTTATGACTGCGACAGATTACGTCGCCCAATCAGCGCCTCGCGGCCCATTATCGCGCGCGACTTTTATCTGCCGGTGGCGCTTTTGTTCCCATCATTTTCTGCAGGTCTCCGACGTTCGAGCTGGTTTGCCTCGGCAAAAGAACTGTCGCCGACTTTGTCTCCGCTCTTTTGGAATTGTTCATCAGCGCCCTCTGAGGGAGGCTTTGTGAACTTGCAACAGCGAGAGATTAAAAGTTGGAGGGGGCGATTCCACCGAACAGAATCATCGGATGTAGCCGGATTTTGCGGGTCTTTGTTTCCGACGGGGGATACCAATTATCAGCGACTGATGTTAATCGAACGGTTTATAATTACCGTTCGAAAGCAACCAAATTTCAACGGTGATCCGTCTGTTTGAGTCTGCCAGGCCAAAACTAATGGAAACTCGTTAACGATACACGCTATTATCACAACATCAGCGCTGATGTTTGGAATTAATTATTATAGCCCTTGCGTTACCTTTGTTTTAATAACCGCGCATTCAACGCGGGCACGATGAAATAATCGTTTGCGCAAACAACAATCGCTTCACTGAATTAGAATGTCGCGCACATTTTAATTACCCCTGTTCGTTTATGCTAATTAGTCGGATTGACGATTTCATTGCGGCAATTCGATTGAAATTCAAATGGAGAAAAGATGAACCCAGCAGAGTGAGAGAGAACGAATGAGAGAGAGAGATGGGTGACACGAAATCGTGCGTGATATGGGTGTGTGCTCCCTCGTCTAATGAAATTTCGTAGCTTTCTTTCGGTTCCCCCGTCGGACGTCTGATGCGGCGTAATTTTTGAACACTGGGGTCGGGGTGTCAAGCTAAATTAACATAAGAGCGTGTGTACAAACAGCGACGAGGGAGGGTTTCCCCCGGCGACACAAAGCCCGAACGAAAGGGAACGCTCGGGGAACACGTGTCCCACACTGAGATAGTTAATTACTCGTTTGTACGCGGTGGGCTGAGCCCGAAGGCAGATACTGCGAATGAAAAGCAGAGGGAGAATTATCTGCGAGAAAGAGAGTAGGACGCGGCTGCGGGACAAGGACGCACCGAGGCCTGTTTCGTCAGACCGCCGAGGGAGCGTCCGAGAAGGTGGAGACGAAAAACGAGGATGAGGTTAATGATATACATGGGGGCTACTGTATACCTCCGATCCCATCTGCGGCGAGCGCTGTCTCGCCCGTTCATTGTTGCTACCTACTTTAGCCACTCGTATCGGTATTATTAACCGCCCTGCAAATACCAGTATCAACGTAATTCCCGAGCTCCACTGAATTAATATTATTTCGCGAAACACCTTGTTAGCATCGCGATTGTTCGGGTCGGCCTTAATTGCCGCGGGATTGAGAGAAGAGAGCGAATTCGCTGTGTCGCAAAAACACGTTGCGGGTCCCGAACGGGTTCCCGTATTTGGCTTCATTTTCTCGGTCCGAAAATGAGTGCAACTTTTTTTTTGTTTGTTTTTTTTTTTTTCGTTTTATTGCGCCGCGTTCAAATGACCAAACAAGGCAGCCGGGACGAATCAGGTTGCACGTTAATGAGACGGAATTCCTCGACTAATTCTGTTAAGCACTGTTTTACAGAGGTGTAAGAGTATCCGTGATACTATACTCGGAGCCGGTTTTTGATTCCGCGTTTTCCTCTCTATTGCCATTCAAAGTCGCGGTGTTTAATTTATGTCTCAATCCGCACGGAAACTTGTTCCACTCAAAGTCCGATGAGTTTTTAAATAGTTGTATTACTTAATTATACACGTCAACCGACGGGCGATCAATTTTCAAAGCGACGAGTGCGCGGTTATCTTCGAGTTATGTTGTGCTCACTTTCATTTTTTTTTTGTTGGATTTATTTTTCGTAAAACATGATGAATCTGCAAGGAAGGCAGGGAATGCAAAAATTGTTTGCAAATTTGTACTCTCGCAAATTGGTTCGTATACCGATTCCTTGTTATTCAAGAAAATTGAATCAAATTGGATTTATAGCTTTGACTAATGATACCTTTTAACAAGTTGGCTTGAGGAAGAAGCGGCCGAGTGAGTCTGTCTAACTGTATAGGGAAACCTCATGCGATAAACTCTCCTAACAGATTAAAGGAACTGTTCGGAAGCCGAACATTCGATACAGGTTTTACGTGTCAGATAAAACTCAATTCCCACCCGGGAAAACTTGATACCGCCGCGACTAAATCCGGAGAAATTTTTTTAAAAATATATTTCTCTCAGCGCGAATATTGAAAAATGAAATCACAGGAGGGATCGAGAGGGAAAGAGAGAGAGAGAGAGTAACAGTTTTCGTTTTGCAACGAAAAGAGGTGACGACAAATAGTGTACAGGTTCGTCCTCAGAAAATCTGCTGGCACAGAGTTTCCGCAAACCCGCGACGTGCAAATATTTGCACTGGATGTTCGTTGGCGTTTGTTCGTTCATTTTGCGTGCTCGTTCTTGTTCATTCGTTCTATTCGGGTCTGTCGGCTCAGCTACGCGTTAAGGCTCGTTCGCGTCGTCATGGATACCGTCGAAAAACGTTCAAATATTTGCCGCGCAAACCCACTGCCGCGTACTCGCTAACCAGTTCCGCTTCGCTTGGGACTTTGCAACGATTGCGATGTAATGCACAAAATTTTACGTTCCCGCGAAGATTGGTCGAATTTTTTGTGCTCCCAAATTTCAGTCCGACTGAATACAAACGAAGCGAAATATTTCATCTATTTTACATTCTGTTTGCAGGAAATAATTGAGTGACTGCACTCAAGGAAAAAAACTTAAAAAATAAAAGACAAATCATTCAATTTGAAATGTGATGTGCTCATCAAAAAATTTTTTTTCGTCAAACCCCCCCCCCAAATCTCCGAAAAAATAATAAAATAATCACTAACTTTGGTAATTGACATTTTTTTGGTTTTCTTCGATTCATTATTTTCCAGGTTTTCTCGATTCATTATTTTGTACCGGATTTTTTTGGCGCTTATTTTTGTCAGGGATGTTATTGACCGCTCCCGGTCACTCATTTTTCTATTACATCAACTTAAAAAAAAAAAAATTTTGAATTAATAAATTAATTAAAACTATTTCATTTATTGCAATGGGAACGTCAATTTAAACAGTTTTTTTATTGATTTTATCTTCTTATTATTTCTTTTATGATTATTGATACTTACTTTATTACGAAAATGTGGATACAAAATAACGATAACAATCAGTTCTTTATTGTAACTGTACAACCACCTTAATCCTGTTAGTGGGGGACTCACGGTACGGACTTTTTTTTCAAAATCAACTTCAAACAGACTCCAAACAGTTTTCGTGCACATCATCCCGGCGAGTGTTTTATTGATTGATTACACGTTTGCTATCAGAATGTTTCATCTTCCCACGATTCGCAAGAGATTCGATTCAACGATTGTTCGCAGTTCCACACAGTTACGAGAGTGCAAAATTATTCAGCGCTAAATGGAAAGATGAATTCCAAAGATGGCAATGGTTTTGCCAGGTAGCACCCTGTCATTAATGAGTCGGTATACACCCTTAAGTCAAACCGGCCGGAGTTTATGACTACTCGAAAGAGCTTCCTCTCCATTCTATTTGGGTTCCGTTCACTTCTCGCTGGCTATTCGCATGTTTTCATTATTATTTTCGGATTATACTGCACGAGCCATTCAGAAGAAACCACGAGCATCAACGTTTGAGATAAAACTTAACTGTAAAGTGTTTTTATGGGACTCCCGAAGCTTTGTTATATTCATGTCTGGAAGAAAGACCTGTAAAACAATGTCAGACATTCTACAGAAAATTTTGAACGATTCTTTTTCCCTATTTCTCTCTCTCTCTCTTATACTTTCCCGTGAAGTTTATTGCATTATAGATTTTTGCATAACTCCGTTCTGAACTATATTAACCGCGAGCAATTTGACGGATTTAATGTATAATAAAATATACAAGACCGAATGCAAATTCCGCGGGACGCCACAGTATGATATTATTCCGTACACAAAATAT
Source organism: Trissolcus japonicus (assembly GCA_030522925.1). NCBI lineage: Eukaryota > Metazoa > Arthropoda > Insecta > Hymenoptera > Scelionidae > Trissolcus > Trissolcus japonicus. Next base: position 126,511 of record JAPYZS010000205.1, on the reverse strand, counting down.
GCGAATTACGTGGCGCGAGCAAGCAGCTCGGATATTTTGCCGGCCGCGTCAAAGTTCCACGTAAAGAAGAGAAAGAGAGAGAGAGAGTTTTTCAGCCGGTTTTTCTTATTACCGTCGGTGTGGCGTCACGCGTGGCGCGCGCGATAGAATTTCATCAATTTGCCACGGACTTTTAATTCGCCGGCACTCTCTCTCTTGAGTCCGGGATAGAATTTTGCAAATCGCTGAGATTCCGCTCGTAAATCGTCGGTCCGCGCAATTTCGATCGCGCGGCCCCTAACGATCGGCGGGAGGCTTCGTTAGCATCGGCATCTCCGCGTTGTTATATACGCCGGACGATCGATGGCTACCGCGCTCGTATAATCAATTCCGCGAAGGAACGACACGCCAAGCGTAACAAAACGCGTCAGCGTAATAAACAGGCCGATACAATCGTCCGGCCGCCCACGTTCGCTAAATCAATGGCGTGCAATGGAAGAAACGAGCGTTGGCGTGGGTATATACACCGACGGCCAACTCATTTGCAGCACGCCTACGAGCCGCACAACCAAAGCGAGAGGAGATGCCCCGGAGAACAATTGGCGCGGATAATTAAAAGCGCTGATTGATCGCGCTTAATTAGCTCGCCATCGGAGATTTTCATTCGATTCGAAAGACAAACTGTACTGATGCGACGGGTAAACAGCAGCAGAAAATATCAGGCCGGGGATGAGAGAAGCGGCGGACAGTCTCTCAAGGCCAATTAGTGCCATTTTGCGGAGCTTCGCCGAGTTGCGATTTTCATTCTAACGCTTTCGAGCTCTTTAACGTGGTTGCTTCAGTAATTGGTAATGGTCATTTTTGTTTTTTTATTAAACTTTAAAATTTCATTGTTTATAAGATGAATCAAGGTTTTATTTTGTACTCGCATCTTTGAAACAATGCTATAAATTAGTGTTTGATTCACTGCAAAGAAATGTGTTTTGAAGAAACGTTTGAATTTATAAGGGTGTTTTATTTTGAAATGCCTAACCTCAAAATGTATAACTAACCGTATAACTTCCAAGTTTTTTACTTTCTTAAAACGTTTTATTTTAAAACTTTTCCTGTAAAACACTTCTGAAAAAAAAAAAAAAACCATTTAAACACTAAGTATGTGTTTTTTGTTTTATTTTGAAACATATCGACCGAAAATTTGTTGTAGTGTTAAATTAAGTGAACAAATAATTTCAATAGATTATTTTCTCGCCTGTAACTTAGAAGTTACAATATAATTTTATTATTTTTCTAAATTCTTGATGATGATGAAATCATAATGACGATTTCTGACTCGATCTTGCCAATTTTTCAAGTAACCGCAAACTCTCGCCGAACCTTTCACAACATTAATAAATTTACTATAACAAAATTGAATAAAGAATAAAATGTTAAAATCAATGCAGAACTTTTCAATTTGGTGTTGTTATTACAAAAAATATGTTTAGTCCAAACAAAGAAACTACAAATATCTTTAAAAAAGTTTCTCTTGCAAATTTATAATATATAAATCAACTGTTGTCCACACTGAAAAAAATTTTTTTTTCATATAACATTTTAGAACGAGAGAGCAAGATAAAGAAATAAAGAGAGAGATGGAAAATAAACAGATTACGCACGAATCCGGTAACCGGCGAACAATAAACTGTAAGATAAAGTCAAGAGCGCGGTCAAAACGTGAATGGCCGAGTTTCTTATTCTCGTGGCGCTTTGTAATAATGGGATTCTCGGTCCAGCGAAGCGTGACAATGCGGCTCGATCGAGTTTAACGCGCGACGAATGCACAAACAGCGCACTTTGAAAAGAAGAGAGAGAGAGAGAGAGAGAGAGGTGGGGCCCTCGCGCACCCGTCGTCGGACCGTCAGAGACGATTTTCCGAATTTTCACGCACCGCTGGCTCCCCAAGTGCACACACAAATATGCCCGGAGATTTTTCGGTTGCAAAACATACGTTTTCTTCACATACACATAAGTTGACGGATCCCGCGGATAAGCTGGTTCCGATATGCTTTGTATCATTAGATCCGCGCGGAAACACAATCTCGCGCGAAGATTCCGCGTTCCATCTCGGGTTTCTGGTTTTGTTTGCTCGACAGAGGAGAAATAACGACGGCGACGATTCGTGAGCCCGTTTGTACCGATATCGATTTCCGTCGTCAGGCTACGTGCAACTCAATCCGTGCGCCTCATGCTCCGTCGAATAGATCCAGGAGAGGCGACTCGGCAGGAAATTGTTCTTCGTGGAGATGCCGAAAAGAGACAAGCGATCCGGCGAAGAAAAGGGATCGGTGAGGGAACGCGCTCTCGGTAATTCGAGAGTCATTTCAGCGCTACAACTGAAACGTGCTCTCGGCTGGCATATGCGAGACCAACGGCACGGAACGCTTCGAGGAGGGGTTCGCTGATTCTTCAACAGCCCGATGAAGAGATTCGAAGTTCAATGGGCACTCTGAGAAAAATCGCTAACGGTGGGTTAAGTCGAGCGTGCGCCGTAGAAGGGGTAGATTGTGGGCGAGGGTCGCTGCTCTCGATCGGTCTAATTTGAAAATCATATTTTCTCTCTAACCTCGAGGGGCTTATGGGATGACAGAAATTTTGTCGAAGCGCAGGTACAAATAAATGCGGCAAGTTCGGGTCCCCTCCGTTTTTCTTCTTTAACGGGTATAGTGGACCAATTTGCTTTGCACCCTCGGACGCAGAGCCGAGGGCTCGGCATTGTTGTCGCTCCGTAGAGACTTATTTTGGCGGCAAGAAGATTTCTTTACAACCCACTTTTTTCTCACTCCCTCCGGTAATTTTGTGTGCCGAGATCTGTTTTGTTGCGCCGCGGGGCCTATTGGACCGAGAGCACCTGTCGCAAGAACTTGCGCCCTTTCCACATTCCGTGGGGGCGTTACGAAAAAAAATATCGTCTTTCTCCCAATTGAACGTCTTTTTTACCCCCGTGAAATTCCTCGTGTGAGTCACGGGACACGTTTTAAGGGGGTAAAATATAATATGCGATCCCCCGGTGGAAAGACAGTGCAACCCGAAAAATCACGGTTGAGATCACGCGCAGCAGCTGGGCCAGTCGACTCGTGAAGAAAGGCTTTCGGGGGAAAAAAAAATATATAGTCGCTTTAATCCGGGTGTCGAGAAATGGTTGTATGAATAGACGTTAAACTGCGCGAGCCCTCGGTTGCTGCTGATCGCCATACAAATAATGATTATGGTAATAACAAAACGTCGAGTGTACGCGCGACCACCCTTGGGGCCCTAATCGCGCTTTACACCGGATGTGGCGCTGTGATATTGTTGCACATGTGGACCCGTGAAAGGGGTGCCTGACAAACAATAAAAAGCTGCACGGAGGTGAAGGGGTGTCGCCCAAAAGGGCTGGCCAGGAGTCATGTACTAACGATAAGTAGCCGTGGCCGCCCGCATTGTAAGTGCAGATTACTTAGCCAAGCACAAAAACACCCGCTGAATCGTTAGCCTGTTATTTATATTTCTTTTTTTTTTTTCATATACGTTCTAAATACAATAAAATACTCCATCAAAAACTCGACACAATGTTCTGTTTATCTTGCTCTCTCCGGTATTTACTTAATTTTTTCTGTTTCTTACTTTGGCCTGTAGATGTAAAATTAAATGAATAGAAAATTGTTAATCGGATGTTTGAAAACATTGCGTAATTCAAATTTTAAATTAAAAAAAAATTGTATTTTACTGTTAAAGATTTTATAAATCTTTATGACATGTATTTTAATTTGATCAATATTAATCGACAATATATAAAACACATTAAGATAATAAATATATTTAAATATGAAACTTCATTTGTGTAAATTGGACATTTGACTGAATTGATTATAAAATAAATTGGAGTAAAATAAAATAATATATTGTATGGATGTATATTTAATTTTGTTAGCAATGGCTATGAAGTTAATTGTCATCAAAAATCTATGTTTGACTGTCGGCTTGCTCATCGTGCGGTACGTGATGATTCCCCATATCTTTGGCGCTACTGTGTGTACATACTGGCTTTTGACGAAGGGTCGGCGCGCGTGTGCGTTGCGTCCGTAAGCGCGGACACGTGTTCGTGCTCTTTCACCGGCGGGTATGCAGCTTTGCCAACCCCACGATCATCGGCATTAGCCAACGTGGTGGCACAAGCGCACGCAGCGGGGGGAACGGGTAGCCGGCGAACGAGGGGCTTCCCTGTCCGCCGAGAATCCAGTCGCGTCCACTGCGAAACCAGATTAAGTTACGGCGACCGAACGTTTCACGGCGAGAGAGCACTATGGCGAATCAACTCGACAGATGTTGACCTACGCCCCGCACGAAATTGTTTCTTCCACGAGACCGTAGCGCCTATGAATGGACGACTTATTATTCATGCCACCTAAAGTCAGACCAATTTTTTGTCCCGAGCAGATACGAGAGCTGTAAAATCGATAATCGGTGAAAGCCGAGAGGAGGTCCAAAGTAGGTCCGCCGGTGATAAAACAATTTATCGTCACACCCAGTGATTCAAAAAGTCATAAAAAAAGTGGCTGAATGAACTTTTTCAAGTTTTCTTCTTGGACCTTTTTTTTTCCGTTTTTTGGTTTTAATTTGACTGTGGAATTTCTTTGTGGCATAAAAATTGTTGAGATAAGAAAGTGAAGAAACAACAGTTTTGCGACGCCAGTCAAAAGAATGTTAATGTTAATAAAACATTTGCACAATCGTGATATAGAATTTCGTTTCATGCGAGATTTATCAACAGTGCAATCAAGCCGAAGACAATGAACTTTTCACTTATTCGAACGGACATATATTTGCACAAATTATTTATTGACACGGCAAACACAAACGAGAAGGAAAGAAAAAAAAATTGTTGAGCGCGTGTTATCTTTATTGAGATTAACAACGATAACGGTGCATTAATTAAGAAAACGATTGCAAACCCGAATTCAAATTTACAACACTACACAATGTGTCTTGGAACTTTTGTTCTCGCGTATAAAACTCATTCAAACATGTTTCTTTTTACAATTTCGCAAACATTAAAAATACATAAAAACGTGTCGAGCAGTAATTAATTCAAACAGTAAATTACTTTGTGCTGTTTGCTTGAGCTTCGCGTAATAAAAGACACATCCCTCATTAACTGTATTCCTGCAAAGACGAGAGCAGACCGCGCAACTGCACAAGTTAAGAACTTTTATACAAGAACCCGCGGTGGTATCCCTTCATAAGTGTGGTAACTTGTGCGGCGCTTTTTTCGAGGGTAGTTGAAAATAAAAGCGAGGAAAAGAATTAAAAACGGAAAGAAACAACGAAACTAAAATGAAACAAAGTCAGCACGTATAACTAGCACTCGGACAATAAACACTGTTGATCATTTTTATGTTGGCACGCTTGACCCACCATACTTGCACTTTCTCAACATATTACAAACTATAACTCTTTTTATAAGAATAACGTTTAAATTGTTCTTTATAACGAAGTGAGCACATTTTTTATTCGGCTCGTTTCGCAATTATGTTATCGAAATTGAGAATTAAATATAATAAAAATAATAAGAATTATAGTAATAGTAATAGTAATAATAATAAAGAATCACGCCCGAGTGGACAGTATGTTTAACAGCAGCCAATATGTTTAGCAATTGTGCCGGCGGAAAAAAATTGTCTTGCCTCGAGAGCGGTATTGAAAATCTATTACAAACGAGAGTCGTTTCACCGTTTCTCCTCGGGGTTCAACTAGGAGTTTAATTTCGAGCCATTTATTAGACCGGCACAAAAAGCCGCGCGTACGCAACATCAATCCAATCGCCAAGTGGATAATGCATCGAGTGATTTATGTCTCGTTGAATAATTATATAATGCTCTTCATCGGGGATAACTCATTTCTTCTCATTAATGGAGAAATCCATCAGAAGGAAAAGTGTCGGGCACGTGTAATTGGCCGGCTGATATCGCTGTTTGATATGTTTTAATGTCGAGTGTTATTATTCAGCATCTAATCGTTCGCCGTATATATACTCGGCTTCAAATTCGCTATCCAAAGACCTGTTATTTTGATCGCACAATCGAGCGTTTGGCAACGTTGATTGAGCGCCGCTCAACGATAACCTTATAATAGTTTTTCAAATAAATTTTATCCCCGGCGTATATCCTTATTTGCAGAACGTTTGTTGCTATCTAAATAGACATCCAAGTTTTCTCTTTCCAGGTATACGCAACATTGTTGTGCATTTAACCAAAGGCCCATACTTTGCAGGTAGAAAAATTAACACTGCGGAAGAATATCGTATCACAACACCAGCAGTGGGAGGGCTTTTGTCCGACGGAACAAACACCTTTCCATCAAAAAGTCCGTGCAGGTTTTCTCGGAATTTTGCGAGACCAAATGGTATTTTTCTGTACCTCCGGACTGTGTTAGGAAAAAATGTTCACCGAAATCAGGTTGAAAAGAAACCTTCATCTTTTTTCCCCCTCTCCTGTTTCTCTCCATTGATTGATTCTTCGGCATTTGTCGTGCAACATTTTTAGGTTATGGTGGCCTTTGTTTACCAACGTGATGCATAATCCTGTCCATGTGTGCGTGTATGTGTGTCATTGTTGACATTGTGTCTGAGAAGAATCGCAAGCCGCACAAGCGGAATTCGAATGGTTGTAATTTGAGTTCGAAAGTATACACAGGGCGAGATGCACGGCGCGTCTCGTTTAGTCACCCATTAGTGCGCCGGTGATTATACACGTACTCGGCGTTCGTGCCGGGCGCGATTATGTATCGATATACATAAGTATCCACTTACCGGATGCCTGGCAGCTGCAGCCGCAGCTACAGCAGCCGGATTGATTCCAGCGCTGGGATACATTTCCAGTCCCGAAGTATCCGCAGAAAACAGCACCGTCGGTATCCCTCTCCTCGAACGCCTGTTTTTTTGTGTGTGCGTCTGTCTATGTCTGTCTCTCTCTGTCTCCCGCTGGTATCCTCGGGTAATCTCAGAGCACGATAAAACTCGCGTAGGAACTTGTCATCACGCAACACCTCGGCCCCAGGCCGATCTTATCATCACTAACCGCTTCACACGCGTGAGAATAACCGCCGCGGCAAGATCGTGTCGGGCTCTGCAGAACCGCGCACTATCCATCCGCCGTCATTCGGCTGCGCTTTTGCAAAAGCGCGCGCAAACCAGAAACTCGGCTCGGTCGGTAACGCAGATCGCCGCGTCGACGACGCGCGAGAGTGACGCTCCACTCCTGCCGTCGGCCAACTTATTATTTCTTTTTTTCCTCGCCCGGCGCGCCGACACCACAGCACTGAATCTCGCCACCGGTCACCACGCGGGCCTCACCCAGCTCGTCGGCGCACTGCTCACCATCACACACCACCGATCAAAATAATCCACCCTGATTGTGTGATCCCTGATGAATTCCACCAAGCACAACGTTTCTTCTCACAACTAGCGACGCAGCGTTCTTCCTCGACTGAACGACTGGGAACGACTGACGGCGGCGAGCGTGGTGGGGATGCCAGTCGCCCTTCCACCCTCTCCGTCCTGCTCGCACTCTCGTCTCCCCACTCGGCGGACAAGAGCCGAGACCTTCCGAACCACGCTTCCCCATCGTATTAACCGGCGCGATAGCTCCTTTACAATTAGTCGCTCGGTTACATAAAAGACCGAAAATTGTGGCACATAAAGGCAGCAAATCGCGATGCACTTCTACCTCTCTCTCTCTCTTTCTCCGTCTCTCTCACACATTACTAAACTCAGTTCCCCAACTTTTTGCGCGCCAAGATTTCTAAGTTTCAAAATTGAATGCGAGAAAAATGAGATTAGGGAAAGATGGCTCTGTCTGGAATATTGAATCGTGCCGATTACCCGAGCGGGAATTTATTTTTAGGATTGCCCGTGCGGTTTGATAAACAAATCGTCGGCCAGATGCCCCCGCGTTTTGGTTTTTGGTTGCGTGCCGATTTTTATTGGCCAAGTTCGTCTTACGAGACGGAGGATGTTTCTTAATGCTTTGTCAATTCGTTGGTCGATGCCAACCGATAGGAAATTCGCCCGACACGTACACGGTACACTTATTAAGCGCTCGGATGAGTTGCGATGCGCGGCCGGTGGCGTGCGGGGATCAATTATTATTTATCGCGTCGTCCGGCCGAGGAAACGCATTCAACTGGCGGCGCGCGGAACAATGTGCCTCGGGCACGGTATTAACGTCGCGGAATGTTAGCCAAGTGTACTAATGCCCCGGACGGGTTCATTAAAATTTGCGGAGTGCCGCTACAGTTATATACCGGAGCCGCGATTCAGATGTCCCGATCAACAAGGAATAATTAATCGTAGCCAATTCTCAGAACTTAGGAAAAAAATTTTTTATTATTTTTCTAAGATTAAATACAAAATTATTATGAAAAGTAGAACAGAAACTTTTAGAAGATTACTGCCACACTTTTTTAACGCGTTTCCATGTGCATTTTGCGAAACAAAAAAAAAACAAACAAAAAAGAAATAAAAATAATTTAGAAAAAGCAATTTTTACGACAAGTAAAGTAAGTTTACGGTGCAAAATATAAATCATTGTCGAACGAGATTTGGCGGGGGGGTGGGGGGTTTTTCTTGCGCGCGCAAATTGTCGCAAACATCGCGCGCGATTTCCATGACAATGGGAGCTCGCGAAAACGTTTTGCGAGGAACGAAGTGGAGGTGTGAGGGGAGGGGGGGAGAGGGTACATTGTGCCGAAAGAACTATTTATGGTTGAGGACCGGCTCGCGCGCCGGTTAACCGGTTTTGAAATTGAAAAAATGCGGAGTCGTGTAGTCGCGCTGAAACGAGGCAAGCGAAACGACGTGCCGAGCATACGCCGGCATTAGCCCGTCGTGCAAACAAATCGAAAGTTTTTCGCAAAATGGCCGTCACCGGACTGACACGGATGTCCGCGTAAATCCCCCGGCTCCGAGTTTGTTGCCATTCGTGATTTCCCTCACTTTGCGCACTACCACAAATATGGCGCCAAGCACCCGGTTTTCCACCCTCCGTCGGTGCTAGACCTTTTAGAAAAAGAGAGACAGCGAAAGTGGAAGCGAGAGAGAGAGGGGGCGCGTTTACACACAGCGAGGCGAATTTGTACATGCACAAGGCCGTGTGCGTGGACGTGCAAGAGGTGCATGTATGTGAATATCACGCAGCACACAGTCCCAAGCAGTTTCCTACTTGATTGCCGCTATCGTCCTGTTTGCTCGTAAGGAACTCCACGCGGACCGAGTCAGAGCCTCGGCGAATCGTCGCGGCAGCTCGGCAGCCTTGGCCAATCGCCAGTCGGCGCTCCCCACCCCGCCGCCACGTGACGCGACGTCAGCGAATGAGCGTCGCGGAGCGACCAATCGCGCGGCAACTTTTTATACCGAGTCGCTAGTCCGCGCGGACTCACGGCTGTATATAGAGCGGCTCTTCTCGTGGAATGAAGGTGCTATGCGAAGCCGCAGCGAAACATGAAAAATAGGGGGCTACACTGGCAAAAACACGGAGTCAGCGAGGGTGGCTTGGCGGGCTGCAATGGAGAACGGCGGGGCGTCAGGGGAGGCCAGTCGATGAGCGCGAGGAGAACATCCTAGGAATCGAGACACGCAAGGGGGATGAGAATGGAAAAGTAACATAACGAAACGTCGATCCTATTACTCGCTGCTCATCCTCCTCTCTACCACCACCGCGAGACTGATACTTCTTGCCCCATCCTCGCCACTGATTCCCATCCTTTGTCCTCGTTTCTTTGCTCCGCGCCGTGTTGTGTTATCGACTAATGGGCTAAAATCGCTAGAAATTGCAAGCTTTTCCATCCCGCTCGTTTTCTCCTCTCAGCCTCTTAATATCGAGCATAACATTTTAATAGAGCGGGGCGCAAGTGGCGGAGGTCGCGAGCGCGCTCTAGCTTGTTATACCTTCGCATTCAATTTGCGTACATGTTTCGCATCAAATTTTCAGTCACCGTCCTTACAATCAATTTGCCTTTCATCCTCCAGATAACATTTCGATGCTTGATTCGGCGCGATAAAAATGCCCGCGATCTCCCCCTCACTCTTTTTCTCTCTCTGTTTTGCTCTAAATATTGTTTTATCAGACGCCCAGCGCGAGAGAGCCGGTCCGAAAATTTTAATCCCCGACCACATTCGGTTCACGCTCGTTTACGCTCCGTTTAAATTGCCAAATGTTCCGTCCAATTATCGACCCTTTTTATTTTATAACATTATTCAGGGCCCTCGTATAACCCACCCCTGCTTTTTAATGTTCGGTTAATCATACAAAACACGTCTTTCCGATATACGTGCGATGCTTTTGTATGGTCTGTATATATAATTGCTCCTTGTTTCAGCTGTAATATATTTTCCTTCCTTTCTTGATAATAGAAATTAGTAGTAATTTAATTCTAATTATAATTTCAATTTAAAATTATCATTTTAATTAAAAACTATTATTTTATTTATATAGTTGTAATTTTTTGTTGTGTTAATTTTAAAATTGTTTTCTGTTTTAATATTTTAACATCTGTTGAATGTTCATTGACCTGAAAATTTTTCGTCAACTTTCGTCAATAAATGTAAATAAAATGAAAGTCAGCATGTTGGCATGTGTCATTTTCAAGTTTAAATTTTAGTTTAAAGTATTGAGTGATGAATACATTTGTTTTTCATTTTTAAACGTTCGGTAATCTAAAACCAAAAGTGTCGAACAATTTATATCGCAGTCTTAATTTACCAGCTAAAAAGTATAATATCGGGTGGCACTTACGTGTACAGGCGTTATCATCCAATTTTATCAGTTTCCGGCCATTTGAAACGATCCCCAGATTACTTTCGTATTTGAGTTTATCTCATTATAATGAAAAAGTTAGGGCGAATTGCAGTCAACGTTGCGTTTTTGTCAAGTGTATAATATATACATTCACAAGAAACAGAACACTTATTGCTGTATGCATATACTTATTATAACTTCTTTTCCCTCCGCTATTAATGAACTACAGTCTGAAAACTTTTAAAACTTGAGCTCACAGTTTATTCCTTTCCTCGTATTATTTATGAACAGAGCGGATAGTATACTTATATTGAATATAAAAAAAAGTTTTGCGCTATAACCCATCGAAAAAGTATTTATAGTTTACGTTTGTAATGTTGAGATGTAAAAAATGCATCACGTTCGATTCGCGGAACGGTTCGCGGCGATATAAGTTTTTTTCATAATGAAAGTTTTGCGAGATTGAAATTCAACACAAGTGCGTTTTCGAAAGGAAAAAATTATACGGTTGGTGTTTTCAAGTGCAAAATTTGTATTTCAATCAACAGCTCCGGTTTGCCGCGGTTCAGATATTGGCGTTCAAAAATTTCATTTACCAAGTGAGATATGAATCGAGAAAGAAGTTGCACGATGCGATACGACGAGTTGCACTTAATGCGTTTTTACACACGTAGTTATGACCACGTATGGCAACCACTTGACGATAGCAAGTTTTGTTTTATTCATCACGCTTCCTACGACATGTCAATGGTTCATTTTTTTCCCGACGTTGAAGCGAGTACATGCGTATAGCATCTAAAACAACAATCAACGCCTGGGAGTTCAAGTTTCTTTACACTTCGGTACGTCAAATACAATTAATAAATGAGCGAAAAAAAAAGGACGATATCGATCAAAATCGCACAATATATTAAGTCGCTATAAAAAGCGTGTTCTAGAAACGCAGATAAAATCTTCGTGTAAATTACACTTCGTTCCTTTTTTTTTTCTTCACTCGACACTAAGTCGCTGCATTTTTTGCCATCATAAATGCTCGGAGAGGCATTGTGACTTTTTCTCAGTTCGACAGAAGAAAAAAAAACGCGCGGAGAATGATTTTAATAGCCAACTATAAGATATGCTTGACAAAGCAACGAGTATATAATTATGATACACGTCTTCCTTTGAAAAGTGGATAACTTTTTGTTTAATATACAGGGAAGAAAAAGTATCCTGCCGCTAAATTAAAAAATTTGCTGATTCAACTGTAATCAGGGATTTTATAATGTAAGGACTGCAAAATGCTTACTCCAGGAACTTTTGCTAAGAGATTAAACAGAATTATCAAAAGAATCGTTCTCTCCTTCTGTGAAGATAATAACTGGGAAAAAAAAGTTTTAAAAACGGTAATAAATCTGAGTTAAAATAAACGCTCTGCAGTCTCATCGGGATGTACCAATGTGGAGTTAATTTTTAATGAATTTCTGGATCAATTAAGATTTTGCTGCAGACATGCTTGCTTTCTCATCCGTAGATATAATTGATAAAGTATGCCAGCACTCATCTGATTACCTTGAAAAAATAAAACGAAGCGGCGGTGTATTTCGCGTTTTCGAAATACACCGCCGGAATAAAGTTGCACTCGGGATCAAAAAATTGAATCGGACTCGTCTCTGGAGATATGAAAATAATAAATGAAAATAAATGAGGTCGAATTAAACGGGGTCGAAAAGTCATCAGCCACTGGAATCATCTCAGTCCGATTCTGTTTACGAAACGTTGATATTGGATCAAAAATTGTATTTAAATTTTTTATCGAAATATCCTCGTATCAATCACGACTCCATTAAATTTACTCGAGTCAAAAATGTTTCGGCGATAGTATGCGAGCTTTTTTTGGCCTATCTTATATATAAGCAGACGGTTTAATCACATCTCTCTTTTTTTTAAGTCCGATTGATAAAGTCGATCAAAATAATAGAAAGCCGGCCGCGTATTTATCGCAAGACAAGCGTAAAGGTTGAAGCGTAGTTGCAATATCTCATTCGTGTGAATTTTTTTCTTCCAAGAGGTATCTATTTGATAATGCATCAGTCATACGTCTTTTCGATTAACCGAGAAACAATTATCATACACTTTTTATTGGATCTCAATGAACTAAATATAAAAATAACTCATGATTGAGTTTTTTAATTCGACTTTGCAATGCTTCTGCTTTGAATAAATGCAATCAAATGAACGAGGTTTAATTGGAAGATGGTTGAGTTGGTTTTCATGGAAATGGATGTTTGAAAGTCGTATTACAAATTGAGGAAAAAATATTGAATCGTTTAAAAAATTATTCCTTCGATTTTCATTGCGTTTTAAATGTTTCATGACACCGAATTACGTTATTTCCTCGAGACGTTGAAATTGCGATAGAAAAAAAAAAAAAAAATTGAAAAAATTTGAAAACCTCGTCTGTTGAATGAAATAAAATTATACATTGAAAAAAGAATTTTAATTATTTGAAAAATCGAAACATTTTGATCCTTTTATTATCATCAATTAGATCCTGAATTTTAAAATATGTTTTAGAACCATCCTCACTTTCATCACGTTACATAATTTTAAATTTCATAAAAATTGTATGAAATAAAAAAAAACTGATACGCCAAGCATTAATTTTCACAGCGGAACGTAATAAATTTTTATTATTTTCATATCAAAATTCAATAGCAATTTAAAAACACGACATCCTTTAACAATTTTTAATAGTAAAATTCCAAACACATTCCTCTCCGTACACAGAAAACGTGCACTAAATTTTCAAAAGTCTAAAAAAAAGGTGCAACAAAAACGTGAAATTTCCGGTACGCTGCAATCGACTCCGGATCTGTAATTACTTGTGCGATGGCGCACTAAACCATCCTAAACAACGTTGTTTATGATAATTATAGTGGTGCTTTTTGCAATCCATTTTTGTCTGTGCAAACGCGCGGCTTTGTTCCGTGTGAAGTGGGTCTTTTTTTACGATCTCGGGCGCTCGGTGAGTCGCCGTCTCGATCTGTTCCTCGACTCGTCCGCATAATCTGATCTTTCTCGTTCGCTCTTTAGCTTTTTTCCCTGGTACAAGAACGAGAGGCACGGAGTGTTGGCAAAGCTGTCAGTCGCGCTTGGTCGGCTGCGGTTGGGCCGCCGCAGCCGGTTTGCGTGTTCGGTGGATAGGTGTCCTCGGCGCAACTCGGTGTGCTTACCGAGCTAGACAGAGCCCAACCGCACCGCCAATGAAAGCAACTAAGAAAGAGTTACAATGCGCGTCGATGCACCCGACTCCACTTCCGCTGCCACCGCCGTCGCTGGTTCCTGCAACGCGACAATGTGCAAGGGACCATGAGAAAACAATCGTTTAACGCAACGATACGCACCATCGGAGCGAGCGCCTTCAGTCAGCGGTTTCACCCTGCGCACTTTCGCATTTGTTTTCCAGTGCTCGCTTGCAAAAGATGTATCAATTTTAATAATGTTTGTTTTGTTTTTTTTTGTTTGTTTATTAATTAAAATCAAAAAATTGAAAATAGTTGCACAATAAGCGAAATGGAGTTTGTTTAATTTTTGTATGTTTAATGTTCTTCATAACCAAAAGTTTGTATAATCAAAATAGTTGAGAAATGATTTTTTTGTTTTTGAATTCAAGCACGTACATTGTGAACTGAAACCATTAAAAGAGAATAGCCAAAATAAAAAATACATTTTTGTCCGGTTGTTTTGGTATTTTGAGATTCTCTAATCTTCATCTCTCTGATTCTGTATTTTGTCTGTTGATTGTTGGAAAAAAAAATAGATATCACTTTACCCAGAGCGCTTTTGTGATGCATTTTGTTCTGCGATTTTGCTTTTATTTTTGTCATGAGATTGGAGAATTATTATTCCGAAGTTCAATTTATTTATAGTAAGTGTAAAAATGAAATCTCGGGTTACCAATTGACTTGTTGAATTTCTCTGGAACTTATAAACATCGAATTTAAAATAAAAACTCGCGATCAAATTAAATTCACATTCTGTCGTACAAATTAAATGAGTCATTGAAAAATATCTGCGATTTTTCATTTGACCAAAAACCAAACGAATAATAAGTTATTCAAATGATCGAAATATCATAATTAGATTAACAAAAATGAAAACAAAAATTGCAAATTAGATTTTTATCTGTCATTCGAATTTATTAATTTTACAATAACTATCTAAAATATTTCGCTATAAATTAAAAATTCTTAAAAATTAAAAATTCTAAAAACAAAAAAATATGACAAAAAATATTGAAAATAACATTTTTTTTCCAATTGATTAACCACGAATTATTTATATTTTTGGGTTCTTTAAAAATAACTGCTGAAAAATAATTCAAAAAATATCACTGCAACCGAATAAAATCTGTAAAATTTAATCTGATTAGTTTTCAACTAAATAGCGAATTATCATCTGTTATAAAATTCGAATCCATTAAAAATAACAAACAATTTCAAACATCCAAAGTATTCACCGAATCAAAACAAAATCAATGCATAAAATAAAATATCTAAAATTAAAACCACCGAAGAGAGGATCTCCAATTGATTGGCTGAAAAATGTTTGTACTAACTGAGCGCAAATTGATTGCATGATGGATGCGCATTTTTATCTAACCAGATTATCTGGTGTTTTTGTTACACTACAATTCGCGCAGAAGCCACTTTGGATGACAATAATTTAAAGCCCAATTCGATCCGGGGAATGGGGTGGTATTCGATGACACGACTGGCAAGGCGCTTTTGCAATCTGACAGAAAGGACGATTCTCGTGTCATAAGGTGTGCGCATATGTCGGCGTGGAATAAATTTTGTCCGCGCGCGTTAGCAGTCATTGTGTCCGGGATGAAAGGGCGGAAGGTGTCCATCGTGATTCACCGAGCATTGTGCAAAATCATATTATTCGAGAGACGACGATAAAATTATAGACAGAAGCGGAGAGAGCTCGTGCGACCCTTCGGGACTCCGGGTTCGTTTAGAAACTCGATCCTTGGGGGTTAACGCCGTATTGGCCAGGGGCTCCAACTATAACAATTCTTCTGAGCTTCGTAATTCACCGCAGGACATTTAGGCGTATCCAGTTGTGTGCACTGGCGTATAATACGTTTCTGCGTTGCGAGAGCATATCAAGTTACCAGTGCACTCCCACGTGGAGGGGGAGTAAACAAAAAATAAATTCGAAGCTCTCTGATGCGAGAAATCTATATCATGCATTCGATTATATTATTCTGATAATAATAAGAGACGGCGTGAGTAACGAGATCTTTTAATATTGCACTGCCCAGTGCAGGCGAGTCTTTACTGAATGATCTGAAAAGGGCCGAAAAAGCAAACATAATTCAGGATCGTCCAATGTTGACAGTTGAACAATTTTTTTTTTTTTTTTAATATTTTAGTTCAGGTTGGTTTTCGTTAAAACGTAAAATTTCAGAATAGAACTTTATTTTTCAGAAGAAAAATTTCAATAAAAAGAATATTGAAATTTATTTACGATCTCATGAAAGTTTTGCAATAAATAAAGAAAAAGGAATTCAAAAGACAAACTACTGCGATGTTTCTTTGCGATTAACTGTGTGATTTACGATATGCATCTTTAATTAATATCGCCATGCATTCGTAAATCCGATAATTATAGTGCAATGCACGCTCATGAGTGATGCTCGAAAGACACATACGAAAACTGATTTCAGCTCGGCGCGTAATAAGATTCATTAAAGCAATATTCATGGCAAAACAAAACGTCTCATTAAAATGCTGCCTTAACCACCCGTCTGTGCCTTGCGTCAAACGCCGCTCCCCACCTCGGGCGATCACACCTCAACAAACCTATAAAAAGCCTCGTTGTCGACGGATCCTCTTGGCGTGCAGATATCCCACGTTGACATGCCCTCACAATATATCAAACATTAGCTGTAAAAATAAATGATTTGCAGCCCTTCGTGTTTGAATAATTCATGCAAATTCGTATACACAGTGTGGCGTGAATTTTTCAACTCGGGGGCCCCAAGGTCTGATCAAAAGAAGAGTTGACCCGTTTTTTTTCCGCCAGGCATGCAAAATTGTATTCAGGTGAAAAACAAAAAAAGGTTGAAAAATGGATCTTCTATTGCCGAGACTTCCTAATTTTTTTAATCATGAATAAATTAATAATTTATTTAATATGTTAATTAAATTATCATCGAATTGAATTTACATTATCATTATTGTAAATTGTTTTTCATTGACTGGTTTAATAAATTTGAAGACTTTTGTTGAAAATTAATTTTTATTCCAGCTACGAAAATTTAAATTTAATTTAAAATTGCTTGTTTTTGTTTATAATTTTTTTAGTTGTTTCATATTACTTTTTTTTTTTTCTGGCACCTGTTTCTGCACAAGATTAGTAAGACGATAATATTTTCAATACGAGATGATTCAATGCTGGTTTTCGCGAGGGATTAATTAATTATTATTAGCAATCAACTACTCGGGTTAGTGCTAAGAAGCTCAAAACTACACGTGTACCTCGCCCGACCTGCGATCTTTCGAGTGTCCACTCGAGTACAGTGCTCTTTCGGCAGGCGCGAAATTTGATACGATTTTAGCGCTGTGCCCTTCGACCACTTGAGACGCATTTAAATACTATTATCGCTTTGATTGCACCACTTAACTGCTCCAGGGAAACAGTTACTCCCGTTGCGTTTCAAATAAATACGTTGCTCGATCATCGCGTGTATGTTTCATTGGATTCAGATTAAAACCACGATCGCTTTTTTTTTCAACCGCTTTTGAATGGCTCGATTGATACTCGATATGAGTGTCTGATTAATGTGAATTTAAAAGCCCGTCCGAAAAAAAGATGGGCTGTCTGTGTGCTTCTTTGGCGATTTGTTTCGGAAATTTAAAATTTCGGATCAACTGTTTTTTAGTCTTTATTCGGTCGTTTGGAATGATATCAAGTAAGCAGAGTGTCTAACCTGATGAAAATTGAAACTACAAATCACCAATAATCAATTTTCAATTTCAGTAGAAATTGAAAATTTGCAACGGTAATCAAAAATAATATAATACCATTAGCCTCAATTCCAATTCGATTATTTTTCCGTTTAAAAATTAATCGCAATGAAAAAAAATTTCGACCCATCTGGACTGTTAAGGGGACCATAATTATACAAACTTTTTTTCTGAAAAATAATCTTTGCGTCTTTTTCTGTTTTACGCTGGTCCGAAAAAAAAGAAAACAAATGTATTTAAACCGAGATCAATTCGTCAAAGTATATTTAGCCTGGGCAAAAATAATTTCCAAAGAAAATAATGACAAACTGCGCGTTGAAAATATAATTGATCTGGCGAAAAAAAGAACGAAAAAAACGTTTTCGTGTGTTTGTTTCAAGAAGAATCATGTCAGCAGTAATGATTGTTTATTTTGGAGAGATATGTGCGTTCGGAAGTATTTATTCAGGGAAGAAATTCTTCTTATTCGTCCGGTAGTAAGTCGATAGTGTGTTCAGATATTGACTTTGCAGTAGTCATAAGTCATGCTATAGGTACTCCGCGCTGTTTGCTCGCCGCTGCTTTTCTACCTTTTCAGAGCTGCAATATACAAGTGCTTGCTGATTCAATCGATTCGTTCATAACTGAAACGTGAAAATCATCATTTACCGTGAAAGGCTTGAATGTAAATGTCGCGACATCGTCGCGGCCATTCAAACGACATAATTTCAAGATATAAATTTTTCATCGAATCGCTCTCTCGTTATTCATTCGTTTTTTTTTTTTTCGTTTATTTTTTGTCGGCTGTCGATAACGATTGGAAAAATAACGAAAAACTAACAGCGCGTTTTCTCCGACGCTAAATAATTCAGTGACGCATTCGATTTGAATAAGCAATTGACTGCTAATGAAAAATTGCTGCGCAAGGAGAGGACGGAAAAAAATTGTTTCGTTAAGAAAATATATAAATTCGGTGGAAAAGCCTTAAAACTTATAAAGCTTGGCTTGTTCTTGACATAATATTACCGGCGCGCTCTAAGAGCGATAAATTATAATTTATCCGACGACATTAAATTATTACCGCTCGCTCGGAGGGAAAATAATAAAGACGCATATAATTACGCTTTTATGCGCCGAACTATTGCCATTTTTATGTTTGCCTTCTTTATAACTGCACGTTTCTTATTTATGTGCCGATTTCTTGACACGTCGCTTTTTTTTTCTCTCTCTCTCTCTTACTCTCTCGAATAGAGAAACTTTCATTGTTTTGAAACGGTGTTTAACAGAAAGTATAGTATACCTATACATAGCTCTCTGGCCGTTAAAACATTTTATGGCTTTTATTTTTACGGCCGAAACACTAATTCTCGGTAACAACATTTCCAAAGATTTTTGTGTCAAACCGACCGATTTTTCATAAAATTTTATTTCGATGAAAAAAAAAACAGACGAGGAGAAAAAGTCCCATTGCCCCCGTTGAGAGGGAACTTGATCGGTGAATATTTTTGCGCGACATATTGTAAATATCTGCGTTATGAGAATGTTCGACGTGAATACTTAAAAAGCTTACCGGCAACGTACGATAATAAATATTCACGGCAAGGACGCAGGAGCGTTAAATTCCCGCTGCGAGAGTGTACGCAACCGTTTATTTTATTAGTCATAATTGATCGAGCATAATTCGCCGGAGTGAAATATAAAGTCCGATTTTATTGAACGGTGTCATAAATCGGCGAGTGCACTTGATCCCGTTTTATTTTAATTCAACCTTAAATGCGATTAATTATATGTTACAAAAATTAACAGCATCGTTCGAAAATAAAATAATTGGTGTGTTTTGGTATTTTTGTTCCTTTTATTTCAATTTTACACATAATATCAAATTGACGAAAACATTGTCAATTTTGTTAATCATTGACTATTAATTAATCATTTTGTGTTACTATTTTCATTTGATGAAACCAATTTTTCAATTTAGCTTTGCCATTGATTAAAGTAAATTAAAATGAAATTCGATTTAAAAAATTTAACTCCCAAAAACGTAATTCCCCTGATGGAGTTAAGTGCGCGACCTTTGAAAAATGTAAGTCCAATCAAATTGAACGAGCAATTTTTCTTGCTGCGCCGGTGTTGTCTCGGTGCCTGTCAAAATCAAATTGTTCACTTTGTGCGCGCAAAATGCAGTAGGCCAACGCGTGACTCTGATGGCAGAGAGAAACGCTAATAGAATAACTCACCCCTAGGAATTTTTAACGGTCGATTTGGTTTGCAGGGTCTTCCCTCTTCTTCGTAGTCGTTTAGTTAGTAAGCCCCGACAGTTTTCTGAACACGAACACGCATACGTCGACGTCTGAACGAATCAAGGGGCTTGTGACAACACTATTTCAAGAGGCTTAAATGGCAGGAGGAAGAAAAATTACAAGCGCGTAAAAAAAGGCTTTTGCTGTCGCTTCTTTTGAGACTTTGCGGATTTGAAGAAATATTATTTGACTTTTTTTACCCTTGTTTGGATTAATTTCATACCAGAACATCAAATAGTGACAAACGATCATTTAATAAATAATCAATATATAAATAAAAAAAACGTAACAACAAAATAAAAATAAACTCTGTTTATTTTATAATAAAACGAAATCTAAAGTTGAGAGTAAATTTTTAAAAGTAAACATTTTCAAGCATAAATTTTTTTTAATCAAAAACAATTGAAAAATGGAAAACAAAAATGTACACAAAATCCACCAAACAAAAATGAGAAAGTTTGCCCAAAGGGGTTAAAAACTTATCAGCTGACGAAAATAAATCTTTTCAAAAACCTCAATGTATAAAAGCAGGACACGAGGTGTGGCGGATTTTTCATTTTGTCATTGTGTAAGTCGGTGCTATCTCGTGCAAAAGTGTATCCATCCTTCAACGATTCTTCCATTGGGATGTTCCGTCACGCTGGGGGGTCAAAACTGGCCGCAGATGTCGACCATAAACCTAAGCTCGACGCAACCCTCGAACAAGATCTTCGTTGCCTTGTATAAGTATTTCCCTGCGCATTGTATATATATCTCACGGCCGTTGAATACACACCCTTAAATAAATCCATCCACAGTGCCGACGGCAAAACCACCCTGCCAGTTCAGATTAGATGTACGTGCCGTTCCACCGTTATCTCTCGTTGATACGCCACGATATGTCGCAATCCCATCCCTAGGCGGCTATAAAAGATACTGACGCGTCGTTTGTGAGTAAACAAGTGTGTTTGCACTTCTGGTTTCGCTCTCGCTGAGCGACGGAACCCATTTCATCTCGAGGAATCATAAGAATGGAAATGGACAGACATGAGGAGGATCAAACAAAAGCATATAATTCGTCTGAAAAAAAAGTTCTCATGAATGTTAATCCCACACCCTTGATGCTCCAAAATTGACTCGACAAAAATATGAGGAAATTTTGAGGGAAATTTTTTTCACAAATGATTGCAGAGTGAAATATTCGTTTCGCATTATAATTCCGAGCGTTTTTATCTGTCCAATTTTTTTTATTCGCCTCGTTGCAATTATACTCCACTGCAGTGTTTGAAATTAATTTCCAGCTTTTGTATGCATTACTTCATTTCAAATCAGCAAATTTTATATTATCTCGGATTTTTTTTTTGCTCCTAGAATCAATCTGCACTCAATTCGCCAGATGCGGCATAACCGCGGAGAGAGAGAAATCGTCCAATTTACAATAAACTTATTGATATTGCCATCGGTTTATTCAAAGGGTCGCTTTCGCCTCGGGGAATTTACCAGAGCCACGCGTATGTCTGTTTGAATAATTATATTACAATATCACGTCCTTGCGAATTCGCATTCAATTTCTCACAAATGATTTGCCGTCACCCACGACAACACGCCGAGTTGTGAATTGAACTGATGAAATTACGTTATCTCGTTTTTCTCATTTTTTTCCCCCTTTTTTCTTGGGGCCGGAGAAAAAAGTTTTATACTCTTATTATACATGTTTCAGCTCATTAGATGAAACGGTTTTTATGCTTTGTATGTGGTTAGTTTGCAGATATATCACAATCATTATCCATGAGTCGGGGCAATTCAATAACATCAACAGTGCGACCCTCTCGACGGAGAAGAGATATTGCCCGGATTTCGGTATTTCAATTCCATCAGCACAATTAGTCGCCCGACGCGAAAGAGGGACTCAAAAGAATCGGATGTATTTATTACTTTGACGTAACAACATCTGTTTGCCAAATCATTAGACGAAATTTGAGCACCACATTTGCGTTCACAAAATTATTTCTGACATCAAAGCGCACACATTTTGTATTCAACTTGGTTTTCTTAATTATAGCCTAAAAAATAATAAACAATTTTTTTTTTAATTTATTTTCTGTCAGTTTTTTCAAGAACACTTTTTTTAACTGAAAATTGAATAGAGATTTTTTTTTAATTTTTTTTTTTTTTTTTTCATGAATGAAAAAGAAAGAAAAAGTGGATGATAAATATTTCCCACAAATTGGCTCGGTCATTTGTACAATTTCAACGAATGCGAAAGAAATGCAAAGGCGAGCGAGTGAATAAAGGTGTCATCGAATATCCGCCGAACATTCCTCGGATGCCGCTCTCTCAAATAAGGCCGCCCAGCCGTCTCACTAACGACTTGTACTTCGAGTTTTAATTAGACGATTGGGATCGCCAATTGCGAGAGATAGATGCAATGCGGATAGATGTACGCGGCGCTGGCCATAAACGTGCGCTCGCTAACTGCGATCCACATTGTCGGCCAACCGGCTTCTTTGCACACCGGCGAAGTGCCTGTGCGAGGCGAATCGGCAAATTACGGCCATTGAAATTCAATTCCACATGTGGTCTAGCCGCCTATAATTAAATACGTGTTCTATATACGTTGCAGGTGTTTCTTAAACTAACAACCTATTCTTAAAAAAAAAATATTCAATCGCTATTGTATCAAGAAAAATTAGAATAAAAGTATAAAACAACAGAAAAATAACAAGAAACGTTTTGAAACAGCGAAATAAAAAAATTATACATCATAGATTTTTTTTTGTTCATTAGAAATAGATTTTCAATTTTTTTTAATTTTTTTCAGACATAATTGAATCATAATCAGATCAATAGCATACTTTGTTCTTTATTATAAATGTGCAATTTCGCGAAAAAAAATTATTACTCACGACTTCCGTTCGTCATGTTCCAACGCGATTTTCATTCCCATATTTTGCCGGTTGTAATTCCAAAATGACTAAATATATAATCGCTCCTGAGCGGATGTCGAAATTTGCCGCAGAAATTAAGATGTGCTTGCTCAGATCGTAAATCTCGCGTTCGGGCAATAAATAATTGATTAGATTCGAATCGGAATAAATCGCGACACCTGCAGCTGACGTCACGGCTAACCATAATCCGACAGATAACGAGTTTTACGTAGCCTGGACTTTTGCAATGTGCAAGTTTTTTTGTCTTTCTCCCCTGTAATTTTTTTTTTCACAACATCACCGCGAAAAAACCATTCAACTCCCGTGTCGCTGGAAAAGGAAAAGTAATTGGAAAAGTGCGCATGAAAACGCTTTGATTTATCCGTCTGGTGAATTTGGAAAACATTCGAGAACCCGAGACGAGCATTTATGAGCGACATTATCGTCGCAAAGAGCGACTTACCAATTGTGATTGAAATTTATAGCAGCGCGGCAAATTACAGCGAGGCAAAGAAGCGAAAACGGTCGGTCGGCGCTATAAAAGCGATAATTTAGTTTTTTCTTCTGTTTCTGTGTTTTTTTTTGTCAGGATAAATAAGGTGTTGGATTTTTGTCGAAGCGTGACGTCCTTCGTTGTCACGATTCACGAGGTTGGAAACGAGCATTTAACTGCCTCGTGACCTCGTGAAGACGTGTCTCTGGCGCGTCAGTCGGTTTGCGCGCAGATGCGCGATGATTCGCGCATTTACGCGGACACGATCACGGATGACCGACGGTGGTGTGCGCGCATACACTTTCACTTGGATAATTCCGTCGGTTCCGACTCCTTCCTCGTGTCTGGTCAGAAAGCGTGTTCGAGCCTCTCCTCTTTGCGGTGTATATATTTTCATCGACGCGAATGTAAATTATGAACTGGCGGCGCAAGATTTTATCGTGACACCGCGGCAATGAGCCGTGTTCTTCCAATCATTGTAATTACTGTCTCTCATATGCTTGAAATTTAATGCCAAGTTGAATTATAATCACTGTAATTAACGTGATTTCACGTGAAAATATTTGATAGAACAATTCGATAAGCTGATTATAATACTACACGCCGTGGGTACATATTATGATAATTATTACGTTGCGCGTTTGCATATCGAATCGTTTTCAAGAGAAAATATTTACTAGTCATTATTCGTGCGAGAACACCTTTGACTAATTATACGCAGTCGCGTTCTGCCAACTAATGCCTTCGAAAAGTATATTCCGTTACAATGTGTAATGTTTTAATTGACCGATTTCTTTGTTTTGCATTGCTACGTCATCAATGTTCCCACTTTTTTTTCCACACAATCCTGTGTTAACATTATTTATGCCCTATTCCACATTAACAAAATTTGAATATTTAAGAATAACAATCTCAAATCTATTATTCCAAAAAGTTTATCATTTTTTTTTTTCAATTTAATTTTGTTGAGCTCTAAAAAATATAACTCGCTGGCATAAAATTTTTTTTCTAGTACTACTAAATCTAAAACAAAATTTTTCACTCAAATTTTTCAAATTCAATTTTCATTCAAACATAAATTTGAATAAAAAAAATTTGGATAAATGTTTAAAATATTTTAAACATATAGATTTTTTTTGTCAATAATTTTATCTTCCAAATGTTATACTTTCAATCAGTTTTTTTTTTTCACATTGCAAAATTGCATCATTACAAAATTTCAAACCCGTTCTAAATTTCTCAGGTCTCATCGCAGGACAAAAACGCTGCTTTTTGTCATTTCGCAAAGTCAACGAGAGTTGATTGCCTAGAAAATCCTTGCCGAGTACGGCGGGTGTTTCAACGTCTTTTTGTGTACCCTTTTTTTTTCATCGTGCGAACGAGACGGAAATAACATGAGAAAAGAGGATAAAAATTTGGGCTCTCAAAAGGTCTGGTATGTCAATGAAAAAGTAGACTTCATCTCGCGAGGCCAATCCTAGACCTTCTTCCCTCCGCTCCCGTCTCGAACAAACATGTAAACATCCACGGCGACACGGAGTGATTACCTACCTACTGTGCGTTGGTTCTCGCGATTGTTCTTCTCAACGTCTGTAGAATAGGATTGTAGGGGCACTCGATGCGTGCACGTCTGAGTGCAAAAACGTCACAAAGGGAGATGGCAAGGCAAGATTGCCAGGAAAAGCATAACATTTATCGTCATTATAGAAATACGGAAACGCGCCTGGTTTTTTTTATTTTTTTAAATACTTGAGGCGAACATTCGCGACGTCAAAAGTACATTGATTGGATCAGTTTTTTTTTCATTCGCCCGTTGAAATGTTTATCTTCAATTATGTTTCTCCTTTTTACATCGCGTTTTTAATTGAATCGCGGTCGAGTCACAAAATTATCCCAGTTTGTTTTTTGCCAGTTGATTTAAAATTTCTGAACAGTTTTGTAAACAGTTTCAAGTTGTTGATCACATAAACAAGTGTTTATATTTGGTGTAATTTTTTTTCTGACGGGAAAGAGGATTGATTGAATAATTCATCAAAAAGCATATCGGGATTGAAAATCAATTTGTACGTTCAGTTTCGTATTACATAATGCACGCTCTTTAATGATATTGAACGTTAACATTTTCTTGTTATTACATATTTTAGTTGGATTTAGTGGACGCCACTTTCTACGCGACCGTTAATAATTAGCAGGCATTTAAATTCCAGTTCGATAAAGCACCAGAATTGATATCGGCGTGGAGAATGAAAATAATACATGAAATCATATAACATGACATAAACTGCGAAACGCACTAACGTGAAATGGGGTTTGGTAATCAAGTGATATCATAAAGTTTGAAATGATATCGCGGAACTTTCATCAATGATTGCGCCATCCAGAATTATAGGCCGTTAATCTTCCCGTCAATTACCTCTTGAACGAATTTTTTTTGGAAATTCGCGTTTTCATTGACGACAAAACATATGTTATTTACGTGACGATGCGGCGAATCGAAAACGAAATGAAAAAGAGATAAATCGCGCGCGAACTCTCTGTTTCGAGAGGCGAGGTGAAAAAGCGCCCTGATCAATAACAATTTTCGGTTCGCGTGATTCAACACACGTTCGATTTATTTAAAAAATTTCGTTGCTTGACGTAACGAAAAAAACAAATATTCCGCGACGCGCAAAAAAGCAGTTACACTGACGTACATTCTGCCAATTAGATTTCGCGTTGTCGCTGAAAACAAACGCGGAGTGAAATAAAGGCTCGGTCGGGTATATAAAAAGCAGCGCGATGCCAAAGCAGATACGAGCTTTGAGGTTGCGAGTCATGATCCTTGTTCAGCAAAACTATTAGCACACGATTTGTGTCGTACGTAATGCCACATCATTTTTCAAAGCTTCAAACATAATTCACACTGAACAATAGTACGCCCAATGAATATTCATCCAGAGTCTTTCCCAGTTGCAATTTCCATTCCTATTATACACCCAACTCGTCATTATCGCGCGTCTTAAATTTTATTTGTCACCAGGACAGTCACACTTTTTTCCACCTCATGAGAAAATTAATTATTGTTGGACACATCATCGATATTGTGATACAAAAATTGGCCGATTATTTATCGCATCCATTAAACAATATTTATTAGAACTTTATTTGTTTTACTATTTGTTTTTATTTGTTGTTGGTAGGTTTGTTTTGATTTTCATTTTTTCGTGATTTGATTTTTGCTTTCTTTTGTTTTTTATTTCTTTTTTTTTATGTTCTTGTTTGTTTATATTTTGTTCTGTTTTATTTCTATTTATTTTTTGTTTTGTGATGTTTGTTTGGTTTCAATTTTTGTTCTTTTGTTTTTTGTTCTCTTTTGATTTTTGCTTTGTTTTGTTTTGATTTTTGCTTTGCTTTGTTTTGATTTCTGTTTTGTATTTATTTTGTTATTATGATTTTTGTTTTCTTTTATTTTTTCCGTTTTATTTCTTTTCGATTTGAATTCAATATTGTGTTTCATGTTGTTTGATTTAAATTTTTGTTCTTTTGTTTGGATTTTTAATTTGTATTTATTTTATACTTATATTTTTTTGACTTTATCCTTGTCTTGTTTTTTATTTACATTTTGGTCTTGTTCTTTTTGTGTTGATTCTTGCATTTTTTATTTGTTATATTTTTCTTTTCTTTTTTTTTGGTTATTGCTTTTACTTTGTTTCAATTTTTGTTTTTTATTCTGTTTTGGTATTTTTGTTTAGTGCTTTCTGGTTATTTCTTTTGTTATAATAGTTTTTGATTTCACTCTCTGTTCTGTAGATAAGAAATTTTTATTTTTTATTTGTTTAATTTTGTTTTGATTCTCGTCTTTTTATTTTGTTTCAATTTGTTTCTTATTTTTTTTTGTTTCAATGTTTGTTTTTGTTTTTCTATAGTATTAAGGTAATCGAATTAGTTTTGTTTTCATAATAGTTCAATTTTTGTTTTGTATTTTATTTGTTTTTGAATTCCGTTTTTTCATTTATTTTGTTCTTTTTTGTTTTGTTTGATATTCATTCAATTAAAAAGATATATCATAATTGTTACGAAATATCTGTTTGTATACAAAATCATTGGCACTGAATAATGACTGGTTTTCATTCATATTTTCGCACATTAGCGCGACGGAAAAAAATCAGCTCAAACGTTACGAAATCAATTGACATGTTTTTCCACTCGAATGGCATTATATTTCTACGAGATAATAATCACCCGCGGGTATATAACCAATTGACAGTTTCGTTAGCGTACGTGCGAAAGTTACGTATTACCTGTTTATTAACTGATTATAATCGGCAGAAATTGTTTGCAGCGACGTGATTTTTGCTCGACCGCTTATTTGTTAAATGTCATAATGTTTACTCGCAATTGTGAAAGTTTTGTTGCGGTGTGTGCCTGTATACTTTGACTGTTCATCATTGAGGAACGAAAAAAACATATCGATCCTATGCAAATATTGTTGACGTTGCAATAGAGCAATGTTTTTGCGATGTAAACGTGTGCAATTACGTAATTATGTTCTTCCAAGTTTCGACATTTTTGCCGGGGTCAACCGATCATCTCCATTTTCAATAAAACAAAATAAAAACAAAACAAGTACTTCATATTTTTTCATTGAGATACATTTTTTTTACTTCTTCAACATATATCTTACAAGGTATACAATTTGCTATTTCCAATTGCAGCCAATATTATTATCTTATAGCATTTTAGTACGGTATAAGAAAATGGCCAATTACAAAATAAGAAGCCGATAGTTTTGCCCTCATCCTTTGACATATTCATGCCCATAAGATAAAGACAGCGTTCACGTGTTTTGCGAATTTTTTTTCCTCCGTTTAATGAAATATGAACACATCGTCATTAATAGCAGTGCTCGTCTTTGCCATAATCCTTATTATCCTAAAGAGATCATCTATAACCACGGGCGATGGGCGGTGGCTTCAATAATACTTGCTGCGTACCTAATGGGTCTTACCAAGCGTGTAAGCCTACTAATGTACCTCTCTCCCTCGACCGCCGCCCCCTTTTTTTCTCGTTCTTTATTCTCGCTCGATACACACGGTCGAGCACCTACTGGCCGCTGGATATTGTTCGGGGGATCATAAAAGGCGCATTAACCAAATAAATATATTTGACCCTTGGCTCAACTAGCTGCTCGATAAACAGGGGCTCTAAATCGGGGGAGACATTTGGTGAGGGATTATCTGTCAAAATAGCAGCGCGATACATTTATTTTCCAAGTTCCGTGATCGCTCACCACATAATCCAGCCGCGATTGCAGATACCAGAATGGGAATGATATTTTGCCTCGCAGAGAAACGAGAAATATAGTTATCAAATTGCTGGGTACTGAACGCAAAAGTACGGAATTTGCGGTGGACGACAGGAAAAAGTGGGTAATTTTTTTCCTTCTGTTTTGTTTTTTGTTATGTGTTTTTTTTTTTTTTTTTTTTTTTTTTTTTTTTTTAGCAAATTAATGAACACTTGGGGCAATTAAAAGATCGTGCGATTTCGCTCGCTTAGAATCGTGTTTTTAATAATAACGACGAGCAGCAGGTGTCGGTGGTCTAATATAAGACTCACTTGGGCGATCACACGGCCAGAAGAAAAGGGTGAAGCGTGCACCACCTGTTCAAACGTGAAGCGAGTAATGAATGAGCTGCCCGCATGTGTGTACATTATTTTTCCTTGAACGCCGACGATACAAGCGAGCGGCACGCAAAAATGAGTCAGTTTATGAAATTAGTATCGACACAAATCATCCGTCCGCGCGTGTAAGTTATTTGCGCATGTGTAAAAACTTTTTTCCAACAAAAAGACACCTACAAATTCCTCGGCAACAATTTGTCCTTTTATTTTTTGTTGTTTCTCTTTTACTTATTCATTTTCTTGGGGATGCAATTTCTTAACAAATTTAATATAAAATTAACTTGAAATTACCTTAACTGATAAAAAATGAAAAAAAAAAATAAATAAAATTGATGTAATCGAAACTAATATATTTCGTATTTTATTAATTTCAATTTTTTTCTAAATAAAAATTATAAGTCATTTGACATTCTTGTTACAGAAACACATGTTACATCTCGACGAGTATTTCTGAAAGCAAATTCGCAGCGGATCTGCTATTTTTGACGAAATTCGACTATAATTACCCGACCAGCTCCACGAAAACACTTTGATCCGCAGAATTCCTTAGAAAATTTATAACATCCTGCTAAACCATCAGTACATCGGACTCTCATCGGTAGCTCTTTCTTGGTATAATGAAAACGGCCGTTAGATGTCCTGAGACAACTAAAAGGCTCAGAGTAAACACATCAAACGAAGGGTATCAAACTCAAACAAAATCAACAAGGGTTTGTCGAATGCAAACAAATATAAATGCTTTAAAAATATTTCATTTTCTGCTGTGAAACAGCAGTACATAATAAATACAGTAATTTAAAATTTAAAATTTAAAATTTAAAATAGTATCATTTTACATAAGAAATGTAAAATTTCACATAGAAAATTTAAAATTACATAGCACATTCTTTAATTTTTTATAATAACTTTAAAATTAAAACTAATTTTACAAAAACAAACTTCAAAAGTACCCAACATCTACCGTATTTTTGCAAATTATAAACTTGCACAACAGTTTAATTTTGCAAAAAAATTTGTGTAAAATTAGCATGAGCATTCTGTAATTTGACACATTTGATTTTATATTGCAACAGACAAATTTAATTTTCCAAATTGACAAGAGCTTAGAATATCTGATTAGATCCACAGGCGCATAATCGAAATTTGCACTTATTCGAAAAGCATTGAAGCACTTCGTGCTTCATAATCGAAAATTGAGCCCGGTGGTGGAGTGTGGGGTGCGAGAGTCATATGCTAATTGCCGACGAGATCGCTGCAATTCCTTGTCAAATTCCAGCTGAAGTGTCTTCTCGATTTCTATTATACGATTTGCCGGGCTCCGCCTAAATGTTCAAGTGAAACTCTCGGGACGGAACGGTGTGCTCTCATGACACTCATTCTGAGGCATCAACTCCGGTCTATGCAGTGGCGGTATTGCGCACCTGCACCTGAATCGATGTAATGAGCGTTCTAAGCACCGTAATAGCTGTGAGAGCAAGTGAGTGTAACTGCACTTACAGCCGTAAGTGCAGCACCGTTGCTGGTATGCACAACGTGTTACGGCCATGACGAATGAAACAAACTCGCGCGGAGCTTCTTGTTCCGTCTCTTTCTCTCTTCTTCTTTGTTCTTTCTTCTATTATCTCTCTTCTCTGGTGATTCTCGTTTTCTGCACTGTCCAACCAGCGGAACGGCAGCGGTATTGTGCAACTTGCAGTTATAATGATTCAGACGCGCGGTTCTACTGTAAGAAATGTGCAACACTAAGTGTCTTAACTTGACAATAGTGCGAGCAAAACTGTCTTACAACACGTGACAGTCAACATCTTAAATAAAGATAGTTGGTGTCTCATATCAAGTATTTTATATTGACAAATAAAAACATTGAAAATTCCTTTAAAACACTTTTTGTTGTTATTTTTTTTAATTATTGAGTTAATTCTTCAGTTGTCTTAATTCTTGATTCTGAATTATCTGAATTAACAAATAAATAAATAAAACAATAGTTTCTTAATTTAAGAAATTAAACGTCTTAATCGAGACACTAATAACTTTAACTAAGATATAAAATTTTATAATGAAAGTTTTATTTTTAATAATCTAAAACTAATGTCCCTAGTAAAAAGGATCATATATTATCCATACATAAATAATAAATATTGACAATATATTATTAATATATGAACAATATATGATTTGCAAAAAATATTATATTGTCAATATATTGATAATATATGGACAATATATGATCTTTGTACTAGGGATATTAGTGTCTTAATTTAAGACCCTTTTGTCTGGAATTAAGATAGAAAATATCTTATAACAAGATAAATCAAGTCACTGGAGTTTGGAATTAAGACATTAGTAACTTAGATTAAGACAAATGTCCTGAAATTGAGTTAACAACATTCTTTAAAGTATGCGGATCTACAATCAAGATACTAGCGTTCTAATTTAAGACATCAGTGTCTCAATTAAAGACATCTCTTATTTTATAAAAGTATCATTACATTACATTAGTATCTTATGGTATCTTTATTTTTAATGTTTCAAATGAAAAACGAGAATAGCTTTAAATTGTAGTGTAAAAGAAATATAAATAGACAATACAAGTCTTAATTTAAGATTAAATTAAAACGTCTTAAATTAAGATAGTGTATAATTCATCAAGTTACTAGAGTTGAATTAAGACTACTGTAGAAACGAGATATGAAGAATAAGTGTCTCAAATTAAGACACTTTCTATACAAATGTTTAAATAAAAATTCTTACTTTAAGACAATATAATTGTACTTTAAGACGTTTAAAACACATTTGGTGTTTTATAATGAACATTTTCCAATGTAAATACATGTCTTAAATAAATAAGTAATTAAAATTCTAGTGTCTTGAATTAGGATGGCAAATGTTCTATTTCAAGTTATGCGTATCTTTTTTTATCGAAGTCATTAATATCTTAAATTGAGACACTAACGGTTTCATTTAAGACATTGGTGTCTAAATTGAAGACGTGTAGAGAAGAAGTATAAAGAAAATATTAGTCTTTGGAATTTATGACATGAGTGTTTCAAATTAGAAGAAACAAAATTTGAATCAAAACATATATTTGAAATAAAGACATTATTTGAAAACAATGTTGAAAAGCGTGGACAAACATCTCGGTTGTGTCAGAAGGAGCCAATAAACTTGGACCCCATCCGTTTCGCAACTCGTCAATTCCATCTTACACCCGACTCGGTCGAGCTTGGTTTTTGCTTACACCTCCGGAACTCCGACCTCGTTCTCGTAATTTAACAGATGGTTACGATTGAGATCAGGTTGCTCTTTTTGCGACGTGCCGTTTCACTTTTGCTCGTCTTCTTTTCAGCCCCGGCGTCTCTCGTAAACATCAGCCGCGCACACCTCGCCCCCTCCTTTTTTTCGCAGTATTAATTTCGCCCAAGCGAGAGCTCTCCGAAGGCCGCAGAGAAAATGCGGTTTATCATATTTCGATATCACGTACGAGTAATTGTGATTCCCTCCCCGAGAGCCGTGCAGCTCCGCTTTGTTCTCTCTGTTACGTATGACTGCGGTCGGAATTTATGCGTTTAGACTCGAATGATTTCGAATCTTACGCTCTCGTACACGCTTGAGCGGAAAATGTTAGCACTGTTTTATGTTTGGCGAACAATCTGTTGTGGTTTCGCATTGTGATCGGTCTCGGGCTTTTTGTTGCGCCGTGAATTTCGCGAAATTTATTTTCAGCGCATCGGAAGTGGTCGTCCCTTCTTTTTTTATATTTATTCTTCTTTTAATATCATGATCGCTCGTTGATATACAAAATACAAAATGTTGCCTCTCGCACACGGGGAAGGAATAAAAAAAATGTAATTACAACTTTGATCAAATCTTTTCCATCTTCGTGTGGCCTAATACGGCGCTGTCGAAGCCGAAATTGCACATCAGAAAATCGCACATTCGCCAAGTTCCAATATACTTGACTCCACCTCGGAACACAGCATTCCAATACGATTCAATTTGCTTTCAATCTCTATCTTTCTTTCCTTTTTTTTTCTCCTCTTCCTCTCCCAGCCTTTAAACGCCACTCGAAACCGCATCGTAAGAAAGCCATTCGAGTTCCAATTCAAGGCGTATCATTCCTCCGATCCCGGCTGTTAGGATTATTGCATTATAATTCCGGCAAAACATCTGCATTAAATTTTCCATCGGCTGGTCTATCATTAACGTAACACTCGAGACCGCGAACAAGAAAAAAAATTGTAAAATAAAAGCAGCGAGACCGAGGGAGAGAAAGGAGCAAAAAAATTTACAAAGGAGGATAAAACGATCGCGAGTTTTCGTTCTTCGGAGCGCTTTCGCGCATTCCTCGTCCTGAATGAAAGCGTCGCAGCCGTTACGACTCTATTATCGAGTCACGGGAGCGCGATAACGGTGGCAAAACGCGCGCGTTTTACAAGCATATCAGAGAGCTCGCAAATTTTATCATTCCATCGAAAGCGGACAAAAAGAAAACGTCGGGCGAAATATTTTTCGCTACACGCAAGTATATATTCCCCGTTGAAATTAGCATAACGCGTTTATGATTCACGACGTAGTAGCTTTTGCGAAACCAAAAATTAAAATGCACGAAAAAAAAAGACTTGTAACCCGATCGATCGACACGTGTGTCCCGGTCTTGTTAATTGGTCTTTTTTTTCTCGTCCTGTCCGTTTGCTAGTCTCTGTTTGCGCCCCCCCCCCCCCTTTTACGAGCAACGAGCCGTGTAATTATGGGGAATATTTTTCGTTCGGCGTGTACGCGTCGTCACATTCTTTTTTAGTTGAAATCTAATAAGTAGTCAATTCAAGATATCGCTTCTTACGTGCTGCTGAATTAACGACATGCGAGCGCTGTAAAGTACGGTGCGGTGCACGTGTATACGGTCCCGATAGTCAGCGTCATTCATTTTTGTTGTCATTTACACACGGTACCTCGGCTCCTGTTTGGAATTAAGCACGATTCAATGTTGGAATCGAATTCGAACCGGTCGCTCTGTTGAGTTGCCGGTTATAATTATTGTTTATTTATTGGACTTTGTATATTCGGTGAACTTGTATTTTATCTGTGATGACAGTTATAATTTGTTGAAAGACTGACAATTTTTTCAAATAATTTTGTGGTATTATAGAATATTACAGTTTTAAATCAGAATGATGAATAAAATTCAAGGTAGTTCTAGCGAAGTGAAAAATGGTAGAATTATATAAAATTATGGCCAATTGACCTTGTAGTTATTCTGTTTAGGTTTGCAAAATATAAAAATGATTGAATATCTGAAAAATGAGGTATTTAATTCAAAAAAAAAAATTGTATAAAATAATTCACAGAGTTCTATCAGCTTCAACAAAAAATATGCTCATTTGTATCAAAATTTGAAATTAAAAAATTTCAATTATTTTCGATTAACAACTTTGGATTATTTTTAGGTGAACAACCTCCTTAAAGTGAATTAAAAAATTTTCTAAAGTACACTGTATGGCAAGGAAAAAATTTAAAGTAAATACGTAATAAGTTGTAAAAGCACTCATGATGTGAAATTTCATACATTTTTTTATCTTTTGATGTTCGTATATAAAATTGTAAAGAAATAAAAGCCACTCAAGAGTATCAAAATTGCAGACTTTTGACTAGCTATCACAGTTTTTGCAACCTTGTCACTGCATGAATTTCCCCTATAATATCAGTCTTTTTGTCGACATTCTTCTGGGTCGACAAAAAGAGCGCATAATTTACTAACACGATACAATAATTGTAGTGATTGAATTTCGGCATGCCGTCGCGACAATTTCACTGCTCGATTTAATTGTGCGTTGATTTACGTGATGCTCGCATAAATGCGACAATAACTCGAAATGAAATAAACAAATCAAGAATCCACAAACAAAAAACAATTTTTTTTTCTCTTTTCTTTTCTATTCTTCCTCACTTTTTTCTTTTATAGAAAAATAATTTTGGATTATTAAAAAAAGAAAAAAACATAAAAATATATATGTGGCAAATGTTTATTTTACCAAAATGAATCAATAAATTTTTGTTTAATGATGAAACGTTAAAACCATCAAAAAAAAAAAAAAAACATCTCACAATGTTCAAATGGATAATTTTTGTTCATTTTGTGCAATTTAGGTTCCATGTTTTTCATTGCCGCTTGAAATTGCTTGATAATGTTTGTGTTGAACATTACTGTTTGAGTTCGCTCGCTTAAATCGCAAGTGAACTCGGCCACGACGCGATTAAATTGTCTATGTGTGTACTTGGTTGTGTACAAACTGCAGCGTGCACTCCTTAGGTAATAACGACTAAGCGTTTTTCCAGCCACCGGCGTATGTTGCAGTGAAGTTAACCAAAATATTAGTTATCCGTTTTCATAAGTCAACCGCAATCTAAAACCGCTCTCGGATTGTGTATAATCTCTGTTCAATTTCGGTCGCACGACCCCGATACTATACGTATACAATAATTATCGTGATTACAACGTCTTACCAGTTTTGACGTTAAAGAACACTCAGAAACGGGAGGGGGGATATTTGTAGGACCTTCAGATATACCGCGCGACAGAAAATAAATTCGTCCGTTGTCGTGAAAAGAAAACGTTTCGGATGTGAGTCGATTCCGCATGTTTTATTACCTCTTCAATCAAAATGAAATACCGTCGAAATTTTCATTCGAGAAGTAATTGTTAAAGTCTGATTGGAAATAAGACAAACGACTTGCAAAGAAGATGGAAAAAGTTCGGCTCGAGAGTGCCAATGACTTTGCAAATGTAAAATCGGCAAAAATGCATGTTCCCCCGCAAGTCGTCGTGATATTTTGTAAATTTTTTTCCGGTCGCCGTCCGAGTCCGTATAGAATACTTTTAAGGTATAAACGTCCATTAAAAGCTGAGATCTCGTGAAACATGAGTAATCGGTACATTAAAAATTCGTGAAAGCATCGCCTCGACTTTGATTTCGTTCTTCGCTTTTATTATTTTTTTTTAGGGCGTCTCGCAGTCGGATGAATCTATTGTGACACGTTCATTGGAAACAACGCGCCGGAGAACATCAGGAACAAGAGGTGAAATGAAAAAGGATCGCAATTGGGAATAATGGCGCGCCCCACCCCCGTCGTTGCTTTTTCGCAAGGAGCAAAATCTCGAGCGCCTTGAAAGCGCACTCTTTAATCTTCATTTTGACTCGCTAAGCGTTTTGCGAATTTATATCGCCGAGTGAAAAATTCATTTCCAGCGCACGACGCGCGCGCTCGCCCGGGATTAAGCCTCTCTTTTTCGCTACATGCTGCCGATGGACGAGTTTTAATCCCCGACAAATTCCATTTTCACACCCGCCTTGCACGGACCCTTCGTCATTCCCGCGCTCTCCTCTCTCGCAATTTAAACACACCAACGTGCAGGATTTATGTCGGGCAAGAAAAAGTCAACATCCAAGATTAACGTTCCGTTTGTTTTGTAATTACCTGCGTGAGATTTACATTTATATTCCCCGGTCGTGCTTTTCGCTCGTGTACATAAGTAATTGTCATTACCATTGAAGCCAAAGACAGAGCTAATAAAGTGTTGCGCGCACCTAATTCTTCCATTTTATTAATAGGGATTCAGACATTTAGAATATATAAAGATGAAAGTTCGTACAAATAAAAATAAAAGTTCATTCTTTGACTGTCGAAAAGAGGTTTCTTAGGAGTTCCTATGGAAATATTAAAAATAATAACGTTTGTAAAGATAGTTTTGATATCAATCGAAACAAAAAAATCGAAAAAAAAAAGTTTTAACATTTTGTTAATTAGTTGTTTCTAAAATTGTTTATATAAATAAGGAAGGATTGACATTAATTTTCCTTATTTTCTGGTTAAAATTAAATAAGATGTAAATTTACAATACAATTATTGATAAAATGTTGACGTTAAAATTCACAAAAATGATGATGTAAAAATTTTTAAATAAGATAGGGAAGAGGGGGAATAATTAAACATATTCAATTTGATTCTGTCAAATCTACATAACTCAAAATTACGAATTCGTGTATTAAACGAACGGTCATTAATCTATTGAAATCCATTTCGTGATATGCGATGTATGTTCGCGAATGAACAAATAGTGGAAGTTATGCTATATGCACAAGTCGTCATGATTCCCAATAAAATCATTACATTATTAAATTTGCATTTATAATTGGATTTTCATGTCCTGTTGTATAATTAGTGTCACCTAATTGATCACGGATTTACCGTTTCGACAATGAGCATCCAAATTTAAAAATTATCTCCTCGATCAACAGTTACTGCATTTTTCATTTGTTTATAAACAAAAAAGTTTAATATGAAATGAAAAACAAAATTAAATTTCAAATAGTTTTTAAAGTTTTTTTTTAAGAATCTTCAAGAAAATTTTTTTGAAGATCTTCCAAGTATCTATTTCGATCTTAAATTTGTTATCCAACAAAAGTCGAATGGTCAAGTTTAGCTTCTTACCGGGTAGACGGAATTAGCTATAATAAAACCGGAACTAAAACTTTATTTCTTCGCTTTTCGTGGTATATCTTCGTGTATTTTACGTTCAGTGTACCTTATCGCATATCTATCCACTGAAATTACTCTTTTTGTTACAATAAAACTAACACTATTTGTGCCGGGATAATGATCGTTATATTGTACCGCACTCTTTTTATAATCAAACACGTGTGAATAATAATTACGAAAATTATTGCTCCACTTTTGCGGATTATTCAAACGTGACTGCAATGCACAATAATTTAGAATCGCTTTTATGAAAACAAGCGCGATTAATTAGTCAAATTCAATTTATATTCAAGGATTTAAAACGACGCTAAATTATTTATTGTAGCGTGAAATAAAATGTTCCTCTACAGTTCAAAGAGGGGGGAGAGTTCGTCCAGAAATATTTCAAACATTCCAAAAAAATCACAGAAACGATTTTAAAAGATTAAAAAAACAAAACAGAAAAAAAAGTAAAGACACACAAAAAGAAGGATTGCATCATCAAAATTAGTAAGGAAATTAACGACTTTTTTTATTCAAGCAAAAACCTCCAGATTGTTTTTGTACAGCTACTTTATTTTGAGGTAAAACGAAAAGGAATGTTTAGAAAAGTTAACTGAAGGAACGAGAAATCATCTAAGATGTGAGTAAAAAAATATTAAAAAAAAAACACACACAGTTGCATTCGAAAACAAACAGTCCGTTAAAAAGTAGAAAACTTTGTGCCGAGAGAGAAGAAGGAGCGGAGCATTAAAATACTTTTACGTCTTGTTCAAACAGCGAATAAACGGCGTTTCGCAAATCCAAGATATTTATCAGCGGCAATAAAAAACGATCTTCTGTTCGGTCTGGTGAAGAATGGCGCGTAAGTACTTGACGCCCCGGCACCGTTGACAGAATCGACCGATCCTCGGTCGCCTGTCGAGCTGCAAGAATCCGATCAGCTAATCCGGAAGTCACAAATCATTTTTCAATTGTATCCCCATATTGTTTTTTATCATGTTTTCACGAAACATTTTTCAAGCCAAAAATTTGGACAAAACAATTTGCTGAATTTGATACAAATTTGAGAAGAAAATAAAAAATAAAGTGATGAGTTAAAAAAGAAAAATGTTGGGCTCGCAAAATGACCGCATCCGATGTGTGTCGAGCAAGAGCAAGAACACAATGTCACATACACGCTCGAGCAACTAATACTCCGGCACGAACACGAGCGTTCGGAGTTATTACTGGCGTAGTTTATTTTGCCGATGACGAGGGTCTCTTTCCGCGGATTAGAGTCCGAATCAATATTGTGCAGTGAGGCGAAGGCGCTTTTATCGGCGCTGAGAAAGGAAAAAGAGGCCGGTGGCTCCTGTCCTTTTCTGCGTCTCGACGAAAACGACGAGAGTCTTCGAGTGGATTGTCGGAAAAGATGCTTCGATCGAGCCGCACGGGAGTGGGTACAAAGATGGACACGTAGGAACGAGGAATAAGAAAGTGGAGAAGGGTCTGAAAAGCAGCCGGCTGAGAGAAAGAAAGAGAGAGAGAGAGAGAGAGAGACCGATGCACAAGTATTCCGAGCAACTTACCGGACTTCTCTTCACGGACGAGGATTTACGGATTACGCGCAGTGAGACTACTTTCGAGCGAGAGGAGGCGATGAGAAGAAAGAGAGGGGTGGATATCAAGCGAGAGCATTGCCGTCTGAACGGAGACGGAGGGATGCCGAGAACAAACCGGGAACAGTGGCGCCGCCACGCGGCGAATTGTCGAGGCCGAGTCCGCGCGGACTTGGCCGCCGACGAATGAGGATCGCCGGTTCCCGGAGACCGGCGAATGGCAAGCCCCGAGGAGCTGCGTTCATCGGCGCGCAAGACAAAAAAACACTCGACTGTTTATAAATAATTAGGGAGGTTTTAATTAACCCCCGAGACGCTTACGCCGCCGTTTTAATCGCCCTGCGCGACAACTCGGCGTCTTATTTGTAAGGGGCTATCAATCGGTGCCGATCGTTTATAAGTCGCCCGCTCCAATTTCATCCGACAAGTTGTCACGCGTGTTGTTGTTCGCCTTGCCCCGTGTTTCGTCCTGTTGCCGCGCAAGAATTAACACGCCCAAGACAAAGTGACGGCTGGCGCTGACTAGGACAATGGATTCGTCATATCTGGGTTGCGTTACACATTTGCTCGCTTTTAGTGGCGGTTCACTGGGTAACTTCGTGTCGGCCAAAGTCGCGCTACGTGTTCTCTCCTCCGGGTTTTAGGGTTTCGCGTGGCCCGACGCAACGCTGAATGACAATTTTCAGAAGCGCTTTCTGTTAATTCTAACAATGGCTGAGAAACGACTTTTATGACGGCGTCAATTTTTCATGAATATGCCCACTAAAATTGTGCACCAACGTTTGCTCAAGTAAAATACATATTAATTCGCTCATAAATTGAATCGTCAAATGTTGCACGATTCGCAGCTGACAAGAAAAACTTTCAAATGAAAACGTTGAATGTTGCTCTGGAGCGAAATTGTAACAAAATAATCTTGAAGGATTATTTTTATAGTGTTTTTAACTCTTTTTCATTGTGACAAATGAACGTTGCAGGTTGTATGCTGCAGAACTTTTGACGCTGGGAAAACCCCTAAAGATGGCAGTGCAGAATGTGCATCAAACTTTTTATCTATGGAGAGAGTTTTATGATGTTAATCATTTAAATAACAAATTCAATGGGCAGCGGTTAAATTGTTGAACCACTACTTTCGGGTCAAGTATTAGAATCTTAATAATACAATCAACCGTGGCTTTTTTCATTTGAAATAAACTTTTCAGTTCACTCTGTATTAATTTATTCAACATTAAATGTAATTAAAACGATTAAAATTAATGACAGTGATTTAAATTTTCTAAGATAGAAAACATTACTTTAACATGGATTTTCGCACACCTCACACAGCCCTTTCTTTCTTATTTTCTTCTTATTTTGTATTTACCACATTTTTACGTAACCTCGACTACAAATCCAAACTAAATTTCACTTCACGATTAACTTTATGTATTTATACGAATTATATTATAATTTCATTATCCTCGATGTAGACTGCAATGCCTATTAAGAAATAAATAAATAAATAAACAACGTGGAAATCTTATCTGAACCTTATATAAGTTAGAAATAAAAAATGATGTAATAAATGATCATTCAAAATGTAGCTTGTTAAAATTAATTAAGCGTTATAAATTAATTTTGTTTGAATAGTTTTTCTCTCTCTTTTTATACGTAACAAATAAATCATTTTTTCAAATGGAAATTTTTTTCTTGTCAGATGTCTAACTGTATCATTCCTTGCTAATCACTTTTCAAAGTGCAATCTTTTGCGAACCAGTTTCTAATGTCTGAAATGATATAAGCAACGTATCATTAAAGAACGAAAGTTTAGCTTGCGATGCAACTTGACGTACTTGCGAGTTTGATGTAAGTCACTGTTGACAGACGGTGGCACCGTGTCATGGTTTATGAACCATATTTTCATCCATTAGATAGTCAGCGGCAGAAACGAACATGCGGTGAAATAAATACATTTGCGCAAATCATTTTACATGCAAATTCTAATTAAGACGTTTCTGTTTACTTTTTGTGTGTTCGTTTATGAATTTCAATTAAAATATATAATGCCGCGTCTGCCACGAGCTTCAGGAAAAGAAAAAAGAATTCGTTATTCATTCATCTACAAATTACCTTGAATGTTTCACTTAAAGCAACGGTTTACCCGGCGTATATTCAAAGTTTTTTTTTTCTTCTCTCGCAAACAATGACGGCGTCCGAACGTTGTCGGATAAGCCGCATGATTTATCCCTTGTAAGACGCAAGTTGCAGGGGCTATGCAAAACCGTATCTTTGTTTCTTCGAATTGCATTTTGCGCTCATGTTGATCGATTCGTTCGTGCGGTTTGAGGTTTTGTGAACACGTTTTCCCGTTACCCCCCTCTCCACCCCTCATTCACCGACAGGATTTACAGTATAATTCTTTTTAATACTACACCGAACGACGAAACACAAATCTTTACATCCACTAATCCTAATCTTCTTGAACTTTTGTATACGTAACAGTTCGGTCGAAAAAAAAAACTTAATCCGGCCTGGTTAAAAAGTATGATTATGCCGAACAAATTAGCGAAAGCCTGTTATTTCTAATTTTCCATTTTTGTGCTGAGATAATCAATGTTTGCGGCGCACCGTCATGACTTTCAATTCAAATGCTAATAAATCGCGGAATTCACGAGGATATCGGCAATAAATCATTCTCAAGCCAGGCTATTTCTTAGCAAAAAAAAAATAATAAAATAATAACGTGTTATTTAACTCTAATTAAATTGCTCGTTATTCATTATTTGTACACTCCTTTTTTACGATGAAAAAAATTTTTCATCGTAATAAAAACCTTTTGAAATATATTTTTTTCTCAGACGATGCGGCGGACTTATCCAAGGTTTTGGAACTCGTTTTTTATTCATTTCTTATCGGTTATTCAAAATCGATGATGGAAGAAAAACATTTTAATATCGACTTC
Source organism: Trissolcus japonicus (assembly GCA_030522925.1). NCBI lineage: Eukaryota > Metazoa > Arthropoda > Insecta > Hymenoptera > Scelionidae > Trissolcus > Trissolcus japonicus. The sequence goes on along the minus strand of JAPYZS010000205.1, from coordinate 84,307 downwards.
TAATAAAAATAATGTTTCCTGATATCTGTGACGTTGGTTATAAAATTGTACAGCGAGGTACAAACAGTATGAAATTATACCAACTCACGATCTCAATTGGCCAGAAATTTTATACTTTCGTTTGATGCACATATGCTGATTGTATACACGTGTGGCACAAAACGGTAATCTGCTAAAGAATATCGATAACATTAAAATTGTAAAAGTAACTTTATTTCAATGTTTAACTAACACTTGTTTTTTTATATTTTGACATAAACGTTGTAAAATATACATATTAGGACAAAAAAAATCGTTTTAATTTAAAATACTTATTTTTGCAAAAAAATTTAGAAAAGTAGAAAGAAAATTAAAAAAAATTAACATCAATCGAGATATAAAGATATAAAAAAATAATAAAATTATAATATAATTATAATAATAAAAGTTTCCATCAGCAACCGTCTAAGAAAAAAAAGTGCGTTCATGCGAATCGTGTCTGGAGTATAACTCACTGCGCTATTTGAGTGTCGCCAAAATGTTTCAGGATTGGAGGGAAAAAAAAACAGGCGCGTCGGATACCTCTCGGGTGAAATCTAAGGATTTTCGAGCACGGCGGGATTTTCGGACGCTGGACGATGAAAAAGTCGGGCGCAGTTATTTGTGACGGACAACACACAGTGCTTCCTCGCATCATCGCCGAGTGATTGCTCGAAAGAATTTTATTGACCCTCCCCCTCGTCTAAGCCGCTTGTCCTTGTGGCAGCGAAATGGCGGCTATATCTTGTTATTAACTTGGCAGATCGTAAATCCCGCCGAAAGCCGCTGCGTGCTTGGCATGCAAAAACCGATTTTTCGAACGTTTTCGAATGATCGTTTAGAGCGCCCCAGTGATTTATTCTTTTCACAATTTTTTTTTACTTTTTTTTTTCTCCCTTCGGCGCGTCGTTTACTGGCTTTTATCCTGTTATTAATACCGCGCGGAGTGTAATTTTTGCACACTGATTTCAAAGCGCCGAGAGCACTATACAATTTGGAAATGAACAATCGATGAACAAACGATGTCCTCGGTTTTGGGATATTTTATACGATATATTCATTATAAAATCTTTTAGTTACTGGCAAGCTTTTTTTTTTTTTGGCAAACGAGAACGAATCAAATCAGACTCTAATTAGCGGTGCAAAGTTGAATAGATAAAATATTGTGTTGAATAATCTTGATGAATGGGGACGCAGTCGGTAGTTTTTTTTTCGACTGAAATATAAATCATAATTGAATAAATAAAGCCTGCAGCAATCCACGATAAAATTGTTTGCGCGCAGGATGCGATACATTCGTGATTTCCCACAACTTTAATTTTCACGAGCGACAAAAAAAAAAGGAAAAAAAATGAGCAGCGCAACTGTGTCACTCCTCGCAACATCCAATTAATTACTTTATAATAAATGTATGAGCAGCGAGTCCCACAGTATTTGCATCTTAATCCAAAAAATACGGTCGTCGTCTATATTCGTTTTCGCGCGTATGGTAAAATGAAGTTACATAAATCCATGTATGAAAATGTCGGGACATTTTTGTTGGTGCATCATTTGTAAACGCATCCCACCAGACGCTCAACCGTTACTCGACATTGTTGTCTGCTTTAACAATTTCCTTTCACGCGACGTTCATTCACTTATTACCACTGCTTAGAATCGCAAAGTGAGAATTCTATTCTATATTAAAATGCGAAATCGTTCGCACTTCTGTGTGCAAATGTATGTGCGCGTAAAATCTCCGTTTTAGTTTAAATTACTGTTGAAATTATTGAAAATAATTATAATAAAATCAAAGACGTAATTCACATCCATAACATAATTAAATTTTATTACGCATCAAATTCAATTTAAAATTTTAGATTCATTTGAAATTTCGTAAAATTTGAAATTGAATTACATCAATTTTGATATTACATTATGCAACTGAAAAAATGTAATGTTTTTGACGTTGCAAACGAATTGAGTGTGATTAAAATTGATAGTTTGCATATAATGAAATAAGAAATTTTCAGTAGTTGACGGCAGAAAAATAATAGGTATGCCCTTATCTAATAATAAAGTTTTTAGCATCCGTTGGAATGAGAAGCAAAAATATCACAACACGAGAGCTCGCGGTCAGAGGGAAAGAGGAAGATGTCTCGCGCCCAGGATTTATAGTATATGGGAGCAAAATATTACCAAGTGTCCATAAATTTACACGACCTGTTACGAAATAATATTTCATTTGCGGTTGCACGTAAGTGTGCGCCTCGACTCTTGTTAGTGTCATTTCGACGTGTCAGAGTACCCAACGGGTGTAGGCGTTTTTGTTTCCCGACGTGGAAGGAACAGCGCTAAAGTGGAATTGATGGTCTATATTACGAGAAAAAGATGAATGCTGGTGAAAAATGTGCGACAGATCTATGCAACCCTGTCGTCAGTTTTAGAAAATCATACAGCAAAGTTTGCCCGGCGCAGGATATTTTATAGCTTTGTTTCATAAAAGTCAAACAATTTTCAAGCAAAACGTGAAATGTTATTTTTGTTGACTGACGGACAAGGTTTATTGCTCATTATATTGCAGCCGGTTAAGAAATATTCAAAAGGAAATTATAATATAATGCAAGACATGCGTCAGAAATAACTGCGTATTGTTTCACACGGGATGGGTTAATTAGACCATTTTCCTGCGGATTGATATGCATATGAATATGAAACAAATTCATTGTTATGAATTCATTAAGATGTACACTAATTCCTTACTCGGTAAGACTGAAAAATATTTTTTGTATGCAAATTGATATTATCTCAATATCTGTTGATTTTAAGGATTACAAGGGTCGAAAATCCATCGATATGCTAGTTGTTCTTTTTTGTCGATTTATGGATCTTTTGTGAAACTTTTTAGGCAATTTTAAAAGATACATCTGGAGGACATGCTTGAGTTTTTTCAGTTTTATTACCTTTCTTTAGAAAATGCATTTGTGTAAACGAACTTATATTTGAAATAACTCTAATAAAATAGTAAGAATTTAAGTAGACAAACAACCGTAACCGTAAATGTCGAACCAACTTTTAGATAACACGTGCTAAGGATTACGTTGTGGAATAATAACGGTGAAATATTAAGGAGGAATGCTGTGTTTCTGTACAATATTTTGACAACAGACCAGTAGTCTTGTCTCAGAACCTGAAGTGGACAGACCTTGAATGTTACTCTGAAATTTAAAATAAAAGAAGATTACTGTGGATCGCAAAAGTGAGTTTCAACATGAATTAAGGGTTATTAATTTTCATTTTAAAATCATTTTAAAAATCTTGTACTATTAGAAAATGAAAAAAAAGTTTAATCGTGTGTGCAGAAATTTAAATTTGAATATTTTTTTAATTAAAAAAATGCTTAAATCTGATTAGAAAAACTTGCCTAAAGTATTTTGTGAATCTGTTGTGTGCACTTTATAAACTTTGATAAAAACAGAAGCTTGCGTGAACATTCATATCACGCTGAAAGCACTGGTTCTCGTCCGATCACCAAAGTTAAGCAGCGTTGAGCGTGGTCAGTACTTGGATGGGTGACCGCTTGGGAACACCACGTGATGTTTACTTTTTTTTTTCTTTTTCAACATTTTTTCAATTTCCTGATAACAAACAATTTTAATAAAAATTAAGCGCTTTTTTTGCTAATTAAGGAAAATAAACAAAATAAAATGCTAATCAAAAAAGTGTTTTTTCATCAACTAAACATAATTTTGAAATTTTTTTACTTTAATACGATTTTGTAATGTTGTAAATATTTCATGAAAATTATGAATATTTTAAATGATTAATTGTCAGTTTTACAAATTTAATTCGATTTGTTTCTACAGTATTTGCAAAACGTAAAATAAAGATATAAAAAAAATAAATTATAAATATAATATAAACATAAACAATATAAATATAAACAACGTATTATAAACAGTATAAAAAATATTGTTCTAAATTAAAAAAGTACAAATTTTTGACAAATCCACATAGATCAATAAACTGTTTGTTTCAGTACCACGTTGAATTCATACAAGTAAATTGAATGGATAATAATTAGCTCTCAGTAGCATTGAAGAAGTTGGATATCTTCCATGAACCGGAAGGTTCGAAAAGAAGATCTTGAGGTTTGCAATGTCCAGGCAAAGCGCGTGCAAAATCTGTTTCCGGTCGAGCGGTTCCGCGAAATGATTTATTATGCCATCGACCGTGGAGGTCGAGCGAAGCGTGACCTGAGACCATGAATCGGCACTAAAGATCGGTTTCGAGTGGAAGCGTAGGAAAGCTATTGTTTTCTTTTATGGGCGCTTTGACACAGAGGTGGAATAGGTAGGTTGCAGTTTCCGAGTATGCCTCGATAAACCATATAGAGGAAAGTAATTATGGGCGAGGTTAACTACAACCTATCTGAGATTTGTAATTTGGCCCAGCTATATTGGAGAATAGTCATTGCAGTTATATATACGCGTAACCAATTATACTTGATCCTGAATTTTTCAATATTTTTCAGACTCATTGACTGTGTGAACAGACTTATAACTTCAATACATTGAACTTGAGTAGGTATGGAATATTGAATTTCACTTATCACTTCTACACATACGAACATATATAGCGCACCGAATCGAATTGCATTTTCAAATTGATTTCCACAATTAATTATCACAAATTATTAATTGTAAATTTAATGATGTTGAAATTTCTGATGATTTGTTCTGATCAATTTCAGGTTTCAAAATAGATTATCTTGGAATAACAGGCGACTTATCTGTTCATGCAACCATAAAAACACGTACCGTGACAAGGCTTAATTTGTCGAATCAAAATCGCTGATCCGACTATTATACTTTTCCGTTGAAATTCCCTGAATTAACATGTCAGATACTCCCACCTATTCAGAGCTTATACCTTATATCAAATCCACTTCTCATCCAGATACACCCTCTTCAGTTTACTCGATCAAAATATTATTGAATTGTGAATACTTTGACCTTTTGTGATCTCATTTGATAAACTTTAACGCGCCGTGGATTTTTTTTTTGGTTATAACTAGAATGAGGACGTGTACTTTCTTTGTTATTTCTAAACATCATTTTTCAAATATTCTTTCATATAAATTATTGTGAATTAAATGTTAGTTTAAATGTAAATGAAATACCTATTATATTTTAACTAAAAATGTAATAATATTTTCAAAATTTTATGTATCATAAAATTGCTCCATTTGGTGTCAACTTTGAATTTGCACAGAGTCAATAATATTTATATGACAGTGCAGTTACAATAGATGATCGTTATTTTTTCGTATGTATTTGAAATAGTGAATTAAATAGAACCCGAAGAAGCATCAGACAGAAGGGTGAGTATCAGATCTAGGGGTGCGGGTGCTAGACATCTCAACGAGTCTGTAAATCGAAGAGGGATTCGCCCTCCGTTTCCGTTCGTGTCTTGAATCTCGCACCCTCACATTCAACAGCTATACAGCTCCCCGAGGTACGTCCCGGTAAGTACCGCACGGACGACATTAAACTTATCGATCAAACCGGCTGGTCTAAGTGTGGCTCGATCAAAATTAAATTACACGACAACGATAACTCATGGGATTACGTCGCAGTATTTTCCGATATTTTTTACTAAACAGTTTTATCATTATGAACAAGCAGAGTACATTTTGTCTTAGTTAAGAGCGAGGTTAAGTACAAACTTTGCATTGTTTTCGTTAAAAGATTTACTTTGAAGATTTCGTATTTCATGATTTCCAAATAAACGGATAAAAAAGGTTCACAAAACCTCAAGAGACGAATTTTGGTATGGACCAAATTCACTCATTTAACTTTCAAATTCAGCTAGACGTTTCATACGTAATGTCGGGGACGTAAGAAACGAAAAAAAAAAAAAAAACAACGCGGATAAACAAAAAGGAAGGCAAAAGATTTCCAAGACACGTTTACTTAACCGTGCCCATCTTCCTTTTCACGGCAAAGTGGGAATTCTTTTCGTCGTCGTTTTTCTTCTTTCATCGGCTTTAACAAGAGTAGGAAAAGTTCTTATACCACGAAAATCTTTTCTCCTTGGAGTCTATCTTGACGCGAAGCAGCACATGGAAATGAAAGCAATTTCCAGCGCAGGGAATCGATGTAAGGGAAGGCTCCTTTTTTCCCTCGTTGGATCTTGATTATGAAACGACTATAAATGAGACGAGTTCTTTTCAGGGGTGCACACATTACTGCGTTGCAATCAAATTATTTCACTCATTAAGAAACATTGGTCGAAAATTATACCAACAAAGTACTCAACTGTCTTCTTATATAGGAGCCTTAATAGAAAACAGATTTAAAAAAATTTTTCTAGACCAATTTAGTTATACAGCTGACAATCTACTTTAGTATACAAGTTGTTACGCTATTTTTGAAGTGCTATTTTTTCTTTGTAATTATGATGAAATCTCCTTCGAAGATTCTATTTATCAATTTGAAGATAACACGTGGATTTTATTTAAGAAACAACATAGTAAACCCTTAAATCCGAATCTCGCCGAGGAGGCGATCTCCTCTTGTTGCATTCGGTAACAAACAGGATACAGGTATACCTATACAGCACTTGGAGTTCTCTGGCGTGCTTGGACTGCTATCCGAACGATTTATTATCCGCTGCTCAAGTTGGTCTGCTTAGTTGCTGTTTTTCCCCTTGTAAAGGGGCAGGCGGCCAGAGAAAAAGGAGTCGTAGGGACAAAAGAAAGAGAACCGGGTCGTTGGCTGAGAGCGATTGCTGGAGACAGCGATCTCGGCGTCGATGCTATATTCGCGTGTACGTGTGTATAAACAGCGGTATACAACATCATGCCGCGAAGTACATACGAATGCTCATGTTATACAATATTTCTGCCTCGCACGTGGACGTGTTGCTTTCATTCTTGTTCAATTAAAGCTGTCAAATTTTACAAAAGCTTATGGTCTTATTTACTTGGAACTATTGATGAATGCGACCGATCAAATGGGGAGAGGTCCGTAGTATAAGTCATGAAAAAATTAAGAAAAAAATTTGTTTTAATAATATTTTCGAAATCCTGCTATAAATGCATTAAAAAATAAATAATTTAAAATTTTTGCTTTTTGTGGTTTAAAATAGTTTAATTTTTGTATTACGTTTTTGTACAAACTTTGTACAAGCTTTTTCGTCAATTTATGGATCTTTTATGAAACTTTTTGGGCAATTTTAAAGAACACATCTGGGGGACGTACTTGAATTTTTCGAGTTTTATTAACTTTCTTTACAAAATACATTTTTTTCTTCTTTTATTATATCAAATAGTTTGAGATTATACTATAAAAGATAACAGATTAAAGTATAAAATATAACATTTTGTTAATGACTTTTTTATTTTGGAGGAGTTTACAATCCCCCAAATATAAAATATTGTTGCATTATGCGGGTCGTGAACTCGATCGAACAATATATTTAAATTTAATTTTTTTAGAACATTAAACATTGAACATGATTTTTCATCTATCGTCACAGTAACTATGAATTTAAATTAAAATAATTAGCATTAATTAATAAAATTATTTATTAAATAAAATGAAAATCAACAAATTAGATTCTATTGATGATATTCCGTTAAAAATGAAGTTGTACATTTGTACAACGTATAAGAGTGAAAAAAATTATATCCAACAAATACTGCAGTTATGCTAAAGGTATTAAGCAATTTTGCTAGCAAAGATAAAAGCTAATTTGCTCGGTCGTGTAACTGCGTTTCGCGTTAATATATTCTATTAACGAACGTCCATGCGAATGCTTCAGTGCGAAGGATTCGTGCAGAGTGACGGAGGGAGAAAAAAAGAAGACAATTAAAAAAGATTCTGGAATGAAGTACAGAATCGCAAATGCACTAAATCTAATAACTCTGATGGGAATTTGCGAACCTTGATAAGAGAAATGTAACTGCCGAATTATTTGCTTTCAAATATCGTAAAAATTTAGTCGAATTTCAAATGGTAAAAAGAATGTCATGAAACGCTAATTTTCTAACATCAAAGGTACTAAACCTGAATACACTACATTGCTGATATAAGATAAACCGGGAAATCTGAGCCATATATAACGATTATAGAGTTGCAACATGTACTTGACACTTGTTTATTAGTCGTTAAAAAATGAATTGCAAATTTGCATTTAGAAACGCTAATCAATTATTCTCGCGTAAGCAAAACAATGAAATCCTTACACCAGCAGTGTTTATGCGCTGGTATAAAACTTTATGGCTAAATAGTGGAACAAGGATAAATGGAATGTGCGTTGGCAAGCACAAATGGTACATTTTAGAGTCATAAATTTCTCTTTTAAATAAAAATCAGCCTAGTTATATATTTAAAATTTATCATGAAAAAGTACCACTTATTGTCTCGTGATAAGAAAAGACACTGCAGTGGCTGTCGTCATTTTTTATGGACTTGGCCGGGAGACACTGCTCCCTGATTTCACCTTTTTTTACCCAATTCCGTCAGACAATTATTCTGTCGTGGTAAAACAAATTCACAGATTCTTTTTCACAAAAACAAATCTACTAATAAAATGTCTGTTTATACCCAACGTAAAGCTCTACCAAAGACAATAACTGAAACAAATCTCACTGTAACATTTTTGTGAGAAAAATATATTCGTACAATGCACATGATTTATTCAGCGTTTGTATACACTGGCAATCAAAAACGTATGAATACATGATCACTCAGTGTGTATTTGCATAGCGTAAGGACTTCAGTTGTAGCACTCTAATGTGACAGCTTTGAAAGCGGCTTTTCCAGGCATGTGAAATTTACAAAGTATAATTCCGACAAGTTCCCCAATCAGAAGCAAGCGACAGAAGAGTAAGCGCGTCAGTATTGGCAAAATGTGAGCAAATAAAGTAAGTGATAATTTTCACATGCTCCTGAGAACAGGGCCCAATAGTCGTACGTTCCAGAGGTGCAAATTAAGATAATCTGAAATTCCTTCTCTTTTTCTGAATAATCTTTTCACTTGCAAAGTGCACAATGAAAGGCGAATTTTTTACCGTTATGATTTACATTTTGGTTTTTAAATCAAAAAATAACTCAACCGCCCAGTTCAAATGTGAAAATGGAAAAATTACATAGTTTTAAATCGTGAAATAAATCGTTTTAAATCGTTAAAATAAAACATTTGTTATTTCAAACAATTTTTTTAATACAAAATGTTCATTTTGCAATTTTTTATTTATTGTAAAAATCTCTCTACACCTGTTGTTATGTCGCATCGAGAACGTCGTGGTTTTCCTCGTGTTCGAAATGTGATGTTGGTAACTGCCCATGGGAACGTGGTGTGCACGACCAACCCGACATTCTTATGCGCTTTTGCACTCACGTATCACTGGCGCACGGTGGCTTCTGTCTGGCGACACTCGTAGGTTGCGTCCGCATGAGAATCGTGCAAGATTGCTCGATTCAGCATTTCATTCTGCGGTCCCCGCGGTGACGAAGTTCGAAATAACATGCAAATTCTGCCAACGAAGATATGCAATTGGGATCTGTACATTCATATACGTACATACTTGTTGTCACATCAACATTCGAGGAATCACCGTTGCAAATGATCCCATCAAATTCTTCACTGTCATTGCAAAATGTAATTTTTTTCACTTTCAATTGTCGAATTAAAGTTTGAAAACAAATTCCAGGACCTCTTTTATTTCGTCTCGTCTGAATTTGTTCAATTTGAGAAGTCATATTTTGACAATACACTTGTACAGCCAACAGCAGTTGTTAATCAAAAAATTCTGTCGTGTTTCGTTTTATATATCCAGTTGTTTTTCGCGAGAGACACCTGCAATAATTGATCCCGGTTTAATCTTCCAAAAATGTAAGAAAACTTTTTTTTTAAACTGTGCAAACTCAACATTTTTAAAACTCAACAATATATTAACATAAAAGTATCTTTTTTCCGGTGCAAATTCTGAGTCTGCAAACACTTTACATAATCGTTTACCACTGACTTCAAAGTGATGGAGAATAACGTCCGAGAAATATTTTAAATCCAATTTTTCACCGCGACTAAGAAAACACACGCGCGAATATGAAAACGCGGGCGTGTTAAAACGTACACAAACGTCGGCTTATATAGCATGCTCCGCTGGCAATATGAATATTTCAATTCCAACCTGAAATACCGCGCGATTCTGAACCGATGCAGTCAACCACGCGCGGTGTCGCAGCCCTCACGATGGTTTACCGCGAAATCGATCTCGTTCGGGAATCTTGAGATGTTGCGTTAAAAAATTGAACGGAAAGAGACATGAAAGTATCTATGGCACACATAAAAAAAGGGCAAAAAGGGGGAATGAAAAGTGCAATGCAACAAAAGTTACGGTAGAAAAGATTCTATATACGGGAAAAGGCGAAATGCTGGTCGCATTTTCTATTGCACTTTACGATAGTCGCGCGTCGTGCAACGTTTCGTCGCTCAGGAGATACGCCTATTCAATCTTTCTGACATTGCAGATACGATTTCGGCTGTGATGTACATACACAGTAAAGTGAATTTTATAGACAAAGCAATGTACTTTTTGAACGCCAAGCCCGATTGTGTTTCATGTTTTATGAGTATGAACGTCAGCCACTGCCATAACTCGCGCGACAGCCCTCGACAACCAGAACCCAGGAATATCTGATTTAGGAGTGATGCTTTTTATTCTGCAAAAAAGCAAAGTTTATGAATGGGGTGGAGCACGCATTTTACCGTAATTGATTAAAGGAAAAGATTTCATTTACTTTCCATTTTCATTTTACACTCTCTGTCAAAACCAGCAAATCAATTTAAACAAAATATGACAAACGCTTGATCGTCAATCAATTTTTTCTATACATTTTTTTTTTTAAATTAATTTTTGGCATTTTAAAACAAAGATTTGTTTTTAAACAAGAACAATAATTAAAACATGTTTGAATGGAAAGGTTCAAGATGAAGTGGAGTGTAGGTGGGAATATTTGATAGCTGCTAAACTTTTCAACTTTTGATCGCGAAATCCCTGAAAGACACATAACTCCGAGAAGAAAGTTCGTGAGATGAATTTATGGCTTGAACAATGCAAATACCTTTCCAAACTCATGGAAACATAATCAAAGGAGGAACGCAATAACGAGATACGCATCTGCTAATAAAACGGTCGCAATAAAAGTGGATACTGTGAAAAATTACTTCATATTTTGAGGGTGCGGAAGAGAGCGGGGACATTTTTCATAACCGAAAGTGCAGTCATATAACCATCAGGGGTGATCTGAAAGAATCGTAACAACTATTAAAAGAACATTGAAACGTGAAAGGGGGCTGAGCGTTATGTGCACGTAATAACCGGCGCGCTTAAAAACGCATCGCACTTGATAATGCACGTATCATCGAGTGCGGGCAAAAAGTGGCAGCCCCTTGCTTTGCCGAGCTTATTGCTCTTATAGAGCCACGGATACCTGGCTCCGGCGCATTGTCGCTTGTAGGGCTCTCGTTGAGTGCTGGAGAAGCACTACGCATTATGTGTGGGTAGGCCTGTCGAGGGCCCTTAAGAATTCGTTTGCTCGGGAAAAATTCATTCGCCATCGCTGACTCGAGTTTCAAGAGATGATTACAAAGATTCGCGCGAGACGAAACGATGAACGGGAACGTTGACTTTCACGAGCCACGATGAATAGAAATATTTGGCTCAGTTGATTTTTAAGATTTTAATAGCCAGTTTCGCGAACTCGCACAATGGCTCTCATTTGAATAAGACTTTTGACTGATCAAGCAGCCAGCATTCCGCTGATTATATCACTGAATTTCATCATTCAATTTGAATCAATTTGCGAACCGTTGAGTTTTATTTTTCGTTCAAAAGATTTCAACAATTTTTTTTCTTGATGTTTTTTTAATTTCCTTTTTTTCATTTTGTTTGTCCTCATCTGGTTTTCATTTTGTTAAAACGATTTTTTGTAAACAAGAAAAATTGTGTTTAACAATTTTGTAGTTGATTAAACAATCATGCAGTGAAGTGTATATGAGTTGAAATAACAAATTTAATACATATGTTTGACCTTCCAGCAATCAATAAAATTAGTTTCACTTTCGCAGTTTACGAGATGCTTGTACTAAAAATATTTTTTTTTATTTATGCGATCTCATGTGCAAGAATAATATTTCAAAGGTTTAAAAATAACAGGGATGGTGGGATGGTGGAATTACCATCCCACCTTCATTAATTTCAAATTGGATTTCTTTCAAACTCAACGTTTAACAATGAAAATTGTGAAAAATTACTTTTTAAATAAAATATTTATATTTTGTTTGTATATAAAAAAATGTTGAATATAATGTATCATTTTCGAAAGTCACGTGATCACAAAAGGCTGTAACAATAGTTGTAATTATATCAAAATATCAATGGTGAATAGAAATGTCCATGAAAGATTCTCGGATGTTCGTTTCAATTAAATGAAAGTTCCGTTGTAGACCGCCCCTAGCTCCATTCACGTTTTGCGATACACAAAGGCCGTATTTATTTTTGGGGTTAAGTAATCCCTTTTAGCTCGAGAGTGCAATAAGCCATATTATCCTCTTGGCGTCTGTATCCAGCAATTTTTAACAACCATTTTTCCCAAACAATTAAAGTGCAACGCAAAACCGAATACTTTTTTTTTTGCATCGAGCATTTCGTTATACCCTGTGACAAATGTATTCCACAAACAACTCGAGCGAGAGCTATTAAAAAACAAAAAAAAATATATTCCTTGTTTAGTGACACCGAATCCGCGTGGCGTTATTGTTTTGATGCGGCAGTAAAAATCGATTCAAAAGAATATTGGCAGGCCGATAGTGTTGTTGGCTCAGTGGCGTGATTTTCCATCGTCGGGAATATTGCAGCAGCAACATATTTTTGTCGTGTTATTATTTTTACGAGCTTTGGCTTGTACGCGATACGTACATTGTAAATTCGGAGTGATATACATTTAGAGTTTTGACGGGTGGGTATGCATGGTCCAATATATTCCTATGGTAATTACATCCTGAAGTTCTAAATTCTGATTACATATTGTACATTTAATTTTTATTAATATTTCAACGAAAGTATCTTTTTTTTAATTTAAAAATCTTCATATTAACGTTGATGATTTTTTGAAAAATGATTTCATTTTCAGAATGTTCCCGGAATCAAAGTGAGAGGATAAAATTAACTTTATTATTTTTTAGTACTGAAAACGTTAATTCCGCATTTGGCACTAGAATTAGAATTAGTTTGAATTATTTTCTCATAGGTAGGTATGTTGAAAGGGATTAAGTTCGTTTAATATACATATGTCAGAAAATCAAAATCTATATGAATGCAGTGAAAAGGTATACGTTTTGAGAGGGATTTCCGCCTATCGCAGCTTGCTCAACAAGGGTTGCTTAATTAGGTAGTTAGTTGAGAAAGTCGACGTGCAATCTCTGCTTAGACGGCGCGGCGGTGTTAACCGTACGAGATTATAGATAGATAAATTAATTAGCTATCCGAGATCTTTGAATTAGCTTACGCACACCCGACTTGGCAAACTTCGCGAGAATAATTTTCAAAGCTTCCTATTTTGAAAATAAATTTAGCAGCTCGACGCCCGCGCTAAAACTTTGCCAACTGATTGATATCAGTTCCACCATCAGTAACGGGGATGAGAAACATTCTCGAAAGAAAGTGCAAGAGACTCACCGCGGGGTTATTAAATTTCTTTTTAGCGCGGCAAAATTTGTATCCTTTGAAAAAGGGGGAATTAATTGGATGTGTGAGCGTAAATGCGCTCTCGCATTTCTTGGCGCGTTTGAAAAACGACTGTAACCACGCGAAACGTTTCCACTCGACGGAGCAAAGCCACTCTCGGGCTTTTCTTCCCTCTGTTCGGCGCGCGGATCCAGTTCCTCGGCACCTACAACCAACACCGACGTGACTTCGGGTATCAATCTCACTATCGTTGCCTCAACCCCTCGAAGAGCCGTGTTGCCACTTCATTACTCGACGCCGCAACGAGCTCGGCGTCCCCTTCTAACAAAAAAAGAAATCCCGTCTCATCTACTTATTTCGTACTTAAATTTATATCTTTTATCTCCGGCTGTATGGTAATAGTTCTTTATCACAGTCATAAATCTGCCCCAAACTTGCCGAAAATCGCGCACTGCTTATCACCCTTCTCTATTCCCCCCGCTGTAGATACATGTAATCTCGTCGTGTCAAACAAAATTGTAATCTACATCACACACCAGATTTTGCTGCAACGGTTTTCTTCCGTAGTTCATATCTTCATCAAACATTGCCACTTTTTTTTCGAACTGGAGACTGAAAATAAATTTAATCCATTTTATTTAATTGTGTTATCTTTTTTTTGCGTTTCGATGCCATAATTGTGTTCGGGTGACGTGATTCGATACATTTTATGAATATTTTGTGGTGACATGTGCATAACCGCGCTTCATAAGCAAATCAAATGCACTTTGAACTAACTATGTTTCCCGCGAGTTTTGGTATAATTGCTCTCTTCGCAGCTTTATGCAGTTAACTGCATTTTGTTTAAAGTTTAATTGAGTCAATTTGCATAACTGATATTGAGCTTAATCTTGGTTGGCTTAATGAATTAATATTGCTGTTTATCCGTTTACATTTAACGGTTTTTAAATTTCATTTTATTAATTTTATTCATTTCATCTTATTGATTAATTATATTCATTTACATTTTAATAAATTATAATGATGATAATGTTAATGTTAATCGTGTAAAATTTTCATCTTATATAATGTACCAATTATTTCAGGATTATTGTATAACAATTTTATTGAAAAATTTTCATCTCGATTCATATTGTTGCAAAAAAGAAATGATCCTTTTTTTTCGGTTCAGAGAACATTATGTCGAGTTTCTACGAATTGAAGTTTAATGCGCCACTCCACTTTGCACAATTCGGAAGATATTTCCGCGGCGTAGATACACGTAACGTCGGTTCTCATAAAAACGCTCTTTCGTTCTCGTGATCGTTAAATCGGCCAAAACGACCATTTTAGAAGCTATCTCGCCTCACGCTTACGCAATTCCCACGTAAACGAGGTGCACAGCTTTCGATATCGTTGCCACGGCTTGAATTATAGACTGGCGTTACACTTGGCTGTATCAAGTTGACAGCAATGTTATCATCAGCTTAATATTTTCCCTATATACTTGTCGACATAAAACGTTTTCAGTGCCGTTTTACGCCAAAATGTTGAATCAACGACTATTTTCATCTGAAAAACATTAAAATGTAACTTCGACACCCAGCATATAACAATGCCGATAGAACAAAATGTAATAGTGTAATAAAAAGTGGGAATAAAAACATTTGCACATGTGTAATCATCTGCAAAAAATCCAAAAAATAGAACATAAAATTAATAATACAACATTTTTGATTTCATAAACGGAATTTCTAGATTTCACTTTTAACATGTAAATTTAAAAATTTTAGTTTAATACTTCAAACAAATTGTTAATTCGAACAAATAGCCAATTTCTAGGAAAACTAGATTTTCACGGAAATTCTTCATTGAGATTGAAATGCATTCATTTTGCAAAAGAAAATACCTTTCCAGAGTCAGAACAGCTGTAATTGACATTTAAAACCAACATAACTTACGTAAAAAGTAATCCACTTTACATCTTGGTGCGCGCAATGGGATCAACTTTTAAATAATTTTGCGCGCAGCCCTCTGCTACGGCCGCCGTGCTTTAGTCAATTAAGGTATTTATTTAAAATACAACGCTGCTTTTATCGCTTCGCAATAATTTGATCCCCATTTGCAAGGTGACAAAACACAGCACAAACAAGCTGAAGAAAATGAATTCAAAATATGGCGCTCGATCGTACAGGGTAGTTGGCGTATACGGTCAATGGCGCTGGGTTTTATACACTTTTCTGGCTTTTCAGTGGATTCGTGTGCGTGCATGAGTTGGCGAAGACGGGGGTCGCGTAATAACATTTATGAGCCGTAGGAAGAAGGCTTTACCTTCGCACATATGCATTACAAGCGGAAACTTGGCACTTGAATTTAATGTTATGAAGTCGGTGCGCGCAACGACAGAGGGTAACTTTTTTATACGCGCTTTGGGGCGGAAGCGAGAGCCGCTCACGAAATTGAAAATGGAGTCAACAACTACCGCACATGAGCAAACGACTTTTGAGACGGAAGTCTCTTCAGTGTGCACTGATGCGTTTTTGTTACGTTGCATTGTCCAAGAAGATGAAAATTCGTATCCATTCAGAAACATTATGATGGGTTTCGAACTTTTCAGAAAAAACCTCAAATTTCTAACAATATTCTAATAAAAAAAATACGATTAACTGTTCTTTTCTATCAAGTGCATTTGGTCAAAATTTATAATCGGAAAATGTTTCATCTTACGTTTTGACACTGACAAGATCGATATATCGAAGCTTGATCGAGATTTATCGATGTGTCGAAGTACGATCAAGATATATCGAATCATGATATAAATATACCAATATATCGATGAAGGATGCATGTTGGAGAAATTGAGATCTATTGATGAATCGAATTGTTTTCGATATATCAATATATCGACCCGAAATCGATAAATCGATTTTTTAAGAAATAACTCGAATTTTTTCATTATTGAAAATTTGAACAGCAGGGGAAATTTGAGTATTCCATTTAATGATTAATATGCTTTGAGTGAAATAAATTACAATAAATCCGGCGCTGCTGACAGAGCAAAAAATGTTCTATTACAGTGATGCAATACTCGAGAAACACCCTCCCAGCGCTCATGAATAGATTCATCAGCTACCATTTGATTCTTCGCCATTACATCGGGAACCTCGGTGTAATCGCAAATAACGACTCGCCCTTCGTTTACAGAAAGCTTTTGAACTTTGCGCTCTCTCGTTCGTTGTTCGAGATGGTTGGCGACTCTCGATACGCCAGCGATGATGGCTCTCGTCAAACAGCGCCCGATGCCACTCGAGCGACAAAAACAAGCAAAAGTTTCGACGCGTCTGCGCGTTCGCGCTGCCCTTATTGGCACTCCGAGATGTGCTTCGATCGGGCACTTGTGACGTGACGATTATCGGCCCACTCGAAATGTACGTGGGGTAAAGTATCAATGTGGGTTTTGACGTTAAGAGACAAGTATTACCACGGGGGTCGAGATATGACAATTATTTATGACTCATCGAGAATAATGTGCTAGTCAACCTGAAATTAATTTTCTCCCGGGTTAAAATGTTGGTGGGGCTGAATTATAAAGCTGGCCAAAAAGACACTGTTATGAAGAACATCTTCGGTTCTTCTAAGGTCCTAATTGGATCTTCTAAGATCCAATTAAATAACCACATTTTAATGATCCAGATCAGGCCCATAATTCCAATAAATATAAATATTTGATTAATAATAAATAAATAAAGTAAATCAATATTGTTATTAAACTAATTTTAAATTCAGTAATTCAATAATTTCAGTATAATCATGAATAAATAATAATTAAGTGATTAATTTAAAATAATTACCAATTGAACTCCAACTTGAATGAAAATATATTAATGTAATTATGATGACATTTTCAATTGCGTTATATAAATAAATACAACGTTCGGGTGATGGCAATTCAGTCCAGCTCCTTTGCTTTAAGTAAAAGGTCGGCACAGATATTAAGAACACGTGCTTATCCATTTAACTTACGAACATTAATAGATTGAGTGTTCCGATTGGCATTATTGCGCATTCACCACATAAGTTCAGC
The DNA here is from genome assembly GCA_030522925.1 of Trissolcus japonicus. Taxonomy (NCBI): domain Eukaryota; kingdom Metazoa; phylum Arthropoda; class Insecta; order Hymenoptera; family Scelionidae; genus Trissolcus; species Trissolcus japonicus. Next base: position 66,488 of record JAPYZS010000205.1, on the reverse strand, counting down.
TCTTTTTATTATTATTTTTTCTTGTTCCTCCACCGCGAGGCATTGAAATTGTCTGACTCGTGCGTGTGTGCGCGTTCATTCAGCATTCATGAGCTCGGCGCAACAATGCAAGCGCGTTTGATCGTGAATGAATATTAGATTACACAGTCACGCGCGATGATATATGCAATTTTGCTTATCATAATAATTCATAATTATGCGCGCAGAATCGATTATCTTTATCAAAGAACAAATTAATGCTGGTTATACGCGTACATTTCGAATGCACTTGAAATTCGCTGTCCTGAATGTGTGTGTGTGTGTGTGTGTGTGTATACACACATACGGGGGTTTATTTTCAAAGAGACATCTCGTTGGCGAGTATATCAAACTTGTATGATTGTGCACACATGTGCCGTGATTGTCGAGTGCTGATTGTATGTCAAGCGTCTGAATATAATAGATTAGAACATTCTTTGATTTTACCTGCTACAATGTGCCCATTGTCGTGTTTATAAATTGACATGCAAATCTTCATTATATCATTTCCCTCTCTGATACCATGCGCTTGATTTCTCTTGATTATGTTTTTAAAATTTGATGTCCAATCTTGACAAGCAACTTCTGTTGTGCATACTTTACATAATACCTACATGCGTGAAAAGCGATTGCACAAACAAATTTCTAAACTGTTTAAAAAAAATACCAAACAAAAATATTCAGCATCAAATACCGATTATGTATTATAAGCATGTTTTCTGGCATACATGTTAATATAAATGTTGACACATGTCACATGTACATACATGTTCTTAATTTGAAAAAAAAAAAAATTCAAAAAAATTTTAAATCGCATTGACATGCAAAACGTTTGATACGGCAAGTGCATCATGGAATTTCATATTTCAAAACTGCATGATCCGCGTCGGTTGTGATGCATTTATGCGAATGGACAAGGCGGGGGGAGAGAGGGGAAAGGCAACGTGTCAATTTCGAGGAAACAGGTGCTCGACGCCGCTGTAACAGCATGTTCGGGCTCGCTCTCGGTGTTGAGTCGACACCGAGAGGGGTGAGGGAAGCGTGCGGAGTACGAGAGAGTGTCAGAATGGTGACTGCGAGGGAGTAGTTGCGCAGAGCCGACTATGGAACGGGGCAACATGGGATCGCATGTTTAACATACACACAGTTAACTCAAGCTCGCCGGATGTTGGCAAGGGTTGGTAATAGACCTGCCCTCCCTCTTTTGCGCCCTGTCAGACTTGCGATTGTATCAACAACTTCATCAGGCTCATCCCCAAACTTGCTCCGTCTGTCGCTGCGAATCCTACGTGTAAACCCACCCCCTCCCCTTCCTGCTGCTTCCCAAAGCGCTCCCAACATTATTAACTATCAAGGTCTTGTAACTCAATACAAAATTTCTGCGACCCTTTCTCACTGTCAGTTGATGCGAAGACACACAAAACGCCCTTATCGTTTAATCTTTGGGATTAGGAGTTGGTATACATTTACATCTCTTTTTTATTATGAAATTTTAACTGACATTTAATAGACATGACATTTCTAATAGGCCGACTCAAATAAAACAGTATTTTCTATTTTTTTTTCAATCTTACCATAATCTCATCGATATTATCTTATTAATATTTTTTCATTATTATTTCTTAAATATTAACTTATTTATGTAGCTTTTATTTCGTATTTTATTAAAAATTGTCATACAAGAAAAGTTTATCTACTTCGGTCACTACAAAAAACCCAATCTGAAATTCAGATGGTTTTTTCTCACAATTTGGAGAAAAGAAGATTTGAACATCTTAATTCTGACAGTAAGTTCAAAAATGTAAGATTCTTCATGACTGATGATGGTGACAGATTGGCATAACTACGTAATGCAGAGGAAAATGTCAGTGCTATTCAACGATTTAATGAGTTGATTGTGACGATGCAGGTAGAATCAATGTAAAATAAATTTGCTATATAGAAATTATTTAAAAAATATCATTTTTAATTAATTGAACGTTTTATGCTGTCAAAATTTTGCTTATTTGAAAGAAACATCTAAAATTCAGTCGGAATAATCTGCTCTGAATAATAAGTACGACGGATCTCAAAATAAGAATGTTTTAGTAAAAATAGACAAAATTTCAGAAAAACCCCCGGTTTCAGGTACAAAGTTTCTTAAATTCAGAGACTGTTAGAAAAGATTTTTTGCAGTGCGACGGGAAGTATATTTCGGTATACTTTATTTACTGGAGCGGAAAAATGTTTATTGTTCCTCGCCACCCCAGACTCCGATAATCTCAGCTATTTCGAAATAAGATGAAAAGGTCGGATGAATTCCGCATTATCTTTTACAATGCACTATTAGCCTTATTACGTTCGAGCAGATAAGGGTGTGCGAGACGCTTTGAATTATCGCAGACGTCGTCGACGGAAATGAACCGAAGGTTTACGTTCTATTCATTTTTCCGTCTTTCGTTCGCGAACCTCGCTGCGCGCAGTCTGTCAGTGTGCCGTTGAGTTGAATTACATTATATCGTTGGGTTATACCAATAAACCCCGCGATAAGAGTTGTAAACAGATGAAATATTGCGGGAAAGGCACAATCGTGAGGCGCGCTATCAGTTTGACAATCGCGCATATTAGATAATCCGAAAACAATCCGACGGTTGAGCTTTTCTCATTATATTTCATGAGGAATAAAATAATACACCTTGAAAAATACACATAAAATTATTCTAGTTACCACTTTCTTATAACTTCAAACTTAATCTAATTTTAAAGTACACATTAACTTACTTAAATGTAACTATTTTAAAGTTAAATATTTTAACAATATCTAAAATAATTTTGCACAATTTTTTGCACAATTTCTCATCAGTCCTTTCATTAATTCAATCGTTAACTCAAATTTATCTCTATTAAATTTTTTTTATTTAAAAAAAAAATTTATTCGACCGTCACAATTGGCCCAACTGTCCCTATAAATAATGTGTAATTTGATACATTCTGTTTTAAAGTGTATATATCTTCATTTGATAATAGTATTTTGTGATACATCGGCGCCTGTGATTTCGTGCGACACATGTGTATAATTTCGGAACAACTGGGTGTACCTCATACTGACAAAAGTTAACTAATGCTGACGCAAAGTAACTAAACTTATGTCAAGTCACAGATTGAGCCAGACCTAATAATACGTGACCGAACCAGATTAGAGTTTATTAAATCTGATCGAGTTCGACCGTGCCTTATCAGTTTTGCTCGCAAGCCAGGATAAATCTGATCCTAACTGATTAAAACTGACTGCAGTATTTTAGACTGGAATCAAATCGAGCGAACGCAGTGATCACTAATAAATAAATAAATAAATAAATCAAATCCTCTGGCAAAATAAATATTTTTCCACTTTTCAAATTAGTTACGTTTCTTGGTTTACCATCGGTGAAGATGGCATAAACGAGTGCAAAAAATTGTTAATGCCAGAGGATAAGAATTTCATACCTATACATCAATAACAAGTTGAATTTGTACCTTGAGCGTATCATAGCCAGGTATAATTAATTAGTCAGATCCTAAGCCGATCGTTACGCTATACAACGTTCGCGAATAAATGTTCCGACACTCACCTGTAACTAATGTAATTAGCACATTTCGCGTATATTATTCACGTGCGACCGATGTGTGTATGCTTATCTGATCGATAATTAAACGAAGAAATACACGCCTGGATCTTACACCAAGTGCACTTTCCAGACAGGTTTTTTTGATAAGATCTTCGTGTCGACTTCGTGGAACATGCAAAATTCGAATTTCTACAACGATGAAGTTATTTATTCTTTTTTTCTGTGTACCCTCGCTTACGTAATGGGTTTGTTAAACGATAGACACTTTGATAATCAACATTTTTTTCTCTCGCTCCCTCATTAATCAATGTCTTGAACGTTACAAAATTACGTTTTCAAAATGTAATTTCCCAAGATTCAAATCCTTGAACGGTTGTGAAAAAAAAATTTTTTTTTCACCGGAAAAATCACTTACCAGAGACTTATAATTCAGAAAATTACACAGCCAATAGGAATGTCATTAGCGACTTTGTACGTCCGCGCGTGTACCGAACGAAAAAAAGAGTTTCCCAGACTGAAATTCTCGCATTTTGCGGCGAGCGGCGCCGTCAAAATCGCTAATAGGATTTTGCAGAAAATTTTCCGCGCACGTAATGTGATCGATTACCGATTCATTTAGTGCTCCAATCAGGCGAGCAGTTTTGCCTTCAAAGCGAAGCCTCCGCTCGCAAACTGACGTGGAATATAATTTCGACGAGAAATCACTTTCACATTATTTTGCCATGGAGGTATATAACGTCGCGCCAACAAGTATCTCATTAAAGTTATGTCTCTTTTTTTTCTCTCTCGGCAGCGTGAATCAATAGTCGGAGCGAGAAAAGTGATCGCCATCAGTCGCTTTTAATCGGCGATGTTTGCCTCGGTATTTCTGCGACCCTCGGCTTTCTCAAATTAATCAGATTATCCGACTGTCTTGTGTGTCTCTTTCTCTCTGTGCGAGAGAGTGCGCTGCCGTCAAACATCACATTTGCATGAAACTCGGCGCTCACCGAGAGAGCACGCCTGATTGAGAGTTAACATAACTGCAACAATTATTAGCAAATTGGTACAACTTGGCTGCATCCATGCCCACGGGAATATACACATCTACGTGTGCGAGGCAATCCAAACGGTACCCGACCAACACGCGTGAAATTCATACACGACGAAAACGTGATTCCGGCGCGACAACTGCTGCGCTGATAATTATACGCATGTAAAATTGCAACGATGATAGATGTCAATTTGCTTAGGGTACTTATGTCATTGCGTTGCGTCTCCTTTGCGGATATGAGAACGCGATATTGGCAACAGAATAACCCGACATTTTCGTAATCATACGTTATTCCTAAAGCAATATATACTCGGCAGCTTCCTCTTTGCAATTTGTTCGCTTTTTTTCTCTCTCTCTTTCTATCTTTTTTCTCTTTCTACTTGTTTAATAATTTGTTGCGAACACGAAATTGAGCTGCGCGCGATTCATTTTGTCACTGAGCAATTAATTCTTAGAAACTTTGAGCTCGCGGAAATGGACAATTAATTTTGATATCGCAGCTGTGTTTGAATGCAAAAATGGCCGTGGTATGAAAAATTGTTAGATGTTTTTATTGTGATATGCGTGATGTCGGACGGTGAATTTAATTAACCATTAACAAACCGTACGATTAATTGAGATGCGTAGACCTTCGATTTTATAAAAATATTTGAGATTTATAGTTTTGTAAAATTTTCTATGGTAAAAAATGAATGAAATTACAAAACTTAGGGTGATTCTTTATTTTTTTTAGAAGTTTACATAAAAGTTGAAAATCTATTTAAATAATTGTTAAACACGGACTTTAGATAAAACATAAACGTATAAATTATTTAAAAGTTTAACAAGACGAATTTCAGTTAGATTGATATAATATGGCATGGTTAACTGAAATCCAATTTGCGAAATAATTTTTTTTGCAAATACCGCACTGTTAAGACGGATGCATAGAGTTGTACATTACTTATATTCTTGTGTCAAGTTACATTGTATGTTGTGTAACAGATTTTTGTGTAAAATTACATTTTGTGTTGTGTAATTTTCAATTTTATTTACGTATAATTATATTCTTAATACATTTTACGATTAAAATAACATGAAATTTTATGTAATTTTATATCGAATTTGTGAGATTGTTCCTTAGGTTACATAATTTAATTTAAAACTATCAAAGTTTATCTTAATTACCAGAAAACAATTTTGCACAGTATATAGATTAAAATTTCTTGATAAATAAAACCATAAGCACAAATTACGAATTTAATGGGTATAAAAATTCTTTAGGCGTTTAAAAAAAACAATAACCGAACACTATTGGAAATTAAAAATGATGACTCAATCACGTGCAATTCGAAAGGTGAAATTCACTTTTGGTATAGCAGAAGGGGCGCTCCTGACTTCCCATTATATATCAAACTCAGGAAAGTCGATAAAAATGCAAAGTGTGTTCGCAAATCGACCCCAGGATGAAAGAGAGGCACGACACAAGAAATATAGCGAGGACGAGAAAATAGGATGGGTAAACGAACGCAGACGTTTTGAAAACTTAATTACCTGTGTAGGCTCTATTAATTAATTTCCCTCGATTTTTCCTCGACGGCTTTGCCTCGGAAACCTCTTGGCAGCGACGCCTAATTCAGAGCACATTATTCTTGGCACGTCTGACGCTCAAAGCGACCCTTACGGTGCACGAGCGCGCCCTTTTCAACGTCCGCCCCTCGACGTCGCGCGTCCCTTTGCTCTCCCGGGCTCTTTTGTTTCTCATTTACTTTTTATCTCGACAGCTTCGTCGACTCTCTCAGTGCCATCGTTTTCCGCTGCCTTGGTTTTCTTCTGCGCCTCCTCCCCCTGGCTCGGGCTTTCTATATCACTCTCTCGCGGCACGCAAGCTTTGCAAGCACTTGTCCCTGAAAATTCGCTCCGGCAGCTCCTCTTCGCGGTTCAAGAGCAAATGAGTTCTCACGTGTATATAAAAAAAGAACGAGCACTTTGCACGAAAAACCTGCACTAATAGATTTTTTTCAAACGACACCAAACTAATGAGATTTTTGCGCTCACATCACGTGGGAGATGAGAAAAAACATTGACAAATTTATAGTTTTTTCCTTACACCTCTACAGGTAAAAATGAGCATGCAAAATCTGAAAAGAGTTTTGGATCTCATAATTATTACAAATTGTGAAGAAAATTAGCCAAATTAATATAAAATTATTTATAAGTTTGAAATTTTAATAAAATTGTGTTGCATATAAATAAAAAAAAAGTCAACTGTGCCACGAAAGTTGAATTGCCGAATTGTCGAATCAAATTGCGAATTTTTGTCTTCGTACGATGTAATTTAATTTTGAGCACACATCAATGCAGATTTAAACTTAATAATCATCGGTATCGTGGCATCACCGTGGCGTGATTCAGCAGTGTGTTGCAAACGGCCATTGAATGAACGGTTGACAGATACAGAGCGCATTTCTGTCCCGATTAGATCGCATTCATTTAAATTTTAGGTTTGAATAACTCGTCTTTGCTGCCTGGCGGTAAATGTTTAATCCGAAATCCAATAGTCCATCTGCTAATCAGTATATATGAATATCAAATCAGAATGAATAAAGTCTTTCAGTCGGTGAGTACAAAACTTGTATATATATAGCTCAGTTATCGAAACCAATTTAATACAATCAAAAATTTTATATCAATCAACATTTTTTACATTTTTCGAAATGATCTGAAAATACTATAAAAACAAGTATTTTAAATTAAGACACTTGATACTTGAAAAATTTGTTATTGAACACTCTTAATTGTGACAATTTTTCATAGTGTACCACGAGTACCTACATTTAAAAAGAAGGAAAAGATGAAAAAAAATGAAGTATCATAAACATGGTTGGTTGATCAAGTTTGACAGTATTTCGCAATAATGCCAGTCGTTCGGCAATTCACTTGGAGCTTCATCGCTCTATTTCCACTTCGACGAACCTTATTCCCTCGGAATCCTAGGAGATTTCAAAGATATCAAGGAATATCACGAGATTGCGTGAAATTTCCAGGCGCTTCATTGTTCCCAACAATGTTGTATCTTTTCATCTAGAGCATTTTGTCCCCCCTTGACTGGCTTGTTTCTCCCTTTGTGATCGTTCTGGCGCCTTTGTACGAGAGAGACAGAGGGGCTTCTTTTCTCGTATCACGGATCCTGCCGGTCTCGCGGGAATCGATGAGCGAGCTATCTCTGCGGAACGATGCTCGCCTCGTTGCCTCCGTTATAGTTTGAAGGGGAGAATCGACTTACATAGATTTTGCGAAGGACTGCGGCGCTTTCTTTTTTTTTTATATCCATTCGTCACGCGACTCCTTGAACCGCGACGGCGACAACGCAGGGACGAAATCTTCTCAGGAGAGAGCTTCACAGCTGGCTTACCACGTAATTAAATTGATAGCAAGCGATCGTGGCTCTTTGATACGTCGATACAACCCGGGAGTGAATTTCATCGTTCGGCAAGATTACTCCAACGACGATAAGTGAATGAACTGAGATTGCCAATAAATTGTTCGACTTATTGCAAGCCAGCGTCGAGGAACGTAATCGACTAGCAAAATTGTGCTCCAATTCTCTTTTCTTTTTTTTTTCCTAGTGCTCTCAAAGTAATAAGTGAAAAGTGAAAATGTTAAGCGTTCATGTCATTTCGTGGAATGAGAAACGAAACATCTTTATCTATTGACAGGCAATTGGATATTGCAAAAAAAGCAAAAAAATAAGTTCTCGACTTTGATGAAATAATCGATTACAAAGTTTGCCAGGCGGACGATAATTGAGTCGACTTACGTAGTTGATTACGTTAGCTCGCTTTCAGCTGCTCCTCTGTAATTGTAAAATATTTAGAGCATCGGAAAGCTGTTGAATGATTTCGAGCGAGCGCTCAATGGCGTATTGTAATTTGTGTAAAATTACACACACGCGCGCGCCTCGAACAACAAAATGTTCAGTCATATTCCGTGTGTGAATTCTTGCGGAATGATTGATGTATACTCGGCGATGTTGAAAATTGCATTTTGACGCAACAACCGTGCAGGCTCTCTCGCTCTCCCCTCTGTCAAATACCTCGACGTGATTTCGAAAATCAGTTTGCCGCGTCGAAATGCGTGACGAATAGCTTAAATCAAGCAAGATAGTGTTACCCCCTCACTACGGGTCAAATTATGCGGTCGCCATACATTATCAATCGTGTCAAATAAATTTTCAATTATCGACCTCCTGTGAAATCCTCTTTTACGCATTGATTTTGCACAATTACCAGTTACTTTTGCTTAAAAGCTCTGATTTTAAATGTAACGAATGTAAGTCTCCTATTTTTTTTATATTTGATCTGATGTAATCAAACTAAAATTAAACAACATTGAAATGTCTATTGATCATTTACCTTTAGTACAAATTAACACCTAAAATTTAAATATAAGATAACATAAAAAATTGAATTTTTCTTTGTCACTTTTAATTTCGTAACAAAGTAGCGTAAGATTGTTTCAAACTGTTCAAAATTGAGGAAATGGCGATATTTTCGAAAAAAAACTTATTTTTTTTCTGTCAAAAATTTGACTTAAATCTCGTGTCAAAAATCAAAAAATGAATCAATTCAGAAAACCCTACGCTATTTTGCAGATATTTACATATTGTTTCAGAATCTTCGATCGAAATTGGTTTATTTTGTTCCAGGTTTGCTAGCAAGTGTCCACCAGAAAGACTGATGACGGATAAAAATTTGGGAAGTTTTCATTTGTTATTGATAATGAAAAAAATTGCAAAACAGGGTAAAACAGATGAAGCCCCTTAAAAAATTGTTAATAAATTTATTAGTAAATTAGTAAATTTTGTTATTCCTTTTTTTTTTAATTTTTTTGATGAAAAACATTTTGTTAAAAGTTGATTTGATTTTAGGTAAGATCACAAGACCTTTGATGATACATATCTGCGTTCCATCACCAATAACGAACTTTGTACGGCGAATGTGAATTTGCCTCTGCGATAGCAAAGGCGTTACGTTAATGTGGTAGTAAGAGAAACAGCAGCCACGGATCGGACTGCAACGTGGTACTGGTGGTGAATGCGGTTGTGAAACCGTATAACCGCTGTATCCCCATTTTGCTGGAAGTCTGCTGAAACTTTCAGTAATTACTGTAATTACTCCAATCAACAGACTCGCTCTAGCGCCCCCTCTGTCTCTGACCTCCGACACACGTATATATTTCGTTGAGCATCCCATGCGCGACAGCACTAGCTTTAATATACAAGCGACGCGATTACGTGACTAGTGATAAGGGGAACTATTTAACTCGCACACATTCGCCGAAAACTACCTACCTTGTTGCCCTACGATATCAAATGAGATAAAAATATATACTTAGTATAAGAGAATATTGAATTGTAATTACGCAGTTGACAATTTTCAACATTCAATTGTTTTATTCCATATTTTATTTCAATTCTCTTTATTCGTCTTTTGTTTTTTTTTTTGTTTTACCTTCTTTTGTTTTCTCATTCTTGTATTTCCTCAATTTTATTTTATCATTGCATTATTGAATTATTAATATGACTTGCAATTAATATACAGTCTCATATTGGACACAGGGTGTGCATTATATCCATCCACAACGGATTTTACCCTATTATTACACACTACTTAGGTTGGTTGTATTAGAAGATCGATATTCACTTGCTATATATACAGTACGTCTTCAATAATGATACATATTAAGTCCCCTGTATATATAAATATATGTCATCCACTGACGGATTAACGTATCCCTAATATCACTTCGACTAATTTTGTATAGTCGCTTTTGATGAAATTGAAGTGATAAAATATTCAAATATGAAGAATCGTTCAACTTTTAGTAGGTATGAATATCAAGAAAATAAATTCATGTTTTAATTGCACTTAAATGAATTGTGTATGCGAGATAACTTTATTTTGTTTATTTAAAATTTTTTTGTAATTTTTTCAAAAGTAAATTATAATTAATAAATTATAACTAATAAATTTATGTAAACAGTGTAAAACATTTTTGGAAATCTAAGAATTGTTATAAACATTAAAAAAAGAAGTTGGAAATGTAACAAAAAAATCGAAAATGTCAAAAATTGTTTGAGAATTGATAAAAATTGTATCGTCATTGTATAATATAAATGTTCAGATAACGGTAGCTCGACGTTGTAGGTATATGTATGTATAAGATATGAGAGAGGGTAACATCGAGGGGTTGCAAGGCAGTGCCATTAGCACCTCCGTCGTTACTGCAGTGTACTTCAAACAAATTAAGCGCGGTCGTAATTGCGTTGTAGCTGCGACAACGTCGGAGAGTCTCTTTCAAGAGTTCCTAAGGACCCTCGATGATGTAGGTGATAAATAAGAGGAGTTACTACAAGCGAACAGAAATATGCTCAACGTCTCCATTCAATATATATACGATAAACCACCAACTCTGTAATTTTATTCCACAACGAAAAATGTATAATTTCAAAAACATTTTGAATGTTTTTAGAATTTTTGTTTTTTTCCAAATAGTTATTACTAATTTTATTTTGAAAAAATTGTTTTTTAGTGTTCACGTGATATTAGATGTAATTTTAAAAGAAATGTAAAAAGGTATTTGAATGATTGATTGAAAATCAATCGGCAATAAAAAAAATGTGAGAGTGAATAGCATGAGAGTATAATCATGGGGTTGAAATAGTCGCAAGTCAGCGCAAATATAAATTAGCTCGACGTTACGTATGGAAAAAGTTTAGATCTAGGGTCGGCATAATCCACAAAATCCTGGCGACGTGACACTGATAGAGGAGCGGTTGAAGCAGAGCGAGATCAGTCTTTTTGGAATCGTTGATCCCTTGGCAATGCTGGTAATATCCGCACGCCTAATATTCCATCGTCGTTTCCAGGACGCGCGACTATATAGAGACGAGAGTAAGCGAGAGTCTGCGGGGTTTGGCGTGCGGCCCTCTTCTCATTTCAGATTCCCCGAATATCCCAGGCCGAGACTACGGCATAAGAAATCTGCGAATCTCGCTCGTATATTTTAATCAGGAGAACCCCTGTCTCCATTCTTTTTCTCTCGCCCGTTTTCCGGTCCGCCATTGCCAGGAGGAGAGTCTTATAAAAAGGAAGTAAAAAGGCCCCCGGGTGGATGAAAAGAGCTGAATAACTCCGGGATAAAAGCCGAATAAATCTTTTTATTATCCCCGTCTCGTCCCACATGCACGTACGCCCCTTTCTTCGTCCCTCGCTCCTGACGTGTCTTGTACGCACGACTGTTCATCCAAATTCTTGCAGAGCATTAACTGATCTCGATTTCTTACACTTGTTATTTCAGTTTTATATTCGAACCAGACAAATGTCACAGGTCAATAGGGATAGCTCTCTATCGTTCCATCAGTTGTATCAACCACGTTCATCCACTGCAAAATGTGTCTCGAATTAAGACTCTTTGACGTTTTAAATTTCATATACGTATCAACTGGATTTTTTCCTGTTTGAATTTGCAATAGTAAATTATAAATGCAAAAGTCATTTATTGTTACATCAGTTTAAAAAAAGAGGAAATTTTAGGACCGAGAATTCCAGCAAAGTTTCCTTTTATGACTGATATTATATATTCTGTGGCTGTGAGGAAGAACCAGTTAAGTACCAGTTGAAAACATTAAAAAATAAAACTTTGAGCATTTTTTAAAACAAAATTAGAGTTCTGGATAATGTTGAAAATTGTGAATTATAGTTTTTTGATCCCCATAGCAACACTTTTTTGAGTTCGTCTTATAAGAGTAGATAAAAATAACAACACAAAATATGTTTTCAACTTCAATGTACAAAAAAGCACATAACTGGTTTTTTCTCCCAGCCACAGATATGACAGGATGATTTCCCATCAACAATTTCAACGCAATTTTGGAATCAGAATTGTGTAATTTATTGGACCAAAAATGGAGGAAAAAATTAATAAATTAAAAACAAAATCAAAGAAGCTTGAGGATTAAGAGACAACTATCTTAAATCGAACCGTGATCTCTTAATTAGAAAATAGTCAGCTTTCGATTAAACATTATGTGCGTACTCTTCTCACGTCATCTTTTGCCTTGTCGGTTGATTGAGCTCGTGTCATAGAGGGCATAGTGGCTTGTTTACGCTCCCCATGACACCTAAAAATAGTCGATTGCCGAACTATAAGTATATACGGTTGGGTTGTATATACTCTCTTTTCACGAGGGATCCCGTCAAGCGTAATCGAATCGGACGGATCATCAAGAGGGACTTTTTTTTCGACGGGGAGAAACTTATCGATGTGAGCATCGTCTTTACACAACCAGTCTCGATTAATTTTTTTTCCACTACATCACTATGTTTACAATGCAGTGGAAGTTGCGGCCTCGACGCATTATGATCTAATCGTTCTATCACCATCTAATTTTACACGATCGTAGTTGTAATTTATTCGTTGAAACAGTTCGCTCTCTCGGCCAGTGTAAAGTTACGTGTATGCAAAACGTTTTTTGGGGGTCGCACCATTAGCATGCATAATTCAAAATCATAATAGGCGATGAACTACGAGATATAGGATGGGGAGAAGGAAAAAGAAACGTTTTCGTTCATATGTTGTAAAGGTTACATTTAAATATTTTAGTTGAGGTTGTTTTTTTTTTATTCGTTGCCCGTCCATGAATGTTTTAGTTGAAAAGGGCCCTCGCAATTTTCAGAAAAAAATATCGTCCTCGGGGCGCGTGTTAATTATGCCCCCGGCTTTTCTTGGAACGAACTCAAGAGATATTTTTTTGACGGTGATAGAAAATCGCGAGATTGAATAGAATGAGACACGCGAGCGCACATGATGGTATTCGCTCAATGATTGCCACCGATCGGACAATTTGCTGAGCGGCCATTTTGCAGCGCTTGTCGATCGGCGGCTGATAAAAATGTACGCCCGAGCCAGACTCCAATCGGAAGGATCATTAAATCATTCTAATCGTCCTTGGACTATCTTTGGCGCCCGAGGCAGAAATGATGGCGTAATTTACAAGCCGACGGACGTTTTAAAGCCGGGCAAATGGAATTGTCGTCGGTGGCGCGGCGCATGCCGGCTGTTTATCCGTCGTCACAATGATGAATCCCGTCGATTAGGCAAACGCGACCGAAAAGCGACGGGCGCAAAACACTCCCACCAATATTGTGTAAGAGCCCGGGCTATAACAGCCCTTGTTTACGTTTATGGCTTTGGATCGCGTGCCCACGCGTGCGTGTGCGTGACTTTGCAATGGCGCCCTCTAATGTGTAGGTGTAGATACCAATCTCGGGACAAGATGGGGTGGAAATCTAACCCCATAAACTGTGCGCTGCTCTCTGAACTTAATTCGTCGAGGGGGCCCAGAAGGAGTGGCAGACGGGAACGAATGCTCGTGGGGTGACGTCGATGGGCATCGCCATTTATTGCCAATTTGCTAAATGAAACGTGCTGTACGTATCTGCCACGCGATTATTGCTCCATGCTGGTGACGCGTGTATTGTTATGTACTTATAATGGCCTCGAGCGCCAACCCACGTATAAAAAATGCCTTTCCATAAGTAGATTTAATGTCATACTTATCAAAAATAATTTATTTGTTGCTACTTCGAGTACAGGTACTTGCTTCGGCAGTACGTATACTACAAGGTGAAATCCTTAGTATTGAAAATCTAATAATATGGTACTGGAAAGTAATGTCACGATTGTTTCGAAAATTGGAAAATTCAAAGTTTGTTTCGTTTTGTGAAATAAAATTTCTTGAAAATGGTCTATATAAAAATTATTTTTTAATTGAAAAAAATTGTCAAAGTTATTGCAGTTTGAAAATTGGCTGAATCTTTAAAAATCAATTAAGACGTCGATAAGCATAGAAAAATGGCTGTAATTTCTAAATGGTGATGTTTACCACTCTGAAAATGTAATGAGTTGTTCTATACCAAAAACAATTTTTTTGGCGTTTAAAAAATCAAACGTTGAAAGGATTTTAAGGGAATTCAATTCTAAATGTTTTTTTTTGCTATATTTTCGTCTAATTTTTACATTAAAAAAATTTCGATAAAAGATCTGAGAAGTTCGTGAAAAAACCAAAAAATTGCATGTATAACACTTTTTTGCTACGATGAATCATTTCATGTTAAATTATTTTTAAAAAAGCAGCTCAGTAAAAAGTAAACATTTTTAAAAATTCATAAATTTTCCAATAAAATTTTAAATTTTAAATTAGAATGTCAAAAAATACAAAATACGTGTCTTCTTATTTTCGATATAGTATCAAAAAAATACTTCAGCCATTTTAATTTTTTTCGATGAAAATTTCACGAAAAATGCCCCGTATAATGTTAAAATTTCGAATTCCATTTAAACTATGTCTAAAATTTGGGCACAACATTTTATCAATGAATACCAGATCAATTTTGAATGGAATTCGAAATCCCAACGACTTTTTAAGAAGAAAAGTTTGGTCTAATTTAAGACTAATTAGTGTCTACTCACATTAGCAACAAGTAAATTATTTTTGATATCAAAAGTTTTGGTATCAGAAGTATTAAAAAATACGCAATAAAATGTTGCAAAATAAAACTGTATTCAATAATTAACACACCAACTTCAAATGAAAACCAGACTTTGACCAACGTTTCCAATATGAAGTTTAGATTATTTAACAATTACTCGATTCTGGTAAACAAATTGTTGACAATATGTATACTAAATCTATTTTTAAAGATCCGCCCTTTGAACAACGTTTTGAAATACAATTTAGTGTATGATTTAAGACTAATTAATGATTGCTCAAAACAGGAAAAAATTTAAACAACTTTAAATAGAATTCGGAAAAACTGAATAGTTTAATTAAACTGAATTTGAATAATACATTCTATGAGAAGTTTTGATATTGTTTTTGCAACCAAATATTAAATATTTTTTTATTCCTGGCTGGAAATATTACCGTGTTTCCTGATAACAGACGATAATAATTAAAAAAACATAACTTGAAGTGCCGAGTTTTCCAAAACAGGTTGATTTCATTTTGGAATTGTAAATGCAACATGTTTTACTCTAAAAAGAGTCTAAAGTTGAGAAAAGCGTCTTAAAATGTCTCAAGTGTTTCAATTAAAAACAAACAACAATCTTAAATTACAACACACATATCTAATCAATTTAATGTACTTTTGAAAACAATTTAAAAATAATTTAAAAAATTGAATTGCAAGGTATATTTTGTATTCAATAATATATTTTATTTCAAATCAAAAAGCGAATAAATCATTTTGATATTTTCATTTTTGTTCTAATATGCATCAGACATTACCAGCTAAATAATTTTGTTGACTCAAAGACATTTTTGATGCCGAGGGATATGGCTAATCTACCGCACTTATCGGAACAAGGGATTTAATAATTGAATGCTTTCGAGCCCCTTGCAATTAGCCAACGACGAAAATGCCACTATTTTGAGAGAAGCCGGAGTGATAAATCTCCCCCATGTTTTGCATCGCGAGGTTGGTACCACGAGCGGCGCATTATTCATTTGAGATATGTGCACAACATAGCACGTTCTAAGAGCGTCGAAGCAAACACTAAGTGTCGCGGTCACATTCGACACCTCTCGTGCTGTTTCGTCTCGCTCAGACCTGCGCTCAGACTCGACGGCTGTATCGTGTGCACGAGAGACATGTGTTAGGTCGCTTGCGCGGATGCACGCGACATAAATATGTATACATGCAGGTACTAAGTATTCTCGAGCTACGGAGATCAAAGGAACGTCGAGGAGCAGCAGCGGCAGCGCTATTGAATAGTGCAGTGGTTTCATACTCAACACGTCGCAGAGCAAATGGATGCCAACAGCGATGTACCCATTATTTCACAGCACACATTTTCACCTTTTCTTCACTATTATCCGCACTGATGCAAATTCAATTGCACTGACGTATTACTGCGTCGTACTTGATAATTTTACTTTGGACGTTTCAGATCAATCCCAGACGAAAGTTTTATATATGCAGACATATATGTCGTTATGTACGCAACATATATGTACCATAAATATTTTTGTTAAAAATATATAAATATGCATATAGTAACAAAATTCTTTTTCTTATTAGAAATATAAAGAGCAATGCAATTTTATTTTTAATAACTTTAAAACTAAATTGCATATTAGCCAATTTTTCTGTCAGTAAGTTTTTCATCTTTCAATGTAATTCTTGTTTTCTAAATCTGATTATTATTTTTGTTATAATTTATTTTAAATCTCACATCGACAATTCGATTAAGATTTTGATTTTGAACGATATGAACACGTACACACAAAATTATAACAATGTCTAACTAATTTGTAAAAATGCATGTCTACTTTTTATTCCGCCGGTCGGATTGAATTTAATTCGTCCAAAACTAATACATAAATAATATCTCCCGATCATGCAACAGTTGTCTCGTAAAAGGATATAAAACTGAAATCTCCCGTCAATATACTCTTTGAGACAGAAATTCTGTTCCAGAGCGTGTTTAACATATAAGAACAACCAATTTTCATCCTTTTAACTGAAGAAATATACGCATTTCAAAAAAATATATAATTTGGAAAGTATCAAAAATTTTTATATTCGTTTATATGATGTTTTTTGAATTGCAATTTGGAAAAATAATACAATGTGGAAAAAGTGTGAACAAAAAAAATATGACCAAACGCGGTAAGAAACATAAGGAGAAAGAAGCACAGGACATAATAAATGCGCAACAATGCGCTATAATTATCCTAATTCGAGACAAGCACTTTTGGTGCGGTTTTCTGCGACGGAAATCTGGCGATGTTGAGCGGGGACAAAAAGAACGCCAACAATAGCGCGTTACCATTTCTAAAGCTCGCACATCGTACGGATCGCAAATCGTGTTTTTCGTGCGAGAATAATGGCCAGTGCGAGTGTGCACAAAGCTGCGGCGTCGCGCCCCCTTTCGCAAGTGACAGCGTAATTCCTTCATGGAAAATTCAAGATTTTTCATTAGCGGCGACGCTCGTGACATGAAAAGAGAGGCAAAAGTTCCCTCAACTAAAATATTGTGCCACCGCGTCGTGGTGCTCATTTCAAATGCAATAATTCTACCCAGCTTTTTTTTCTTCTTTTTAGTCAAAAAATAAAAAAATGCGATGCAAAAGCGTTATACATGGAATAGAAAACTTGTTCAATTTTTATTTCTTTTTTTTTAAATCAGCCAATTTTTTTGTTACATTTTTTTCTAATCGCAAAATTCACTCGAGATTAAAAACGTGTCTTGATTTGAGATTTCGTATACATCTTTATTTTAGGACACGAAGATATAAATTTATACTTGTTTTTGTAGTAAACATACGATGAAAAATTTTGTTTTGGGATACAATTTTCATGGAAAAAAAAAAAAAAAGAATCACGGATGATTTTCGTGCGCGTGTTTCGTTGTCGGGAACACACTCCACTTTGAAAATCATGTATTATTTTGCACGGCGAGTTGTTTGCGGAGCGACCCCCTGCCGCTCGGTGCCCCCCTGGCGCCCGGAACAAAGAACCCTTCTCGCGAGCGCCTCCGGCGTTAATATTTTAAGCACACTTTTCTTCTTTCGCTACCACCGCCCCAAGCTCTCCATATTTTACTCGACCTTTTGGTCTAAATTTCTCCCTCAGGCGTCCCCATCCCCGTCTCGCTTTTCGCACTTTGCCGAGCCTCTCGACAAAGAGGGAGAGAGAGCGGCGCCGACTGGAACGAGACAGGTGCACGAATAAAGAGAATGAGAAAGGAGACGGAGGCCCCGGGACGAAAATACGGACTGAATTTTGCAAGGCAAATTAAGTGTGCGGTTTTACGACAGTGGCTTTCGCACCAAGATGGCGATGACGACAACGATGCTAGTGGCGCTCGTCGCGAGAAGGGATGAAATGCACGAGGGTCTGTTTAAAGAGAAACTCGCCGCCCCCGCGCGCCACCTCTGTCGCCTCTTTTCGACGTTGCCATTACGCGGCGAACATAATATGCCAAGCCGCTTTATTTCGCCTCTCAGCCCTCGAGCCACTCCGTCCAAGTCCTTGTGAACATTTTTCTCGTTTGCTTCAAGCTTTACTGATGTACAGTTGACTTTTTCTTTTGCTTTTTTCAGTTGACAAGCTGCCTCTTATACGTTTTTTTTGCCTCGCCTGCTTTTTCCCCCTTCTTGTATTATGGCTTACCCTGTCACCAGCAACGCGAGCTGTGTAAGCTCGAGAATTTATGAATAAATAAATGAATCGACTGTCGGATTGATTTACGACCGATGTGCAAATTATTTTTCCAACATTTTGATGAGGGGTTATTGATGAAGATGCAATTTCTCAAAAGCAGTTTTTTTAGACATTTCATTTGATGTGAAATAAAAGAAAAATCAATCAAGAGCACATAATAATAATGTCAAGAATTTTCATCGTACAATGTGAATCTATAATATATTTTCTTTTTTATTACCAAAAATTTGTTATGATTTGTTTGAAAATAGTTTTTGCTGCGACTTTCATAGCCAATGTAGCGTTGAATGAACATTTGAGTTACGACAAAAAGCTGAAGTAATATTCATCGTTGGAGACAAAGTACGTCTAATTTTAATTCAATTTTCATGTTCAAATGAAGGTCTCATCAGTCACGCAAAAAAGAGGTAGAAGGTATCGTGTTCTCCTGTAAACGTTATAACGATGATTAATTAAAACCGGAATCACACAGAAAGATCAGTTGAAGAGAGAATCTCAATCCGTTTTCGTGATAAATAAAATGTCATAATGAAAACGACAGAAACAGTGGAAATTCACGAAACGACGATGGAACCACTTCTCATCTTGTTGAGTACCACTTGAAAAACATATAAGAAATGTGATATACAACGTTCTGAAATGAAGAAAAAATATACATAGAAAAAAATTATCCATTAGAAAAACACAAATTTATTTTTAATCATTTAATTATTTATTTAAATGTAGTTATTTCAAACCGATTTTATTTATACTTATTATATTTATTTGAAATAAATTATTGGAAAATATATAAAATCAATACGACAAAAGTTAAATAATTTGAAAAACATCGTGTCCCACTTGAATATGACATATGTTTTATTTTTGAATCTCCAAAGTCCGACGAAACTTTTTCATTCTCCTCGTCGCGTTACAAAACATGAATCAGTTTCAATGAAAATTTGATCAAACAAAAAGTTACTAAGTAAAAAATGAAACAGAAAAAAAAACTGCTTTCCGGGTTTATGGATTTTTCTTCGCGCGTGACTTCCGCTCTCCCATTACACGTTAAATTTCTTTCCCAACGTTATCGTCCAAATTGCAAATTTTTCATGGCAATAAACTAATTTTGCGGGTGCAATTTTCGCTCTCGGAGAATTATTATACCGACCGCGCGGCGGGTGAAACCCCGGCTCAAATTGTCATGAACATCTCGCGAATAAAAAGTACAAGAAATGATCTCGCCGGCAACCCCTCTCTTAATGAATCGCGCCACAATGCATGAATTTTATGGATATATTAAAGCATGTACGAGGGCACCGCGGGATGGAAACAAATTCATGAGCGAAGGAGCGAGAGAGGAGGCGGGCGAAAAAGGAGACGGATTAAATTTGCATCCAGCGCCTTTTAATTTGATGTCATTAAATCGCGGATTATTTCGAAAAGCTCGAGACAAAGAAATACACATCGGCAGAGGCTCCCTTTTAATTTACACGGCGTTTCCGCGGCGGCATAACGGCAATAACGAGTGCGCGAGCGGATCCGATAAAAAGTGACGAGGGAGGAGCGAAAAAAGAGGTGGCGGTGCAAACTCACACAACGGTGCACATCAAAAGTACAAAACGCAGAAGAGAGGAGCAGGAAGGGGGGGGGGGGGAAGAGGGTGAGAAAAAAAGGAGACGAGAGCGACAACTGTGGCCGCGTCGCGGAAAAGCTTTATTTGTTAGCTTTCTGCAATTTCACAAGCCGCTACTACGTAGAGGCGACCTATTTTGCGACTCCTAGATCTGTGCACAAACTTGCTCCGGCAACCTGTTTTGCAGCGCTTTTTTTTCGTACCCATGTCATTTAAATCTTGGCGCGCTATTTTCCTGGCGTTCGCTCTCTTTTTGAGTTGCTTGTGTGCTCTCTATTCTTGTTTCGCGTGTTTTCTTTTTTCGGTCACACAATGTAAGCGAATGTGTGCTGCTTTGCGCTTAGCTGTAACTCGCTCCAAAAGCCTCGCGGGCTTTTCAAAGAAACGCCAGTAATATTTCAGTCGCGTACATATTTTTCATTGGGAAAAAAAAAAAAAAAAAAAAAAATAAGCGAGAGCAACGTGAATTAAACAAAGAGCGAGATTTCTAGCTTTTATGCAACCGCGCTCTATAGAAATGTGCGTACGTATAATGCGGCTGCATGATTTATCAAAGTGCAAAAAACCCGACGTTACTTTCAGCGATTTAAGTGTTTGTTAATGATGTGATTACTCGTTTTTGACGATGCTCGAGATATTCGGCTGAAAGACATTCGAGAAAAATTTAATCCTCAAATGCGTTTTCAAAGAAAAAAGTCAGTTAATACAATTTTGTTATTAAAAAATGTGCTTTTTGATGTAAAAAAAAATTGTACATTTCGCGTTCTATGATTTTCAAACAAACATCAATTTAATTTTATCAATTTTAATTTTACAATAAAGTCAAAGATCATAATTTATTTTTATCATTCATTTAATTTGTGTTTTTTTAATTTTTAACTAGCTATTATGAGATATAAAGTTCGATCAATATGGTATATAAGATAACAACTATAGACATATGTAGCAAAAAGTTTGTATTTAAATAAATAATTAGGATACATCCGTCATTATTATACATTTGTTATGATTTACTTTTTTTTTTAATTTGTTCTACCGAAACATCATTTTGCTACTCAAATGAATAAACGATTCATAATAGAAAAGTATATTCTGCAAATAACCAAATTAAAAATGCATCGTCGAACTCTGACATACAGTTATTTGTGCATTATGTTCGTCAATAAAAAGCAGATCTGAAAATAATTACATCGGACAGACAGAAATATAGATTGAAAACCAAATGAAACGTTTCCGTTGCAAAAATAATACGCCGTTGAATATATAACAGGGACGAAGAAAAAGTTTCGCTCTAAAATGAGCAAGTTTTATTCAAGTAATCAGAGACCGAGATTGCCGGCATGAATGTTTGATTTCTGTGACCAACAAGCTTGATGATTCTGACATCCTTTGAAACCGACGCAGACGGCGAAGATAATAAAAGTATATTATAGGTCAATTTGCGACTGGCGAAGACAAATTGATCTGAGTATTTTATAAGGTTCCACAGAACCAACGCCGAGTCACAAACGAGAAACAAAATGTATAACAGACACGTGCAAGCACGTGCATTATTATTATCGACAGGATCAAATAATTAACGTCAGTTATCATTTTTTGTATTAATTATCACTCGTGGTTTACTGGAATTTTAATTACGGACCGAACGAGTGAGATATTTCCGTCAAATCGAAGCCCCTGCATTCACATGGCTGAAAATTTAATTTCTCCTGACTGACATTTTAGTATCGCGTCATCAAACCCTTATTTTGTAATAAAATTTTCGCGTTCCGAACACTTCATAAATTTACAATTCGTTTATTCATATTAACGTATGAATTGATGTAGGACTCTCTGAAATAAGAGAAATTTAATTGCAGAATGAGTATGGCCAATTATCAATAATTGATCACTCAAGCACGTCATTTCAACGATCGACTAGTTACACTCAACTCTTCCAAATGTCACATAATTTTAGTTTCATGCCACTCCCAAATGTCGTCGTGGGAGGCACTATTGGTAATAACGCTGCCTAATGTTTATGAAAAATTTTTTATCATTTCTTCTACAATGTAAAAAATACATATAAAAATATACTAAATGTAGGTTGATTTTATAATTTTTGTGTAAAATTACACTACAGTTGTTATAATTTCACACGTTTTTTGTAAAATTCTCACTATAGCAATGCAACCAGATTACATATATTTTTTTACAATGTACGATGAAGAAATATCGAGATGCATTTCTCGAAGCTTTATTAGCTGTAGAACGACAATCAAAAGGAGAAGTTGTGGAGCTCGTAAAGGAATGGAATTTGTTGCAGTGTTGCCGTGAACTTGTCCGCGCGTGGAACAATGTTAATCAGAGGGTGCTACAAAATGCATAGAACAGAATTTCTTCTGCGTAATTGTCAGTCTGAGTCTGAAAATTCTTAGCGTTACGCAACGATGCTGGTAAATAGGATCACAAAAGGTGAGGTTTTTTTCGCGGAAACAAGTGCAAAGTCGGATTCAGATCAATTTTTTTAACTTTTTGAGAAATGACAGACGACAAAATTTTGAAAGTTTTGGAAATTTCTACTTCAGAAGATAAACAGCATTTAATTTTTATTTTATTTTTCTATGCAAAATTACTTTTTAATTTTGTTCAATGCAAAAATTTGAAATTTGTGATACTTTACTACTAATTTGTGAGTACTTTACTACATAACTAGTGGGGTTGGGGATTAAGCGTACTAGAATAATTTAATTCTGTACAATCAACTGTATGGCTCGGGTATGTTAATAAGTAATACTCGGTATGTTAGGTATTGATTGTAACAGTTAATTATTTGTATAGTTGCTTTCATGCAATAATAATCATACCTAATAACACGATTCACATAACCAAAAACATCTCTTCGATTACAACCACTTTTGTTTCATTTGATCTGCTTATAATAATATTGATCACATTTCTGACAATTCGTCATTCTGCACATTATTCTAAATCAATTCATGTTTTCAATGTTGAGAATAAACATTCCAAATTGAATTTATATTCTCAAAGTTAACAATGAACATTAACATTTTATTTTTACTATGAACATGTTAATATTCACTAGAATTATTTTATTCATTATTTTATTCATTTTTTACGTCACAATATAATTCTGGAAATGAGAGAAAATACACTTTTATTTATTTATTATAAACTGCAACTGTTGAACCTGTTGAAAAAAAAAAGTTATTGATAAATGCAATGCAAATTTGTAGGCAGTCGCCTGTACAGTAATAAGTATCCGTGAAAATTGACGACTGCGTTAGAAAACGGTGTTGAAGACCGGTCGCCGAGGGGGTTAAAAGCCTTTTGCATTAGGTGTTTATACCGTTGGAGGGAGCACCGCGACGTCAGAGGCAACTTCATTTTCATGCGTCGCTTTTTTTTCTTTATGAAATACAAACAGTTGCCTTAATGCCGTCATCTTTTGGCGCGACGCTGCAAAAATGAAAGCCACTTCTCCAACATCCTCAGTTAAGAAACTTGTCATGAATAATTTCGTGCAAACTTCGTCGTGAATTAAACTCGCCGTAAAAGGAGTACGGTTTTAAGTTTAAAACGAGTTGCAATGGAGATTGGCCGCAAACTGATGCTCGTCGGAGGGTTTTCGTTCAAAGAGCTTCTAACGCATTGTATTTTAATGTAAAATGCATGATAGACAACAAACAAGGAGCTTCTCTGAGCTTTTTTTTTTTCTCTCAGAGAGCGACTTGTTTTTTCGGGAGCAAAAATAACCGACGTGTACCAATTTGCAAATACGCGTTTACTTTTCCAACCGCTCCCTGGTTTTTTGACACTCGGAAATTTGTCACCGCGAAATTTGTCGCCATTTGAACGTTCGGTCGGCACATTTTTGCAAACCAGCTGCGTAAGTTAATGATTGATAAATGCACTCTCTATGTTTATGTGATGCATGTTATCCGTGCATTTGCAGCTAATTGTCATACGAACTTTACAACGTCCTGGAATATGTACCGCCGAGTGCGCGCAATGAATTTATTATTATGCTATATACGCGTCCGCAGAAAAGCATTTGCGATAGGAAAAAAAGCGCTTGAAACATTAATAAAAGGGCTGGAGAGAGGATATAAGTTAATTGTCCGACCAGATCGATAACATTTATTCCGTCATTTGTGCGACGAGTTGCAATTCAGTCTCTATGAAAGGGGAAAGAAAAAAAGTTTTATCATAAAAAAAAAAAAGAAAAAAACAGTTACGGCTGATCTCTCACCAAGAAGTTTTTCATTGCACCGAGGAAAATTATTTGAAATGCAAGGTTGTCTGGTTTTTTTTTTGTTTGCCTTGGCGCAGAAGCTGATTAAACGAAGAGATCAGGCACACTGTATCAGAGTCTATTGTAAGATTGCAAACACTCCGGTTGCTTTGGGAACGAGCCATTGTCGATACTCAGAACGAGCAGGCCATTGTTTCTCTCATTGACTGGAGGATTGTTACTAGATTAGCTTAATGACCTTTGGTCCAATGTAAATCAAGTAAATTGGCATCATCATTTCGGATTTCAGATGGCACAGAATGCTCCAACAAGCATCATTAATAGTTGCTTATTCGAACGTTAGCGCAGGGCACTTTATTTAATTAATTTTGTATAATACCTTGAATATCCCAGGCTCACATCCAAATACATTTTGCAACGTAAACTTCAATAAATTAAAATTTCAATCTCGTTAAGTGAAAGAATGATATTTGGCTCCGAGAACCATTTATAAGGGACCATACATTCGTCATGTATGAAATTAAATTTATCCCACATATGAAACCAGGTATGCTGCATATATAGGACCAGATATGTTCCATATATAAACCATAGAATGCCATAAATGGAACCAGATATGTTCCACTTCTGAATCCATATTTTTTCCATATGTGGTATTATATATGTTTTATATATAGAACCATATATCTATCATACATGGAGTCATAAAAATTCCTCACATTTAAATGTCATCACATATGTTAAGTTAAATATTTTTTGTTTTAAATCAGAGCAAAAAGTTGTGAATGTTGGTTATTTTTCTCTGAAAGACCCAATTGTCACCAAGACGAATTGATTGTCTGAAATAGGGAGCCAAAGAAATTCCCTCCGGATCTCGTCGTAGAGTGATGATGAAAACGGGAAGAGATCGGAAAGGGAGGTGAGGATCATCTTGGGGCCTGTACAAATGTCGGGATGTACATAGCGATATGCGATGCAAAGGATAGCGGCGTCAGCCGTAAACTATACACCGCGCTTCATAAGTAAACGCGGCTTGTCTCACATGTGGGCAACGCACAGGGCGAGCAAACTTCGAAAGCCGCGCGAGCAAACGCTACAGAGACAGGGGGGCTTGCTTCAGCAGTCAGGCAGCCATCAGACAACCAGCACGCTCGAGCGGAGTGAAATATTTGAGTTGCTCGGCAAACACGTAAATGTAAACGCACCGTTTACATTACCGTTTACTTTTGTCCCTCTCATCGAGCCCTCAGGGGCCATTGCCGAAGTAGGTGGAAAAGGCACGGCAGAGAAACGAGACGAGGGAGTCGACTCGACTAACCGTTGAACAAATATTGACCGAGTGGGATATTGCTCCCAAACTTGTTTGTTTATTTCAATACCCGTGACCGACGGTCCTGCGCTGTGTGTCTGTCTGGCTGACGAACTCGCAGGGCCTGTTTGCAATCCCCTAAAATAGAACCTTCTATTTATACACTGATTGGTTTAACAATAAAGGATGTGCCGAACCGATTTCTGTCTCCTGTGTTATTGAAAACAAATATCACGATTATGGAACTCAAGTGTCCCGTAAATTGTCCTGGGAAGACCGGTCTGATTTGTCAAATTGGTCCCAAGGGCCGAGAAGTGTCGATGAAAATGACGTCCTTGAATGCAGCAACTTTACATATAATTCAGTGTACAACAGATAATATTTTAGAATCAAGAAAGTTTTTTATTTTATAAACTTTTATTTTTTGCTAGGTATGTGATCTTAAATAATGCTGTTCAAAAATTGTTTTGTTTTTAAACAGTATATGGTTTAGTGAAAGTTAAATTATATTATTTATATCAATTTTCGTTATTTAGATCTTGCATTTTCCGATCGAGTCATATATATGAATGATAAATCTAATTCTGTTCTTGTAAAATCGGATTTCAAAACCATCCGAGCGTGGCCCTAAACTGTGTCGTGGTAACTAAATCAAACTGACTCGAGTGGAAGTCAGTCCATCTGAAATTCTAATAGCCCTTTGCATCCCGCCAGTATAAAATATCATTCTGAATAGATTGAATGAAATTCACCAATTCCGGTTCCCATGTTTCAAATTGTACTACTTTCGGAGAGGTCGTAATTTTTTCGTCGTCCGGTTTCGTGAAATTCAAGAGTTTTTTAAATTTAAGAGTTTCCACCCAACGAATTCATCGAAGAAAAACATAACTTGAAAAAACATGAACACTTTTAATGGCAAAACATTTTATTTCCACAGTCTGCCCCGACTTTAAATACGTGGATCGTTTTGTAATTCCCAACCCGGACACATAATGTTTTCATAAGTTGCAACAAATACAAACGACGAATTCCTCCCTGTGTATTTATGTGTGTAATTCTTTTGCCAAGTCAGATAGAACGTGTCATTTTATAATCAAACAAAAAAAAACGAAACCCTACATGTGGTCTTTTTCGTTCGACCGAATATCCGACACAATCGAAAAGTTGTTCCCTAGAATTCTATCTCTAAAAACCATCTGTCGAATGCAACCGACTTGGTCCTGCCAACTCTCATTTGACACGCGTAGTTAAAAGCCCACAAAAACTGGGAGGTTAAATTTTACATCGCACATTTTAAACGCTCCGAAGATTTTTCAAACGCGAGTTGAAAGCTCTCATCTGTTTCGATTCAAATTTCAAGGGTTTCTGTCATGAGAAATAATTCTAACAGTTTTGGTTGCCACATAATGTTCCACAACTAATTATTTTCAATTGGTCAATCTTTGTCTATTATTTTTCATTCACCATTCGGTTGTTTGCGAGTTTTAGTTTATTACATTGTTCTCCTCTTTTAAAGTCATGATCGAATTTTGAAGAGCCGAATGGGAAGGAAGAAAAAAACTGTTGTATTCAATCGAACAAAGTCGGTGGCAGAAAGCAGGCACTGGAGTGTGTGCGAATGCTTAATACGAAAATTTATTTGACCACTTCAGGACGGCCACTTGCCTCGAAATAAATTTTCGGTCGTGGATGGGTTAATCCACTCGAGGTCCGGGAGCGCGTGCGTGTAACGTCAGATATAAACCGAAAAGTCAAAAGTTATAAGCGAAAACGCAGCCATGAAGTGCAGACTACGCTGTTACACTTTCCAGCTGTACGAGAAATAACAACAAATTGTTTCTGTTATTTCTCGAACCAATTGTCGAACTTCGTTGACACTTTGATGCTTCGGATTGGCGCGCGATACAAACGATCGTCCAGATGATTCCATTACGTCCGCAAATAACGGACGCGGCAGTTAAATTCATGTTGATTAGACTGAAATGGCGCCGTTAAAATGCAAAGACTGTTTTTGGCTCGGCGGAACAAAGCAAGCTCGAGTGCTTTCTTCTTTTTTTTTTGTCTGCTGACTTTTCAACTGATGGCAAATTTCGCAAAGAAAAAACAATAGCAAAAAAGGAAGGAAGGGAAAAAAGAAAACAAAACAGGTAATGAGACACGCGTGTAAATGAAAGTAATTATTAACAGGTCGTCGAGTGCGCCGCTTAGAGCCTCGCGGAAAACTTTTAGCAACTAATGGCAAGTGCAACTTTGGTTTTAATGAACAACGCCTCTCCGCTGGGTCGTTAACTTTTTTTTTCTCATGCCTCCTCCATCTCTCGTCCCGGTTGCAGATTATTTCATTGTTTTACAACGCTTATATTGAATATTGCGAGTTTTAATTCGCGATAAATTACGATGAATTGACGTCGGGGGCAATTAAAAGCAGCTTGATTGCGTCTTGAGGCGAGGCAAGGTACGAGCCTCTCAACTCCGCGTGACGAAGAAAAGAGCGAGCCTCGTAAATTACACGCGCTTAGGGGCCATTGTAATACGTAAAGCGAATTACAGTTATGTAAATGTGAATTTGTATTACCACACTCTTATGAATTTACCGTGCAGGTGCAGCGGTGTGTATTTACATAGCTTTGTATATGGCGGGATACGACGCATTAATGCACCGCGCGCCCGTTGTCCTGTTGCACACGTGTACAATCGCACGTTGCTCGCAGCGTTAGTCACGCATAGACCTCGCGAGTGTTCGCTCTCAACACTTTTATATCTGCCGACCATTTACACTCTTAATCAATAACCTCTGATCTACGATAGTAACTGATTAGC
Source organism: Trissolcus japonicus (assembly GCA_030522925.1). Taxonomy (NCBI): domain Eukaryota; kingdom Metazoa; phylum Arthropoda; class Insecta; order Hymenoptera; family Scelionidae; genus Trissolcus; species Trissolcus japonicus. The sequence goes on along the minus strand of JAPYZS010000205.1, from coordinate 37,578 downwards.
TTGTCACTACAAGTTTCAAACGTAGATATGCCATCGAGCAAAATAAATTTCAGGTGGAAAATTTGCTTACAGTAGTTGACTTTTGTATGTTCCAAAAACATTGATATAAATCTTTCATACTTTATTCGGAAATCTTGTAGACACAAAGTGAACAAAATAATTAAATTATATACAATTTAAAAAATCCTTATAACAAATTAACTAATAATTTCATACAAAAATGATTCTTGTTTTCATTAGTCCCTCAACTACAAACATATACATTTAGCTTTTTTCAATTGATTATTAGTTTGCCTGCGGAAATATATTTTCTTCTCTAAATCCAATAATGGTTATTTTAATTTAAATTCAATCGTATCACCCAGAAGCCATTAACGCCCGGGCGACGATCCGTGCCGAATATTATATTATAAATGATAACAACGATTGTTAAACGCAGCGAGGCAAAAATTGCGCGAAAGCTCTATTGCGATCCAATTATCGCCGCGTGGAATCATAATTCGCTTGCCTAATTAATTAAATAATTAATTAATCCAATTTTAATTATCGAAGAAGTGAAAGGCGAGTTTACACGCGTTTACTTTAAAATCACGGGCCGGGGCGTAATTGTGTAGAGGAGATAGTCAAGAGAGACAAGTGGTAGGCGCAGTCGTAAATGTGACAGCTCAACTGTTAACTATCGCTCGTTAATTGAAGCCCGATTCATTAACTTGGTCCGACGACTTTCACGACGGGTGTGCTTCGGGGAGAGCGAGAGAGAGAGACTTATCCTCAGATGCATCGATTGTAGGCGCGCCACTTGATCGCGAGCTACGCTAACGAGCTTCCTTTTGTCGCCGGCGATCGATTCGATCCGCGTGCTCTTTGGAATTGACTGCCTCGCTGGCTGCCGCCCACCTTGCCTCCCCGGGGCTTATGTTAGCTGCCGCCGCTGCCTCGTTACAAGTGTTTACGTATCAAGAGCTGCTTGGCGCAGCTTCATGCCAACTATATGCGCTGTTTATCAGCCGACGATATTACCCGCACAAACCTATATTACTTATCGCGATTGCCATAGAAACGCTTTCATTTCGCTTTAACTGTACCAGATTCGTGGTTTATGCTCGTTTGCGGTTCCGCGCGAGCTTCAAAACTTTGTTCATTATCTGTTTATTTCTCATCCCCGTTTTATTTTGACCGGTTTAATTTATCATTCGTTTCTCTTTTCAACTCTCCGGTTCAATAATTCAATGTCGCAGCACAATTTATTGTAAAGGGATCAATTTCCCTCTGCGGAAACAAGTTTTCGAATGCGAGATCTCTGTATTTTTGTCACCAGCTCCTAATCGTAAAATATGTTCTCGGTTAGAATTTTACTTTCAATTAATAAATAATCGTAGTAAAATTTTTTCATTAAGACACACCTAAAAGTGTAGCTTAAAAGTGGCATAATAAAACTTAAATCAATGTTTTTATAACGAGATGAAAGCAAACTGTTTACGTTTCGTGGAGGATTTTCACTCAAAATTTATGCCTTCCGGTTTAATTGATTTTGAACGCGAACAATTCAGGATTTGTCCCTGAGAGAAATTTTGATCCGATTTGATTGTGGACTTGGCCAGGAGACCATAACTTTACCGAACTTTAGTAGTCAAAAAAGTACTATTACTACCAAAAACTTGTAGTAATAAGATTTGTATCAACTGATATTTATTTTTGTTCCAAAAAGTTTGAGTCAAGAATTTGGTTTCTCGCCAAACGTACTGTTTTCGGTCCAACAACAAAGTCAATTTATACATTTATTCAAGCAAATGTAAACGTACTTTATACGTCAAAAAACAAATGAAAACAACATTTCCAACGAAAAAAAAAACAAGGTTTTTACAGTCACGTTTTGAACATTCCAAAATGTTTTCCATAATAATGGGATTTTTATGGATTTTTAAAATGTCCGAAAAGTGACTAAAAAACCTTGGTTGTTTCTAAACCATCATATTTTTTGATATGTTTGGACAGCAATTTTCAGCAAACTTGCGAAACAACGAACTCGTTGAAAAAAAATATGTTATCACTCCGTGTAATCGTACGAGAAATATTTAACAAAATTTCAGAGGCCCACAATCGCAAATTGAAATCTGATATAATGTGATTTTGTTAACACGCGATAAAGTTTTATCAACTTAGCTGTGGTAAGACTCGAAACTATTATTCTTATCAAGAATGCTAATCCTACACTTGTATCTGCTGATTTTAATTTTTTTGTATTTATATATTAGAGACGTGTATGATCGGCGTTTACACACGGCGTAAGATTAATGTAAAGATTATGCCACGTCTAAGACGCTGACTAAATAGACTTGAGATAAAGACACGAATCTAAAAGGAGTGTCTCTAAGCGAAGCTAAAATAGTGAATCATGCAGATACCGAATTAATGTTTCCCGTACGCAAATATACTTATCATATATATTTTTCACAATCTCATAATATCAAGGCACGAGATCAAATTCACAAAGTGCATTCATAAATTCATTAGTTTAAAACACCTTGGGATCGCGAATCGAGTCATTTGTTTCAGCGCTTTATCTTCATTTCAACCAGCGGCGGAGATTAAAATTTTAATCGAGCCTCTACCCCACACAGTTTTTGAGCCAATAAATCTAGCAATCCATTAACACATTTTTCACTTTTCGACGACTATATCTTATACCCCCGGAGATATTAAATGAGCAGTGCACTCAACAAGCCGCAAATAGGATCCGAGAGTGAGAACAACAAATCTTTCTATTTCGAACACCCGGAGCGAGCGGTTATAATTACATTTACCACACGTCAAGTTACACCACTCTCAATAACAAGTTGTCACCGAATCTTAAATAATTTTTAGCTCGCCGCGAGGTTTTCTCTCATGAATAAAAAAAATATTTATTCAAACCCCTCTCAACTCAGAGGTGTTCCAGTGCTTGTCACTTCTAAATTTGGTTCCGTCAATAGTGTGACAATTCAATTTGCAATCAGCGCCGTGAAATTATTTTCAGTTATTCAATTTCGCGCGTCTCTTAAGAATAAAAAAAAACTTGAGATCAATTAATTTGACGATTGATTTGACACTTTTATTATTATTTCGTTATTATGTTATTTCGTGATGAAAAAAAAGGATTATGAGATTTAAAACTAGTTCATGCACGAGAAATACGAAGCGCGCAATATTAGATCGCAGATATAATCATCGGATGATGATTCGATCACACTGTAATGCAGAAACTAGCCGTAATTACGATGAGAGCCTCGAACTTGGATGAAATGCTGCGGCTTCGAGTTACGCGAAACCGCGGGAGACTCTGTGTTGGAGTAGGTTTTGCTATTGACTTTACACGCTATGCTACACATAATACAACATTGCGACAGCGGCTCTCGAGAGCTGCTGTTGTTGCAGATGGTTGTACAGCTCTGATCAATCCTGTTCCCAGTGCCTACATACACTCCTACGTGGTGCAAGCGTGTAGTTATATACTGTGCCTCAATACATGCCGGATCGTTTAACCGTTGTAATCGAGTACTTTCGCATTGGTCATCGGTTCACATTTCGTCTCTAATTTCGTGCAGATTTGTTGGATGCCGATCAGACCATATTACATCTCACAATAAGAATCAAAACTAATCGAAGAAAACACTTCTTTCATCTAGGGAAAAAATACATTTTCAGCCGAAGGAGATACTAAAGAATTTTTATTTTTTTCACTAGGGAGAAAAATGACATATTACTTTCATACAATTTAATAGGAGCAAAAAAACAATATCTCTTCACTATTTTTAAAATATCAAGATGTAAAAATGCTTGCCTTAAGACTTTTTTTCTTAACTCAAATGATTTTTCTTGTGAAAATGAGGGGAACAAAAAATTATCTCGACACAAATTGATCAGTCACAGAAAAAACCATTTGAGTCAAGAAAAAAATCTAGAGACAAAAGCATTTTAATATCTAAACATTTTTCTAAGACAATAACGTCTAATGCCATCAAAACAAAAAAAAATTTTGAATTTTAAAATTTTGAAAAAATTTTGTTAAATTGTTAAAATTCATATTTGTATACATTAATGTTGTAATAATTTAATGCCTATTTTAATTTTTTTTATATTTTCAATTTTTATAATTGCAAGAAATAAAAAACCCGTATGATTAGTAAACATTTAAATAATGAAAATATATAGATGAAAACTATTAAAGCAGTTTTACAATATTCTACAGTTCTGCGTCAATGTTAACGCGTAAACTTAAAAATTTTGAGTCAAGATTTTAACTCTACATCAGCCGACATTTTCAAAATCTGGATTAAAAATTTCAGTTTCTTTTAAACAGTTTCAAAACATTTTCACTGAAATGAACATTATTTACCACTAACTGACTAACGTTCAAGCCATAAAAAATTTTATTTCAACTCAAAAGATTATTTCTGTGAGTGATGCTGTATAGGGTAAAATAGTATTTTCACGTTTGATTCGCACATAATTAAGCTCGAAGAACACGGCAAATCAGTGTAGGATTCTTAAACCGGCGCGAAATGTGTGATCAGCGATTCGTAACGGAGTACCGCGGTCGATTTCGAGTGAAAAATACGAGGGCAATTTGATTTGAAGTTTTGAGCGAGGTTTTCATTGTCGGCTGGTCACGAACGCAATAACGATTTCGCGTGTGCATCGGAGGCTCGCGTGTCGAGCGGGCCAGCTCGTGCGTGCAACGAGCAGTCCTGCCCCGAGAGCTTTGCAAAACGCGCGGGCCCGTGTCATGAATTATGTAAGCGCGGGCTCGCCTGCGGATCGCAGTTGTTTAATTAATTCTCGCCTCGGATCTGGCGTGCGATATCGAACCCCGCTGAATCTACTTGGAAAGTCGAAGAAGCCATAAACGATTTGCTTGATGCGCCTGGAGTGTGAGTCCGGTTGTGCTTTGCATGCTCGAAGCCCCACCGAGCAGTTTGGGAAGCCACCGCAGGATTGATTTAAACACGATGCTTTTTTTTCTAGTGTTACAATAATTAGTCAGTATTTTTACTCCCCGGGGAAGCCCGAAGGTGCTGATCTATTTCCAAAGGGAGATTAATGTTTATTCATGAAAAGGGATTTCGGAGTAAATTACTCTCTGTTACATCAAAACTTTGGGGCTACCCCGTGAAAAATGTTGCCGCGTTCTTAATACTAATTAAATTTTTCTTCGCCGCCTGGCAAATGTTTCATTATTGTATGTCGTCAAGTTTGAAATTAATTTACTCGCTGTTTCTCTCTCTCTCTCCGATGGGGCTCTGAAAACGGGAGGGAAAAAAAAAGAAGAACTTGGACGTTATCTCGTGATATAACGAAAAGCAACTGTTCATATTCCACGGAGTAATTATATAATTTACATTTAATCACAGCGATGGACTATCTCAGCATGTCCAATTATTTTCATTTTCGCGAAATTGAAATATCAGACGAGCGCGAGTGCACGGTGGCGCAAAATATCGGATAATAAGACGCGTTCAACTGTGCACTTGAACGACGCCCGGATAAACTGAGCGTAAATGTGTAATTTTTACAAGATAATAACTCGGCGTTCGTTCTTAACCGCATTACGTTAATGGAAGCGGGTATTAAAATAATTTAACCATCTTCCCTTGCGAATTGCATTTTTCGCCAAAGCTTGTGTATTCACAAGGGAGATGAGTCGCGGGGGGGATCAAGTTGCCCTGACTTTACATTTCGTTAGAATGATAACGCACCGAGCGAAGAAAGAAAGTTTTGAATATAAAAAAAAGAGGCCAAAAAACTTGGGGCGAGAAGAAAAAAAATTTTAGACGAGGGAGTAAAGGTGGTAAAGTCGATCGGAAACGAGAAGAATGTTTCTACTGTTCCCTTACCCTCGTTCCTTTCCACCCGCTCGACGTGTAACGATCTTTCCTTGAGGCTAATTTCACTTTCGGCTTAAAAAGAGAAGAGGGTTCGAGTTTCACATTGCGACCGAACGTACGAAAAATACGATAAAGAGTACGAAAGAACAAAGAAGGCTCGAACAAGAAACGCCCAAGTAAAAGAGCAAAACTATGACGGCAACTCAAAACTTGAAAATCCGACACGCTCCACTGGCTAGTATTAGCTCAAGAGGATTCCACCTCGAAATTGCACTTTTAATTTTGGGATCGTATGGTTGAACCCCCTCGTTCACTCTTCATACATAGTTTTTCAATTTTTTATTCATCCCTCGATTAATTATATCAAAAAGTTATTCTCAAAATGTTATTCAAAAAATAAAAATTCTCAACGTTTTACAAATTTCAATATCAATAACAATTTTAACGAATTTTAATTAATGAACATTTTTGAAATGTCAAACTTCAAATTTGTCCAATGTCAGAAAATATTACCTCATATTTTTTAATAAATTTTTGTGTCAGCTTTTTCTTGCAAAGTTTTTACGCTAGTTTTGAAATATGAAAAATGTTGTGTTTCAAAATTAGAAAATTCCATTGGAAAATTTGATCCAATTCACTTGAAAGTACCGTTTCAAAATTTTAACAACGAAAGAATTTCGATAATTATCCAAACAATTTAAATAGTATAAAATTGTTGAAATTTCGAATTAAAAAGAAAATAAGGGAAATGTTTTTAAAAATTGATACGTCAAATGTATCAGAATGCGTTCGTGCAACGGTAGTTGATGTGTATACCGACATTTACTCACGGTTCATAATGCCTAAAAATCCAATAAACTCGAGCCCCGATACTTTTATAACCGCATGCGAATCGTGCATCCAAATTTAATCAATCATTTATTGTATCCATGTGTGTTTTTTGCTCCTTTTAAAATTTAATCCGCGTCACACTTTATCTCCCAATTTCATTTTGACATGAATAATATTTATGGTCATCGAACGCAATATTTAGCCGAATATATCCATTGGTACATATAAAATGTCTACCGCGGATGCAGAATAGTATTAAAAAATCGTTGAACTGGAAAATATGTATAAATTTGAATACCAGTAATTTTTCATATTATTTATGCATCTCATCTTTCCATATTTGCTCTATTAAATTGTCATTCAAATGTTTTTCAATATCAGAAAAAATTCACAACAAAAATAAATAAATAACCACAATATTATTTTTATTTTCTTTCAGCTGCACAAATTCTTGCAAAATTTTATAAAGGAAAGGAAAAGGTTATTCCGAATGAATGAAAAAAAAGAAGATCCAGGTTTCAATGAACCCAAAATTATAAACGGACGATTAAAGGACAAAAAAATCAACTTCTCCTTTGATCGGCGAAACATGTGGCTCTGTTACAGCGGAATCGAGATTCACTAATGTCACATAAGCGCGACGCAAAAGAACCCATACCGAGGGGGAGCACACTTTTCGGGGTGACACGCTGAATGAGCAAGCTCCCAGTGTCAAACGCATAACGAATTCTTTTCAGATTCCATTATACCGTTGCACGCCCCAATTACTCTCGTCGATCTGGCAAATGATTTATCTGCCGATCTCCGGCTTTTATGACGACACGACCAGCAGCGATATTTTCGAATCCGAATTGTCACCATCTCGCAACCGTTGTGACTCCATTAAAACTGTTGGTCGCTCAAGAAGAGGACTGGCTGAATGATTGGGGTGCACTCGTTTAGGTGATTGGATTCGGGATCACGTGTTTGTGCCAATATATGACAGGGATGATATTTCTCTCAGCAATAAATTCACGTTTACAAATAATGCTCCAAATATTTCTGATATGAAAATAAACAATATATTCTAATTAACATTTTTTATGTCATTTTTTGTACGTGGAATTCTAAAATAATATCATTAACCGACAGATAATAAACAAAGAGAAAAGTTAATTAATTAAATCTGGTAGTCGTTTGTCAGGAATTTGAAACCGGTTCATGTTTTACTAGAAATTTATTCAACCGCACTTATTGCGAGTTATGACAAAATGGTTTTGCCATCTTTTCATCTTGAAATCGAAAAAGGCTGCTTTAAATGCAACACTGAACCCAAATCAATTACCATTTATCTTGATTCCATTACACGTGAAAGGGTTGAACACACACCCTATACGTTGTTTCTTTTTTTTTTTTTTTTCATCGCGTGCTACAATTGTGGATCAAGTAGGCAGTGAAAATGTTCGTGTCAAATAAAAAATAATAGGAAAACTCGTAATCTCGTTGCATTTAGTAGAAATAAAACTTAATTAGGACAAATTAAAATGGGAACTCTAATGGCTCACGTCTAACATATTCAAACTAATCTTATCGTTGCTCCGATGATCACCGAAGTGTATTTTATCAGCACATTTGTTCAATATTTGTTCACCTTACTTTATCGGACATTTGCGCGAATCTTTTACGTGGATCTCAAATTAACATTCTTTTTTGCCTCTCGCCATTCATATAAATAAGTTTATTATGAAGTCAAAGTCTATTATACAATGAGCTCCAAATAACTTTGAAAAAAAAAGTGGTAAAACGAGAACACTTTTTCTCAATTAAAATGCCCGCGCGGAATATATATAGCAACGGAATTCCAACACAATCTCAGTTCGCCCAAATGTCATAATTTTTCCCACATTACATTTTCTTTCTGACATTGCGGAGCATAATGCGCTCGCTTTTTTGTCAAACTCGTTCTCGCTCTTTTATAGAACACTCCCCGGATGAAATAATTCAACAATAACGAGGCAAAAAGCATGCCCTCTTCCAGCTGCACATATATAGGGCACAATCGCACCCATCCTCAGATTTATCTCAAATGTCACAAGATATTTGCATGAAAGCAAAATTTTAAGTTAATTCCATTTTTTGTTGTTTGATGCACTGCTATAGCAAAACTGATGACCATCAACTTGAAAAAAAAAAATTATATATCTGAAACTTTTCATTGTAAAATTACATAACGTTTGATGTAATTTTACATTCTAGATCATTTTACATAGAATTTTATTTTGTTACATGTAACATTACAGTACACTTATTTTTTTTTGAAAAAAGTAAAATTATTTTAATTTATAGTTAAATTTTGTACGGCTTAGAGTTGGACTCGTATTTGTAGTGAGAAATTTGACATGGATTTAGACAATGTGAACGTGTTTTTGCCATTTTGTCATCATTATGTCAGGGAACGAGAAAGGAAGACGGAGAACCCTTGGACCTCTCTCAGGCTAATGTACATAATACGCGTGAATTTGCGGACGTTGTGCCGGCCTGATTCGACCTCGAGTTAAATTATTGCCCCCGAACGAGCGCCACTTCAGTACAGCTAACCAAGCGGTAAGCATAGGCTTTCGCGCGAGCAGCGATATACGCGCTAAATGCGGCAACGGGAACACATGCGCGGCAAATATGCTGCTCGTATACTCACACGCCCGTGGGCGCAATATATAAATATACATGTATCGCTTTACGTGTCGCGATAATAGCTATCGCCATCAGCCACTCCAATTGAAACGTTCGTGGCTGACTAAATGGGCCAACTTGCCAATGAATAAGGATAATGCAATGTTGTATAGCCACCAGTTTCTTGACGTTCTTTAACACGTCGCCATCCAAGTCAATAATTTGCCACCATTTTTATCAGAAAGTTCTTTTTTGTTTTGCATTTTCAGCTCCTGAGATATACACTTTTTATCAAATTATACATTTTTCCTTTGCTTTTTCGTTTTGTACACTTGAATAAAACTTCTGAACTTGAAAAAAAACATTGATTGAACAAAAATTCTAATCAAAAATAATAAAAAATTTATCAACGATTAGAAAAAAATAAAATTGTAAATTTAAAGCAGTAAAAAAAAAGTTATTTAGTTGTTTAAATCGACATGGAGTTGAACATTATTTATAGAATTAAAACTTATGTTTAATTCAGTTTTATTTATAACAATATCTATGCGCTGTCAGAATTTAAACGAACAAAATTTTACGATACACTTTTTGTGAATATTTATTCAGTGATTAGCATTAGAGTCTATCTACAGTGATATGTGTACTGACGAGTCCCCAAAACCGAATCCCCTAATGCCGCGCCGTATTGAATGAATCCATATATTTATGTTCTTATATTTTTATTCCAAACTATTTTCATATTCAAATGCGCGATTGCATATGCGAAGCTGATGATAAATGTGAATGATGTGCAGCGCGCATGTCAATAACCGGTGGATGTCGATTATCTAAATTCTACCCTATGCCTTTAACGCAATCCTATTACGATTGCTTCTTCATGGGAAATACGAGAGAGATGGGAACGCTAAAATCTTATTACGCCACAAAGACTTATGAAAACAAATATTCGACTTTTTTTTTATCAACCGACTTTTAATATTGAACAAATTATAATTTAAAAATTGTAATTACAATTTCGTTACAAAAATTTGCCAACGAAAAACAAAATTGTGCCAAAACATTAATCTGAAATGAATTAATCTAAACCATTTAAAACAGAATCCGCAAAAAGTTGCAATAAAATATTATAATCGGCGGAAAGTTTGCAAAATCATAATCTGTATAAAAATAATTTTACAAAAAAAATCTGCAAAACATTGCAAAAGCCATGGTGCGCAAAAAGATTTTTCATCCCAACCGGTAGATTTTCAGTTGATCTGTAAAAAAAATATACGAGAGCTCAAGTCAATGTCGAAAGCTCAGAACTGAATCTCAGAGCTCAGAGTGGCGATTTGGGTTTAATTTAATGATTCGTGCAACAAAAGTTTTTCCAAGTCGGTGCACCCCCTTCGGCACGTTCCCTCGGTTTCACTTTGTTGGGCGAAGAAAATCCCGCGCTAATCCGTAACAAGGGAGCAAATCAGGCCGAGCGAGCGCGACGGTCATTAATAATGTCCCAGGCTCTCTGGGTTTGTGTCGCTTAACGCGCCGACAATGGACAACGGTGTAACAATAATGCTCGTAACTTCTGTCACATGGCTGGGAGAGCGTGGGCTGAGGAGGGCGTCACAATCATCTACCCGTGGCACAGTCAAGTAATGAAATTTGACTGGAAATTAACCACCGTTGCGCGTCGCCGTTGCGAGCCGTGTGTTTACCGCACACAATGGCCTGCTTTGAGCGGACACGCGTGTTAACATGCAACACACGTACGTACGGCCGCGTTTCGTTTGTTTGCGCAGATATCGGCACAAGGGAGCGACCCGAGCATCATCGGACGAAATAATGGCCTACCATTTCGTGATAACGATGAGTTAGCTTTGCGCTTCAATTGCGGCTACTGCTTATTTATAAGCCGAAGTAGCCGATGCCGGAGACCACGCGATCGAATCAAAAATTTATCCACCCCAGATAAAAAAAAAAAATAAAACGTAAATTGTTACGTTTCGACGTGTGTCCAGGCGCTCGATTCCATGATCCACCGCACAACTGATTGCCGCAAAAAAGGGCCATTTCGTCTGATGAGAAAAAAAGGTGGTCGTTGCTCGGAAGTTATTTTTTTTGTCAGATGCAAGTTGTTTTTTTATTTTTTTCTTTTTTTTTGGAGTAGGTTCAAGGCACGATATCTCTTCTTATCGCAACGACGTGTCGAAGGGTATTGATTTTAGGGGTACGAGAAAGTAGATTTTATCACTCCGCAATGTATTTTGAACGAAACGTAAGATGGATATTTACAGGGTAGGGAATCACCCCATGTTTGACCGAGCCAATTTGTTATTTTTTATTAAGCTATCAACCGATCGGTTTCTTTTTTCGACCCCTTCGTATTAATATTTTTCTGATCACAAACACGTGAACACTTATTGAATGAAAATTTTTTGAATGGTGATTATGATATTGTTATAAGAAAATATCCCAATTCATTTCAATCTAATGGTTTAAACATTTATAAAAATCGAACACTGTAAAAAAAATTGGTTCCATCTATAAATGTTGCGCAAAAATCAACAATGTTGATTTAAAAGAAAACTAGAATTTCAAATATATAAATAAAATTGAATGTAAAATGTCCATTCGAGAATTTACAACCGCAGCCGGTGTCCAACTGAACTTGGGTCGTCGGAATCAGACGAAAATTTGAATCTTTCCAGGACGACCGGGATAATACACATATCGGGCACAATACATCGGACGAATACGTATACGAGAAACATTTTGCTGCATCGACGTCGCATAAATTTTAGCCGGCGCACGTTAGCTTGTTGGTCGGTTGAAAAGTCCCGAGCGAATGTTAAATATATCACAAGATTAACCGAGGAAAAATATAACAGGCGAAAATTCGTCGCAACAGCGTTCTCGTAAAAAAAGCAAAGGGTGACATTCGAAGTGAGAGGCACAGCCGAGAGAAGAAAAATGTATACGAAACAATGGTAGTAATATTGAAATGGCTGTAAATCACGGGGCTTGGCGCGCACACTGTATCTGAATTTCTCCATTTTAACATGATTCCTTGTACATGACTGCCTTACAAAATAGACGTATGAATTTCGGGGTAATTTATCGCGCGATTCATCACGATTGAAAGCGCAGGAAAAAAAATGTGCGGAGGGGGCGAGCAGCGACGAAAATCGCGTTTTGTCTCTCGTGCATCGGCGTCCGTTTCGTCTTTTCTTTTTTCCTCCTGCTTTTTTCGTCGATTGATTGTGCGAAAGTACCCCGGCGGATATAAATAAATCGACTCGTTTTCGGGGACCGATTTTGAATCTGAAAAGCGAGGAGGCGCGTAATCTCGCGACGCGATCGCGTCGTCAAAGATTAATGCGCGACGATCAGCCAGATTCTGCCAACTTTTTGCAACCCGCGTATATATAGCTAAACTAAACGCGCGAATACGACGTGGCGATACGTTAGATGAAGGCTGCCGCGCGTATACACCGCACTCTCGCACGATAAATAGAAAGTTACGGTCGCCGCGCACTGTGCAGAATTTATTATGCCTTCGGACTTATATCTCTGGGGGGCAAAAAACTCAACGTGATTTGGCGCAAGAACTTGGTGCAAAATCAACGACCCAATGGATTTCGCGCGAAATCAGCAATTAGTTTAACGTCGGACCATATTTTATCAAACTAATTGTACAGCCGATTAAAATATGCCTGTCGATTTTTCATTTCAATTTGTTGTTCTTGTTTTATTTTTGTTATTTTTTTTTTTTTTTTTTTTACAAATCACATGTAATGACTTTTGTGACCGAGCGTTGGTGAATTTTTATATCACCGAAAACGAAGTGGGAATAAAACTGATTCTATTAGTTGAATACCATTTTGTCCGAAACATTGGCATCGACGTATGTCACCACAGAGAGGGCCAATACATTTTTCGTCACGAAATTGCGTCCAGTCACTATTTGTTAACCGCAATTTTATGACGCAATCCGGTACTCTCAATTCGAGCTCGTTTCCAGCGCATATTGTAGAAAACTTATATATATATCAAACACCCAGTATCAACATAACCAACGACCATATTTTGATACTCTTTTACACGTTACATTTCACTTCATGATTTTTCACTTTGAATTTTTTTTTTGTATCATTTCATCTTATTTTTCTTGTCATCCCGAAATTGCAGAGTTTATTTTTATAATTACATCCTTCGTTTTGATATTGATTCATTTTTAATTCCATTAAAAAATTTCTGTAAGATCACAAAATTAATTAATTGTTTAAACAATGAATATTTAAGATTCAAAATAAATAATCAGATCAACTTTTACAATATTGATTACCTTGAATAAGTTTATCTCATTTGTATTTTGTTGCAATAAATTAATGATGTACTGCAAAAATGAATACCGAGGGTAAACTGTATGACACGTTAGGGAAAATAAAAAATTGCGATACACAGCATGACGCGGTGATGCTCAAAAGAAATCAGTCTACATTATACACTCTGTGTGAGTGGAAAGGAAAATGTTGAAAAGCGTGGTATGATTCGGTGACTTTAGACATAATACGGATGCGGCGTATCATGTATCTGCACGTTGTGTATACATGGGCAACAGGGGCGAGGACGTGGCAATACTTTTTCTTCGTTGGAGGCGGTGGCGGTGATGGGGCGACGGTTACCCAGGAGAAAAAGCGAGAGACAGGTCCCGGGGTGGCGCGCGGGGGGATGCCGGGGAAATGGGCTATTTTATTATGCAAAAGCTTTCGCGGCAGCTGGATCGCTGTGGATCTACGGCGCTGCAGCGGTGGCAACGACGTCGCGTGGGGAGGATCGAGGATGGCGTCGGGACTGCGCGGTGACGGCGGAGCGAGTAGCGATAGTAAAAAGCCTCCGCCCCCGAATAGCGTAAATACGAGCAGCCATTTTGCGATAAACTTTTTTTTTCGGCAGGGCAGAAAGGGATGCAGCGATGCGACCGAGCGAGACGACGCGATGGCGAAAGAAACGCAGATGAAAAGGCCGTGGCAATCAGCCGTGGGATGGGGCCGCGGGAGAGGGAAAAAAGTTTGAGCGCGTTCAAGAGGGAAGGGCCAAAGGGGCTGGTGGCCGCCGCGATTCTGCTACGAGAGTACTCTCGTTCCCGGGAGGTGGAAAAAAAAGAGCGCACTTTGAACCCGACGCTCTGTATAAGAACTCTGCAGGGGAATTAATCTCTCGTCGAGTGCCAAGACAGGGGTGCTCAATCGATGCTCTCCTTCTCGAATAATCTCTCGTGTCGCCTCTATATCTCAACGATTTTATATGTCTACGTATGTAGTACTTTTACGCTCGATCACATACGCATGCGACGAAATAACACATTTATCTCAATTTGTAACGTCAAATCTCTTTTTCCGAATCATTTCTTTGCTGCTTGACAACATTTTTCTTACATTTACATCTGCAAATATTCATTTCACGGGCACAACAAATGTATAGGCACATATATGTGTGATAGATATGACACATATTACATAAATAATTATGAAAAATTAATTATCAGAAAATTAAAAAAAGGTTTTTTTTTTAATTAAAAAAGACATCTTAATAATAGTAATAGGAAAAAATTTATATTTTCTCAACCGATTTTAGTGCAACATATAATTTCATAATTGTGTACATATGTCACGTGTGATCTCCCACATTTATGAATGAAGTTAGAGTCACATCGCGAGATGGGTATTTATATTTCCGTCGCAATAATAATTTCCCAGAGTCATATTGTCGCGCGTTCAGACTTATAGGCGACAATAAAACGCAGGTGAGACTCTGAAATTACCGTGCATAAGTCAGCACAGTCAATGCCGATTAGCTTTCATGACTTGGCTGGGTGGATATTGAACTGAAAATATTGAACCACACCGGCGGGGACCGAATAAAGCATGTTTATTTTTATGATACCACACGTGGTTATGCTCACGTCCGGGAATTTCATAATAATCAATTGTTATTTATGACGGAGTCATAAGTCGCATTCAATGTTGCAAAAAATGCAGTGCGAACTTGTATTGTGCTTTGGTATCGTGTGGCAATAAGTATGATGACAGAAAAGCAGTTACAAAACGAAAGTTTAATGTGTAAAAGCAAACTGTGACAACAATTGTTTTATGCAAAAGATTTTGAGCAACTTTTAACAATATTGCCTATTAAAATTATTTAAGTTTTGAAAAAAAAAAACTTCTAATTAAAACTAATAAAAGATTTCAGCTAAGAGTTGTAATCTTTGAAATTATCTTAAAAATTGACATCGAATAAAGAAGCAATGATAAAGAAACATATTTTAGAATGTGTATCTCAGTAATGAGAAGAATTCAAGTTTAAAAATAAATCACACGAAGATAAAATCACGTTTAAATTTTGTTCCATGTATTTTTTATATTTATCCACAAGTTGAAACCTTATCATTATACATATTGTATGATAAATTCAATAATTAACTAAAATTTTATTGCAAACAAAGAGCGAGATATTCGATTAATCACGTATTATTTGATCAAAATTGTAAACATGTTTATAATAAAGACTTAATAACATTATCATTTATCGGAATTATCAGACTGGCAATGAGGAAAATGTTGTCAATTTACGAGACATCAATTTCTGAACTTTTCAGCAAATGTTTCAACCTTCTTTTTTCGTTTGAAAAATTAAAAAATCGCTATGAAATCAAAATATAGTTTTTCATTAAGTATAATTTTTTATTCAACTGAAGAATTAAAAAAACTGAAAAACATTAGGAAGTGGAATAAAATTCGATTCGTCGCGAGATTCTAATGACCAGAACAGAGAGCGGGGTTTAATTTTATGCTTTCCTCATTAGTTAAATGAAATACGCACATGTTTCATAGCAGCCTTTCCAACGACAGATACAAAATCAAACGCAACCGGTCCACAAGTTGGGATATGCATGATCTAACCGGTTGTGCCAAATAGGGCAACCTGCACAAGTTGGGACTCAAAAGTGCAAGCTTAATCAGAACCCCAATGAAATCAGCGTATGCGTATTCCGATCTCCCTGGGATTATAAATGGACTACTTATCAACATTCCTGACGAATGAATTGATCAAAAATTGTATATCATTTTTGCATTAAGATTTTAAGCGTTGCGTCAGCCCTTGTCCACAAAACCTGACGTGTATCCACGAGAGTGCGGAGCAATTAAATTTTTCAGCATTTTATTTTATCATCATTGATACATTTATTGATAACTTTGTTGATCAATTTATTGACAAATAGGTGGAATAAATTTCAGATCAAACAAAAAAAAATCAAACTGGATGAAAACTTGAAATCGTATTTTCAAAAGCAATTCAGGCTCAGTGTAAACGTTTGAGGTAGAAATAGTCGATTGGGTTTAATGAACACCAGAAGGAGGTAAAAAAGTGTTTCTTCTGTGTATTACAAATTTATTTCTCTTTGGTGCAAGTGGTGCCATTTTACAGTGCATTAAAGCCCCCTCCGCGGCGCCCAAAGAGACGATCAAAAAGTGGAACACGGTCAGAAAATGCATTCTTTAATCTAAATTGAAACTGCTTTCATTAAACTGTATACCGAAAAGGCGCGAGCAGGTACGTTTGACAAGCACTAAAGTCAGCGAATTTCGATCTGTTTTTCTCTTTAACGATAAATAAAATTACATCCGTACTACGTAATGCACTCCGTTTCAACAATGTTCAGAGTGTACACTTGAATTTACGACGGCGAAAAAAAAAGAAATTCCGTCAGGATTCTTTTTCTTTTGAAAAAAAAAACGAATTCGTAATCTAAATTAATTTCGAATTTCAAAAGAAATTGCAATCTTTTTAATGTTTCTTTTTCTTTTTTTTATGAATTATAATCCATATGAAGCGCAATTTTAAATTGAACTGATAGAATCGGATTGATTTAAGTAGAAAAAAAATGGCTCAAACTAGAATAGTTAGAATTAGAATTTTTGAGCAATTTCTTTTGCCACTGATAGAAAAAAAAACGTTTAAGGGTTGAAACAAATTTTTTTTATTTCAAATTTCCGTAAGGTTTGAATCAAAATTTACTGTAAATCGATGAAACTATTAGCGTACATCTACATTACATTCCATATTCTCGGTCAGGTTAGAGTTTCCCTCTCTGAGCGGTATCGCTAATGACGATAATTCTAATTTTAAACTCCATTTCAAATTCTACAGCGACCGATAATAAACGCGACGACACACGATAAAGAACAATCAATAACGAAGGAGCACTTTTGAATTTATATCCTGGCCTCGTCGTTTGATCAGTCTAAATTGCAAATGTCAGGATTGAATGAAAAAAACTGCACCCATCTCATCCGGGGGATCCAATACCCAAAAAAAAAAAAAAAAAAGCCCTTAAAAAAAACCTTAGCCGCAGAACCCAAAAGCCCATGTCGTTACAGTGGCACGACTGACAGCTCGTCTTGGGAAACTGAGCGATGGGTACATAAAGTGGTCACACACGGGTGTATAGCCGGTTCGCGGAATTTCTTCGTTTGCGCGATGACGCGTAAAACTCGCGCGTCGCAAGATAGTCGCGTTGCCTAATTTGGAAGTGCGCGCGCCCGGCGATTCATTACCGCGCACGGGTTCCTCGCATTATTACGAGGCCGAATTAGCTAATTTCGCTGTTCGTTACGTTGTTTCGACGACCGACCCCCCACCCCCCGGGCGAAGGTCCTTCTGACAGCAAGGTTCGCGTTAAACCACCCCATTTGAGCGTTTTCCACCCCGACAGCGTTAGCCTATCGGCCAGATATAGGCTGCCTCCTCCCTCTGCCGGAGAGCGCGAGACTCCGCGCGGAGCGGCGGCCAATGAGGTCTCAGCTGGGTCGCGCCCGGCCAATCACAACGTCGTTCCGGCTGGCTCTCGACGCGCCTGAAGTTTGCTCCAATCGGGACGCCCGGCCGACCAATCGGAGCGCTCGGAAGCCGCGCGGTTCTGACAGTTGGACGTTGAGTCCGCGCGGATTTTCTTGACGTGGGCATAGCCTGGAGTAAAACTATTGGCCACCCACGCCCGGGAAGAAAAACAAAGCTTGGAGGAGAAAGATAGAGAGAGAAAAAGAGTCGTGTGTACTCATCGGCTCTCTACCGACCTGAGCTTTTTTTTCGCCTCTACCCTTCACGATCGCCGCCCCCGAACGCTATTATGCCATAACAAAGTCTGGCGTGTCGCGTATATCGGATCGTACGTCAATACACCGCCAGCAATGCGCTGTGCGCGAAGACAAGCTGGCGTCCTTTTTCAACTCGCGGAGATATAAAGACGCCTAAGACAATTGCACCAAGTTTTTGTTCGGGCGTGACATCTAAGGTTCGAGGGCTATTGTTAATAAAGAGGATGTTTGCGGAGGCACCCGCGGAGTGAAGGAAAAAATACCCGGAGATTGAATCAGTACGGATGGTTCCGTAATAGCGATTTGAATGATTTTTCTTTCTTTTTTTTCTGAAGAAACTACTTTTGGTATTAAGATTGTACGATTTATGGATTTTCGGGACTTGTTGATGTTTGTGTTCGAATTTTTTGGTTCTTGATCCTTAACACACTGGGATCAAGAAATTTTTCGAAACACACCAGATGGGTCTGACAGGCCAAGAACATCTTTTAAGGCTAATAAAATAAACATTTGAGATGAAAAATAAACATCCAATATAGAAGTTGGATGGTTGGATTACATTTTTGTACAATTTTTCAAACGGATGTGTTATTTTAATTGTTTGTAACTTTTTCTACCATTTTTTACATTCACAATTACAAAATATTTAATAAAAAAATTGACTTTTTTTAGATATCACAACTCTGTTTAATCAACATATTTTTCAACTATAGTTTTTTTTCCTTAATATCCAAATATTCATCTAAAAAAGTAAAAATTTAAATTGAATCGGGCATTTTAAAATTTATTCTCAGATCAAATCCAAAAAGTGGAGGATTCAGATTCGAATATGACGAGAGTAAAAAATTAAATGTTAAGATCGTCGTTTGACTTGAGATTCGGTAACTGAATGATTAACTCCTCGGCAGAGTCAATTTTGTTTTCAAGCTGGTGTTTGACACGAGGATTGGAAGTGCTGGAATTTTGGTGCGCGCAATGCAAACATCATCGCGGCGACGTCATACACAAATATATCACAGGAGTTGATACGCGCGTCTATGGCTGTCTATTTGACTTACAAGTTATTGCCAACGCCATCTATAGACGGGGTCTCAAGTACGAATTGAAAACGAGTTGAGTAATCTCTGACGTCGGGGCAATTATAGACGGTCGTAAAACAAAAAAAAAACACACAGACATCAGAAAAAGGAAACGTATCTCTACACTCTGTGATTACACGCGAAGAATCATCAATTTATCTCCCATAAACGCGTTACATTTTAATCACCTGAGCTATTAGTTGGTATACGCTCTTAAGACGGAGGAATTCGCAATGATGCCATCTGTTAATAATTAGAAACTTGCCACAGTGTTTGTTCATTCATTTCAGTTATGTTCTTTTTTTTTCTTGTTATCTAAGCTTTTTCTTCTGTTTTCTTCGTTCCTAATCAGTTTTAATGGCAAAGCGATTTATAATCGTTGTGAAATCGAGAATGGTTGCAATGATACGATCGGAACAATAATTCCTAACTGCGGAGAAAATTGCGCGCAAAATAAGAGCACGCTGACGTGATTATTTGCTACGAGAATGGAATAAACGTCGGGCCGTTGGGAAAAAAACATCTCTCTTGCGCGCGCGATGTGCAATGGTGATGCATTTTTAAACTGCCTTGGAATCAGTTAAAAATTTTATTAACCCGCTTCGAAGAGGATCGGTGCTTTTTGGCGGGCGTCCAGACGTCCCTCAATAATTTATTGAACCGATGAGTTGGGGGGTGGGGGAGAGGCGCAATATGTTAATCGAAAATTTATCTCACTTTTTTTTTCAAGCGGGTCATCGTGGATTTTGGATAAGAAAAGCGATACCCATCTTGGGATAGCAAAAAGTGACGCGCATTGTAGAGTATAAAACGTATGGTAATTATATTGCTGCATGATTATCGCGTGTTCCAAGTATCTTGTTAGAAATGTGTTACTTATTAATTACAGGCTGCACGGTAAGGCCGCCAAATAGTCCGTTGCACGCCGGCACGGTAGTTTGATTTGATAAATAAACGCATTATTTATGATTGCAGTTGCGAGCTGCAAGATAATTTCATATCCGAAACAGCATATTTCCTAACTCTGACACGCCAGACATGCAATCATTATCGCGCAAACCGCTTTGGGATCGGCGAGGCGGCGGTGATCGTTTTTCATTCACCGCTGCGTTTACGATTATTAGCGTGCTACATCGCGAGTGCATCCAATATCAACTCGTCTTGAAAATGCAAACCCATTATGCCGTCACCTTGCGATACACAAATAAAACTCAAATCCGCGCCTTTCACACATTTTAATCATGCTAATGATAACGATTTTATTTTTCATGCTAATGATAATAATTTTGTTTTGTTTTGTTTTTTTTTTTTTTCAGTACAAAAGTTGTTTTGAAAAAGAGTTAAACATGAGTTTTTCTTTTTCGTTTATTTAATACTGTCTTGCTTCAGGTAACAATTTTCTTGAATCTATAACTTTATTTTCGCTGTTATTTTTTATTCATTTTAGTAAACAAATAAAATTAATACAAAAATTAATAAAAAATACTTTTCAAAATTGTTTTCAAATCCCAACTTATTGAGAAATGGGATTAACAATTTTATTGATGCAGTAACAAAATTAAAATTTGATAAAAGAAATTTTCCAATTAAAAATGTATAATTTTAATTAATTTGGAACGAACAAAAACTTAAAACTTTGTTTAACGTCACAAATAATCGAAAATGCATCAACAAAAAAATGAGTGCAAAATGATTAGCATATTACGGAACGTGAAAATTTACTCCGGACTGAATTATACACCGGGCGCAGAAAAGTGGTACTCCGTTGATAATTTACTGCGTCAGAAAATACCGGCGAACTCTCAAGATCGCACAGCTCGCTCTCGCCGCGAACAAAGTACGATGTCAAAAGCACAATAGCATTTCACACATCAGGAAGCACGTCGTTCCCGCGGAGTCACTCGTTCGCTAACATACGTCTGCGCTTCTCGAGGGACTTTCTTTCCAGTTGCAGACAGGCGTGAGAGGAAACGACGACGAAAACCGCAGTCCCGCCGCGCCCTTATTTGCAAATAAGAAAACCGCTCTCGACAAAATCCGCTGCTCCGTTTGTTCGGCTGAGCAAAGCGGACCCTAATTTCCGCGAAAAACAATAAGACAAGTGGAAAGATGAGGGTACCGCGCCCGCATCAAGACGAGGGCGTAGAAAACACCACTGAAACCTGGAAAAAGAAGATTTGCCCGAGGCAATATATATAACTCGCACAAATGCGATTCCGGGGATTTGAGTATTGAGAATGAACTTGTAGGTTTTTCTTTTTTTTTTTTTTTTTCAATTTTTTTTTTTTCGTTCCGAATACGATTGTACCTGAGAGAACAAACATGAACGAAATTCAGAATAGGAGAATAAATGAGCTGGAAGAGATGCCGGGGATCGAACCGATATATTATTGAAATTGTATTATCGTGACAGCAGACGATTTTTCAGATTATGTTTCAAGAGGTCTCAAAAGAGGATCCGTTGAATCCACGATTCGAGACAATAGTAATAAAAAAAAATGTTTCCAACTTTGATCACCAATAACTCACCAAAAAATGAGCCATGAAAACTCCAAGTCCCCTTTTTTCACCCCTCTCGCTCTCTTTTTTAACCGCGGGGATTTTGAAGAATCGTTAATCACGAGATCAAAAAGAGACAAGTCGGCTAGAGAGATCTCTAACGGCATTATAATGCGTGTTAACGCGGGGAACAAATTAGTGACAAGATAGCAGCAGAGAGAGCGAGAGAGAGGGAACGAGTGATTAGTTGGCATCTGCAAGAATCCAAATCCCACGTAATAACGTCGACAGAACAACCAAACGAGTCTGCGGCCCTGTCTGCGAGTTTGATTGGCGCGCATTAGCGTCATAATCCGGCGACATTACTTTCGTGAAGAATCAGTCGCGCATTAAAGTGTCATAATCCACGAGGAATCGCACACTATCCGTTTTCTATGATACTCGCGTAATAACGGACAGAAAACGAGGGGGGGGACAAGGGATAGCAATATAATCGTCCGCTAATACGGTGTCGTGTTGCCGCAGACACACCTCATAATTAAATCCAGTCTCGCGGTGACCTTCAACCCGCTCATCTCGTACACGGTCTTGTCAATTGTCGGGTGTCCTAGTGTGCAAAGCATAAATACGTGGGTGGATATGGAGACGAGTGAAAGAGGTTGCGGAACCGCACTGAACAACTTACTCTTTACTCGAGATATGCGAATTCGAGATAGAAAGAGGTAAGATAGAGATAGAGAAACGGTTAGAAAGAGAGAGAAGGCGAACGAGTGAGAGAGAAAGAGATAGATGGATGTGGTAAAAAGAGATGGAAATAGTTAGAGGGAGAGGGAGGAAGCGAATGAGTGAGGGAGATAGAAATAGTTAGAGGGAGAGGGAAGGATGGATAGAGAGAGAGGTACAGAGGCCACTAAAACCAGCTGCATTCCCGACCATTAGAACTCGGCGCGATAGTGAAAATTTACTGTCGTAACCCAGTCTTAATGCAGTGCATCGCTGCGGTGGCGTAGTTATGGACGCTTCGTTGAAGCCGGCGAACAAAGAGCGTGACCCGACGGCGGGCGCAGGTGCGACAAAGACAAACTAAGTAACTGACGACGGTCGTTGTGCATGCTCGTCTACTCTCGGCGCTCGAGTAGTTGAACCAAGAGCGGTGGTGTCATGAAGCAATGTTATCTGCCACCCCGTCGCAGACGAGCGAACGAACGAAGACGCCAGACGACGGAGAAACACGGAAGCTCGTGTGCGTTAATGGGTTAGACCAAGGCCCCGAAAGGAGTTAAACAAATAAACGAGACACCGGGCAAAAGCGGATTTTGTATATACATTTATCGCCTGTGTATAAACAGGTGACAACATTTTTGTTCGACGAGGTGGAAAAATGATTGAGAGCCGCCGCGGTTCTCAACATGAGGGGGAGGGGGGTGTGGATAACTCTCTCCACTTTTAACGCCAGTCATTAATCATTCCTGGGGTTCTCTATTGTGAGTGGATATTAGGCATTGATTGCCATGTTAATGATTGCGATTTATAGCGCGGCTTAGAAATATCCAGACAATGCAAATCCTGATTGAACAAGATGAAAAGGTCTTAGCAATGTGAACGTTTTTAACATTCGATAGTCTAAATACGGTTTTGCATTATCAGTCATTTTTTTATTGCATGTATAGAATCATATATTCTGAATGTATAGTCATGTAAGCTGCATATATGGAACCATATATGAAATTATATACGTTGCATATATGGAACTATATATGAAATTGTATACATTACATATATGAAACCATATATATTCCATATATGGAATCGTTGCATATATGGAACCATATATAAACCATGCGTTTAATATAAATCAGTAATGTAGAAAATATGAAAAAAATACAATTGCTATCATTTATGACTATATACACAAATCCAAATAAAAAACGCAACACCTCCCATAAAAATTACATATAAAGTGTTGCGTTTTTTATTTAGACCATTATATATATATATATATATATGTGATGACGTAAATCTTTGCCAGATACGTCGACTTATATTTTCAAATGTTTTCACTTCACATACATGATTCTCAATTAATATTTATTAGAAGAACGTGATAACTGACTTTAATTGCATCCGAGTATAGGCTGACGAGAAAATTAACATCGTGACTGAGTCCTTTCATTGGTACGAGAATATGAAAGCATTTAAACAAAACTCGTGTTCGGCTACATCAATCATTTTTAAGATCAATTAAAGATAGTTTGAGAATTCAACTTGTTGTTACTAGTACGATGACGACGATTATATGTAAAACATTTTAATTGATTGAACTGATTTTAATTTTTCTGAACTTAACCAATTTTTTTTTAGATTTTATATTTATCGGTTGTTTTTTGTATGTCAACAAAAAAAGTTTATATGTTCATATATAAAAATATGCATGTTTCATAGCAGCGAAAACTCTAATTGCTCACTCTTGTTGATTTGATTGCGTGCAAAAAAATTCGAATCATATTTTGATGTAATTAAAACTCGTGATGCACTGAAATTAAATCATCCTGCGGTTATTATTCGAACTGAGGAACAAGTTTATTCTGCATTTTTAATTTGATCATTGATACGTATTTTAATGACGTGTATATCTTGACTCATGTATATTCCCCCGGCTTAAATAACACGTGAAAGAGGCGACGAGACTGTACGTGCAAAGATCGGCCAAATTTAAGAGTCAAATTAAATTGTGTGTGACATATTAATTTTTGCACCTGTCAAAATCAAGTGCATATTCTTGAAACGCACGCGGCGTCTCTTTTCAACAGCCAAATAAGACGACTGCAAGTATATTTCTTTTTTCAATGTCGCAAAACATTCTCCGCCCTGGTGAAACTTTTTTCTCTCCTTCGTCCTTTTTTTTTACTTCATTTCTTATATCTTCTTTGATGGCATTAAAAAGAACACATTTAATACTGAGCAGTCCACAAAGTTGGACTGAGTTGAAAAGAATAAATTAATAAAATATATATTTACATCCGTCTGGTACTCGGTTGCAATTTTTTTTTTTTTTTTTTAAATTTTTTATCCATTTATCTTTCATTCAAATTATAATTATTTTTCATGGTTATTTTATTTGTAAGTTGGAAACACGGTTATTTATATTTCATACTCTCCAACAACTTTTGCAACAAAAAGTGAACTCAATTAAAATTGAATTTTTAATGCCGTACTTACGTCACTCTTAAACCGTCTTTTTTCCAACGACATAAAAAGTGTAACCAGATTCAGAAATCCGGAACAATGAGTCGATCAGCGAACATTAAGTTCGTCTCTGAAAAGCACATCTTTCACAGCCAAACAGGCGATCGA
This sequence comes from Trissolcus japonicus, assembly GCA_030522925.1. Taxonomy (NCBI): domain Eukaryota; kingdom Metazoa; phylum Arthropoda; class Insecta; order Hymenoptera; family Scelionidae; genus Trissolcus; species Trissolcus japonicus. The sequence continues at coordinate 12,159 of JAPYZS010000205.1, read as the reverse complement.
GAGACGGAGATGGCAACGGAGAGAGGACTGCAACTGTTCAAGATAAATTAAATTATCGGGCACATCGATTCATTAAAATATCGTCCACGCTTCAGGAGCATGTTTTTGTTCAAGCGTTAATTGGTCCCACTAATGTTTTTCCACCAACGATCGGAGGAATCCTGAGAAGGCAGGTTGGATTAATTTTCAAATTGATCCCAGCACTAACAATATATTTTGAAAGATTCATTTATTGACAAACTAACAAAAAATATGAACATTCAGTAATTTACAAATATCCGCAAATCCAACCACTTAAAACACTTGGGTAGAATTAAAATTTCAGATTAATAGTTGTATTAATTTAAAAGCGAATTAATTTTTATATCAATTCAAAATGGAATTATTATTGATATTAATTCAGATTTGAATTAATATTTATATAAATTCAAACGAGCTCGAAAGAACCTCTCGTGGGTACTGGAAGGAAATCCTCGTAAATTACAAGAGTGGGCCCGCCAGGCCCAAGGGCAACCTTTAGATCCGTTCGCTGCCTGTTTTAAATCATCGGCACTCCAGGGGTACCGGATTAACACGAAAAATTAACACGATACTTGCTTGTTCTTGTCGCCCTACATATCCTCCACTCTGGCGTTTAAAGTTAATTGTCTCGAATTGCCTGGAGATAAAATTTTTACATCTGAAAAAGCATCAGTTTTAAATTTATGACTTTTCGCTAGCCTAGTAATTGTACAAAAAATAAACTCTTCGTTGGTACAATAATGTACAAGTTTACGGCTACGAAGATAGGCTCAGACAGGCTGAAAAAAAACTTTTTATTGACGATTTTAATGAATTATTACTGAAATGACTTTTATGACACGGAAATAAAAATTAAAAAAAAATAACGTAAGAATACAAGAACAGAAAAAGTATTTGAAAATGTTGGGAAAAAAAGGGCTTTGAACAATTACAATTATATCCCAGTTTAATTGGAGATAAATGTTTAATTTGAAAAATAAATAATATTCTACTCAGTTCCATTGTTTGGATTGCGATGATACTATTTGTATTGCAAAATTTGAACTGGATTGTGAAAAACATTTGAAACGAGAATAGTGAAAAGTGTCATCAATTATAAACGGGCGTCTCTGTTTAAGCGAACACGAGCTAACAAATGAAATCACTGATTTGTAAAATTCGCTTTAATTTTCGGCGCAAATTTTTCGTTCGAGAGCGTTTTACAAAAACGTGTAATTAGATTAATCTCGATTTCCCAACAGATTTCTGTTGAACGTTGGACGGGTTAATACAATTTAAAATAAACTGCATTTTACTTTGTTATGAAGCAGCGTCAGAAATGAAATCTAAGCTCTTGAATTTTTTCGCTCTTTGCATGAACCAATTTTCCAAAATGGATTCACATTTGACATTTTATCAATGACATTTTATAATATTTATCATCACAAAACCATGATTTTTTTTAACAACATCCCAAGTAAAAATGTATATATGTGTCCATAAATGGCACATATATGAAACATAAATGACACATATATATAGAACATAAATGGGACATTTATTTATTTAAATACATAGGGGCAGTATGGGTCATTGTGACACTTTGGGGTGAATGTGACGCAACGATTTTTTCATTAACAAAATAATTCTGCATAGTTTTTTGTTAATATATCATTTTTATATATCTTCCCTTTCAATGACGTGTTTCTTTTAAATTTTTTCGTTTCAAAGTTGCAAAGTTATTTCCACTGTCACAGTCACCCCAAAGTGTCACAATGACCCATACTGCCCCTATATGACCCATATGTGGGCCCATTTATGAGACATAAATTTATGAGACATATATGGATCCATATATGCCGCATAAATGGCACATAAATGGATTCTTGAGGTGGATCGCCATATATGTCACAAATATGGAACCATATATGTGACATTTATTTTCCATATATGTGCCATTTATCTTTCATATATGTACCATTTATGATCCATTTATGTAACATTTTAGACCCATATATGTGTCATTTATATTCCATTTATGGGCACATATATAAATTTTTACTTGGGATATATGCAGCCATATATAATCATATATTTCGTTTTGTTTTGAGCAACTGTAAAGTTAAAATAAAAAAAAATTCGTGGGGAAAAATATGTTAAACAGTCGTCCCTGAGTGTTAACCTCGGTGTTAACCAAATTGGCTTTCATAAGTGTTGACAGTTATAGTTGGCCAGTTGACCGGCAACAGTGCCTTAGTCACTCATATATGCGCGTACATCATCTCACTCAAGCTCGCACACAAGCGAGCAAAAATGTGTACACAGCCCGCATCGTGTACTCTCGTAACAACGAAATAGTGACAGCGAGAGAACCGCACTAAACTCGAAATGGCCACCTCGCTTTCATAGCAGGACATTCGATTCGACTATCCTCCAACTTCAACAATTAACCGCATAACATCAGCGATCGACAACGATGGTATTCCAACTTGTAGTTGAAAGTCGCACAACGTTGGGCTCTCAAGATCCTAGAACTGCTTAAGATTTCGACTCCTGTTGGCAATTTGCAATTTCCCAATTGTAAAAGTTTGAATTGCCCAGTCGAACAGGGTATTTATCATTTATATTTCAATGGAAGCGCAGCTCGGGTTCAATGATTTTGTAACGCTCGCACTTTCGGTTAGCACAAGTGCCTATTTGGAAAAAGTATATATTTGACATGAGTGAACATAGAAACTTGACAAACAGGAAGATTGATTTGATCAACTGCAAATTTTTATATTATGAATACAATGTGTACACTTTTTGTATGCGTCTGTATTTTTTTGTAGGATTTACCAGTTTTTAGAACGTTTTATAATTTCTCGTTTAAATTATTTAAATGTAAATGTTGGCTTTCAATATTTGATTCAAAATGATGTAATTATTTATACACGGATATTGTGTGTTATATGTATAAGCTCGCATGAACGCGTACGAGCGTATAGATCGAACACAGAACTATACACATATACGCGGGTAATCGTACACGTTAATATACATGTGTCCGGCGAAGGCTCGCAGACGCGTGAAAGCTCGTACAAGAGAGATTAGGGTTAAGTACAAGTTTGTCCAATATTATAGCATCGACCACCGCTATTAGCACTAATATTGAAATCCTTCGTACACCTTATGATAAACCGCGTTAATTTTCCTGAATATTGATTAATCATTATGAGACTTCACGACCCGGGTGTTTTGGCCTCTATTGGCTTCATCTTCTGATAATAATAATTGTGCAGGAAATGTGGTCCCCTTTGAGTCATCTCAATTAAACTGAAATCTAAACTTGATTTGTCATTAAAATAAATTTCTTCAAGCGTTAAAATATATATTCATTAATTCAACATCGTTATAAAATGTGTTGATTTCGGTATAAAAATAATACAAAATTTATTTGTTCGTTAGAAAAATGAAAAATGAGTACTCAGTGAATGTTATTTAATTAACTTTTCGTTTCTCAGTCAAATTCGAAATAAGTTACGCGATTTTATAACCTCATATTTATTTTTTTCAACAACAACAATCACGTTTTGGTTCGTTGTGGTACTATTTGATAATTACTATTGATAATTAATTATTGTAATAATGAATTTTGGCATCAGCAATAGTCGATTCTGATTTCAATGGAGTTGGAGCTCTCAGACCTCGAATTGGAAAATTAAGAACGCCAATTTATCCAGTTTTCTTTGAGTGTAAAATTTGAAAAATATTTTGAGATAAACATTGAATAAAAAACGAATAAAGACAAGTTTCCAGGCTAACCGCGCGTGAAGCCAAACAATTCCGTACACCCGAAATGAGTTTCAGCGTGGTATTTAAACGTTAATATCATTTTGCGCGAGGCTATATCTTTCTCTACCGAGTTTTTCATTCATTATAAAGCCGGTGCTCGAAGAGCTTCAAGATATTAAAAAAATTCGCTTCTTTCATCCGCAAATATACCACTTATGAAGATCATTTCTTGTAATAGTTGGAGAAAAAAAAGTTGGTACTCGTTTACAGCCCGCAGTGTAAAGGTTACTACGTGGAATGCAATTTTGCCAAACGATGCCTCTGAGCGGTGCATCGCTCTTGTATACATAAGAAAACATAATGAAGCGGCGAAGCGTTTCTCAAACTACAATTTTTTTTCGGCGAACAAGTGTTCGGCATGTTGAGCGTAAATTTTCCGCTGAATACAAACAATTTTCATATTGCTGATAAAAAGTACAACTTTTTCACCCGAGTTTAGTTTCTACCTGCGAGAGAGATTTTGCCACTAAAAAGATATACATGGGAATACATAAAATATGAAATGCGTTTATTTACTTTTTTTTGTTGTTTCTTATTTTCACAACAAGAGAAGAGTTGGAATTTAAAGAAAAAAAGGTGTACCTAAGTTAGAGGTGGCCACGTCAGGAGTAATGAGATAAGTTGAGTGACAAAATCGCCAACTTTAACTCGAGCAAGTAATTACCGTCGCGAGCGCCGAGAAAGTATTAAGATTTGATGCCAGTTTTCGAAATACAGAATTGCGTCAAAGTTTTACCGCGCGCACGACCGCTTACTTTGACATTCCGCCGAGTAGAGCCTCTCTCGCGGATGAAAAGAAAATGAATGGGCGCACAACTTTCTTAATATAGTCTAAGTGTTGCTCGTATTATTCATGCAAGTGACGACGGCACTCGAAATTAGCCGCGCGATGCTTTTTAATTAAGTTGCGTCGAGTTAGCCTCTGTAAGAATTGCCTCGCTTTGAAAAGTGCCGTAAAAAATGATTCCCTCGATCGTGTTGTACGAGCTGACGAAAAAAGAAAAAAAAAAAGCTTTATTTGTTGTTCTGTGCTGGAAGGCAAACAATATTCCTGGCATTTGATTTGAAAATCAATGATCGATTAGTCAAGCTCGCGTTCCGAAGCAACCTGATTCCCTTCTTGTCGCTCCAATCGCAAGCGTCGTAATACAAAATTCCATTCTTTTCTCAGACGACGAAACCTTTTCATGGAAAATGTGCTTGAAAATGAGACGATTTCGCGATCCAAAATAGACGCGATTCATCGATGTACAGCCAAGGGCAAAGTATAACGAGGACAAAAGCTCAAGTCGTTTCGACTTTATGGTGGGTTAAAAACCGAGACGAACATTTATGAGATTTTTCCGACCAATTTTACAACACCGACGCAGCTTTTGTGAGCCTCTTAAAGTGTTCTCGGAGCTTCCATTTAGTGGACTCAATATAGATCTTTTTGCTGACCGTTGCATACGTGACGTTAATTCGTTGAAGCTTCCGCGATCCGGTTTCAACAAGCATCAAATTCTTATCCATCTTTTGAATCGTTAGATCTTGTTTTGTCTCCTTTTTTTCTCTCTTTTCGTCTTCTTTTATTTTCTTATGAAACAAAAAACTTGAAACCCGAAATAAATTGAAATCGCGCAAAATCTTTCTCTCCTCGCTTATAAATAAATCCGAGCGATTTTTTGTTTAATCCAGAACAAAGCGATCTTCTTTCAAAGTGCTCTGCGCGCGAAAATGCCTCGCATCAATGCGAAATATGTCGGAACGCAATGTTCATGCCGCTCTCATTGTTTCGAAACGACTTCCGCGCGCAGCGTGAAGACGCTCTCTGTACTTTGTGAAAAAAAGCTCATTGACACGGTTGTCGAGCTGTCGCATTTTCTGCTTCAGTCCACAGTTTCGTCACTGCCGTCGCACACCAAGTAATTGAGAAAGCGAGAGCAAAAAAGGAGCGCGAAAACAGGAGAGAACGAACCCTCGTAATCACCCGCAGGTCTAATCCTCGTTGCAAATACAATTTATTATGAAATCGAACAATAGTGCACTCAACGCCGCGCGCTACGAGTCTCGCCCCTTTTTCCCCCCGACCATTTCCTGCTCCAGTTTTGCCATCAGCTTAGCGCGCCCACGAAGCGGCACTTCATGCCCGTTGCCTGATGCAAAGAACCAAAGTTGCGTACACGTGTACACTCGTGTGCTTTTTCACCTGCCAAGACGTGCTTACCTAAATGCAAGCCATCCAAATCCATATGCCTCACATGCTCTCGTGTATGAATGCACCGCGTGTGAATGCATTCCATAATATGAAATGCAAGTGGGAGAGGCTTGTTCCATGTGTGTAGTTCGCACTGATTATATTCTGCGATTCACCAGTGTTGCTGTAATTGCAATCTGTAAACAATTTAATTTTTATTTATACTGTAAACATATTAATTTTTAAATCATTCAGAACAAATAGAATTTTAAAAATAAAAAAAAATTGAAAAAAAGTGACTCGTTTGAGATACATTAACTTGTAATACAACTGTTAATGAAAACATATTTTGGAAAGCTATTTTATGACTTACATAGAATAGATTGGAAATATACCATACGCTCACATTTTTGCCCAAAATCATAATCTTATAACATATTTTAAAAAATAATTAGGAAAATATAGATTAATTTGTTCTGTCGAAAAGTTTGATATTCTAACAAAAACAAATAAAAAGTACAAATTTATAAGGTTGTCGTACGAATTCATAAGGTAATTGAATTTTTATCATAAAATCATGTTCGGCGTTCAATTTAGAGCTGTCCAATGATCTAAAAACTACTCAAGTTAGATCAAATATTTCAGAAAACAGACATTTACTTTATCATACTTACCACTATGACTATGTCGAGGGTTAATTTAAAAAAATCCTCCCAGTGTCGCAATCTAATAAATTTTTCTTGGAAGCCCTCTATAATGGTGTCGAAAAATGCATTACTCAAGAGCCTCATTGTTTTGCGTCAGTCTAATTAAAAATTATCTCGTCGGTGTTAAAAGGCACACTTATTATTCATAAACAATGATTATTCATAAATTAGGTTGCCCCGAGCAGAAACGAACTGATCGAAAAAGACCGAGTGTCAACAGCCGGAGTCATCTAATTGTGCACTCGGTGATAATGACTTTGGCCGCACGGGCATTATTTATTTTGATAAACGGAACATGTCTTATCGCAAAACGAATATCATATTGCGTTCACGAGCATACAAGTAAATAAAAATAAATCACCGCCTTTTTTGTCCGAACAATAATCTTTCATTCTTTATCTTGCCTGCAAATCGTTTAAACAACTATTCTCGTTCGTAAATCGATCCAAAGGTCGCTCGTTCTTTTTGTATGAATTAGATAACACCATCTGCATCCCGGAAACAAAAGGATGTCTTTGTGGGGGCACCGTGGGTGGTTCGCCTCGGCTTCTGATTTCCTTCCAATAAAATGTGACTTAAAAAAAAGTCCCAAGAACACCCATCGGTAGAATCTAAAAAAGAAAAAGGAGAAAAATTAAACAGAGACCATGAGCAATTAGGGCAGAAAAATGATTGTTTGTCAACATCAGGGGATGTCAATCGGACTAAAATCCACTCGGATAAATGATCCTCGACCTACAAACACAAATCCTGTAAAAACGGTCGGAATAAAGGAATCTAGAACGGGGTGGCCAAAACACTTTTTGCAAAGATCTCTCAAGATGTCAACAATGGTTGCAAAATCAAAAGCTCGCCATTCGGCGAATTACCGAAAATTCCGCAACCGAAATGCCAGAACGAGACGAGGGCTCCGATTGGTCGGCGCGGCGTCGCCATTGGCCGAGCGGAGTGATCCGCGCGGACTCGCGCCCCCTCCCCCAACTGTCTGGTTAACATCCTCTCTATCCCTCTCGACACGGCGATTCTCGCACACACGCACACGTATTTACACACAGCGAAGGCGCATGTGTGGCGAATCTCTCGAAAACCGTCAGTCTCTCAGCAGCAAGATCCCCCGTACGAGATATGAATTCTCTCTCCGGCGTTCCTTTTATATTCCACGCTCGCCTGATGCCCTCCATTCTGCTCGTTCGGGGCCCTTGTCTGCCCCGGCGATCTGCGACTACCGTATGCGCTTCAACTTATTCCCCGTCTCGCTCGCGCGCGCCATCTCTCGTCACTCGTTTTATTTTTCGTGCACAAACTCGTGTGATCCCAACGACGACTCTTTGTCCTGGAACACGCGTTCGTGTATCCCGTTGTAACTTGGCGCACTAACATAAGAGGCCGGCTACTATACACCCGGAGATATATATTCGAGTCGGCACAAGTGACAGCAGATGAAACGCCGTTACGATATCGAATCCACAGATATTCGAACGCTTTTTATCGTCGTCGTTTTGTCCAACGGCCCGACCACTTCATTCGTAACCGCTTCGAACCCCTTCGAATCCCAATCCAACCAGAAACTCTTCTACGAGAGACTTTTCGTGACTCCGAAGACTTTAGGTTTGTTTAATGAGCGAGCTACACGAACCATTTTTTCTTTCTCTCTTTTACTCCTCGTCCTCTCCGATCGTTCGTCCTAATGTACGAACGTTCGAATGCAGAAAATTTGGTTAAACGTGTTGCGAGGAACCTACGGGGATAATTAACTTGCTGAAGCATGAAAAATTTATCCGCATTCGATCTATCCATTTTGGGTCGGTTTCTTTTTTGTAACCTTTAAAAGTACGATGTGGTGAGGAAGAAAGACTTTAATTTTTCTTATTTTCTTATCATGAATAATGCGGTGACTTAATTCGATGTAACTACCATCCATCAAAAGTAAGTAATACTTACATGCTAATTTCTCATTCAAATCTGTTTCAGAAACGCTGTCCTGGAGTACCAGCTGTTGATACCGCAAAGTCACTGTCTTTCATGGTTCAACCACTCGAGAACCACTTAGATATTATCTATCTTTTTTATTGTTTATTTGGGTATATGCTAAAAATTTATTATTAGTTTAAGTTGATGTCATATCATCGTGGCATATACAGAGGAGGGACAAAGATAACATTGGACAGCTTTGCTTTCACGGATCATTTTTTTCAATATGATTTTTCATAATCGACTTCGGTATTTACTTTGGGCCAAGGGAACCACGAAAACCTCAGCAAAGTAGTCGGCCTATGGAATCGAACTCCCGAACTTCACTTACCCAATACGCTTGATATAAACAAAAAATTAACTCAATATTTTTTTGAAATTTTACCGAACAAAAATCAATTTGAACAAGAATAATGTGAATAAATGTCTATTTGAAATAATTTTAAATCATTTCCACAACATTTTTATGTTATTTGAAGGTTGATTTTGCCATTGAACAATTTTTATCTCACCTTCAAAAAGAACGACGAAGGAGCAGTGTTATTTGCACTTTATTTTGAACATTTAACTATTATATTTCAAAGCCTTCTGTCCCACACGGACAAAAATATAGTTCAAAATATATTTTACATATATTTTATATACTTAAAATATATTCGTATATATTCTACATATATCTCATTTATAAAT